>CM029538.1:23877799-24132799 GCA_017141395.1 Laodelphax striatellus
TTGATTGATTGAATGCCTTTATTTAGGGCGGAAAAGAGAGATAGGGAGTATGATTGAGCCCTTGTAAGGTTCAGTGTTGAGCAATTTGAGATATTGGTGTTGTTTAAGTTAGAACAGAGTACATGGAAGTTTGAGCAGGAAAGTTTGACCTCTAAGCGCTGCACACTGGTGTTAATTCCTCCGTCTCTATATCACTTTCACTCACCCTAGAATTTCTACTGAATTTTCATCTTGTTACTGTTCAACTGCAGTTATAATCTGTGTCACTTTATTGATTAGTTGATGTGGACGGCTGTTTCAATGCAAGATATCAAACAATACAAGTCATGTACAAAATGACAAGTTATACTTGTCATGCACAAGCATTTCCATGTCTTTCTGCGTGATATTTAGCTTAACTGACCCCACAAAAGGAAAAAAAACTTTACTACAGAAACATACCGATTTTTTACAGTACTTTCTTTCAGTCTCCACTGCCCTCATTGTAGTGCTAATGAGGTTTAGTTGTGAGGGATAGTGCAAATGATAAAAGTCTATAATTAATTAGTATTTTTGAGTGTTTTTTAATCAAATTTCTTTTAGTTCAAACTTACTTTTTAACCAGAGAGGTTTTACTTGGAATAATGCCTTGAAAAATTATATGTAAGAATGAGAAGCCAGTAAATTAAACATTAAAGAAGAACAACTGGTGCTGTTCAAGCGTTTTGTTTCTTGAGACGAGCAGATGGAAGACCCGTGGAGACCCTTTCAACACTATTGAACACTTGATGAATAATGCTGGAGTCAGGGAGCAAAAATGGAGAGAAGAAGAAGAAACAATAGGAACAGGAAAGAGATGAAGAAGAAGAATACATAAGAAATTAGAAGAAGAACAGAGAAGATAAAGAGGAAGAAGAATAGAAATAAGATGGAGAGAACATGAATAGAAGAGAAGAAGAAGAAAAATGAAGAAGAAGAAGAAGGATGAGAAGAAGTAGAAGAAGAAGAGGAGAAGAAGAAGTTCACAACAAAGGTGGCAACATGAGATATGAAGAAGAAGAAGAAGAAGAAGAAGAAGAAATAGAAGAAGAAGAAGAAGAAGAAGAAGAAGAAGAAGAATATTGGGGCCAGAAGTTGAAGAAGAAGAAGAAGAAAAGTTGTGGGAAGAAGCCAGCTATATAACAAGAAGAAAAATATCAATAAGAAGAAAGAAGAATAACAAGAAGCGGATGATGGTGAAGATTATGAAGAAGAAGAAGCAGAAGTTAAAGAAGAAGAAGAACCAAGAAGAAGCAGATGATGCAGAAGATTGCTTTTAAAGTTAAAGTTGAAGAAGAAGAAGAAATAGAACTGAAGAAGAAGAACCAAGAAGAAGCAGATGATGGTAGATTGGTGAAGAGAAGAAGAAGAAGTTAAGTTAGAAGAAGAAGAAGAAGAAGAATAAGAAGAAGAACCTAAAGGGGCAGGTGAAGAAGTAGAAAGAAGAAGAAGAAGAAGGAAGGAGAAGAAGAAGAAGAAGAAGAAGAAGAGGAATAAGAAGAAGAAGAAGAAGAAGAAGAAGAGAGAAGAAGAAGGCTACAAGAAGAAGAGGAAGAAGAAGAAGTTGAAGAAGAAGAAGAGAGAAGAATAAGAGAGCAAGAGAGAAAAAGAGAGAAGAAGAAGAAGCAAGAAGAAGAGAGAGAGAAGAAGAAGAAGAAGAAGAAGAAGTTAAGAGAGAAAAATAAGAGAAAGATTTGGGGCTTGGGAGAAGTGAGTGGTTGTTACCTTGTGAGAAGTGTGTACATGCAGCAATGCAGCAAGCACGGTTAGAAGTTGGAACGATGTTAGAGTACTTGAGCACCCAAAGTGCTGCATTTGAAGGAGGTCTGGATGCATACTGCTGCTGAATGAGGTGGTTCCAACAGTAAACAGAACGAAGCATCGGCGGCCTTCAAAGAGCCTTCACAATGGAGAGCGACCACGCAATTCAGCCATTGATGTGCGAGTGTCTGTTTATTTTGCGTGATCAGTTGGGATGCAAACCGCTTAGTGTGACTAAAAGACGTGTTCAAACGATTAGATGTGTTTAGTAGACGTGTCTAGTAGTTTATTTAGTGCACCAGCCCGGATTGTATGGGATTTTGATGTGATAACTCGTTTAAAATTTGAAGAATCAATTTTGATAGAAAGATGAATTGCATTTGATAGTATTCAAAATACTTTACTAAAGGGTTGAGTTGTATTTTTTATCTATGATTAGAGAAGGGAGGTCGAAATATTAGAGGAGTGGTTTAAAGTTCAAAAAAGATTGAAGGAGTGCATGAGAAAACTAGTCATTATTATAAAAGATAAAATAATGGAATGAATAAGCTGAGATGGTAGAACCATACCAACACAAGGATCTTCATTGTTCGAGTTTCAGCTCATCACAAAAGTGTTACTTTGATTGATAGGAGTCATGTTTTAATTGGAGTGATTAGTTTCTTGAACTCAGAAAGGTAGAGTGTAGGTTTATGGCAATCTCATCCCTCGACTTCCATACTATATGATTTCATCTATATTTCTGGCTTAGAAGGTTCTCAATAATATTTTATTCCTCATCAGCTCATTCTTCTATTGTATAAGTAAAAATATTCATTAAGTTCAGTTTAATCTAATTTGTATTATTATTAAAATTAACACTTGCATCAGAGATATTGTGGAACTTCTCCATAGTAGGTAAGAAAGAAAAAAGATAGACAACATTGTTTTTCTTTCTTACCTGTATTATCATTTTATTTTTATTGCTAGTAATCTTTTTTGTGCTTTGATTAATTGTTTGGAATGATGTTTTTTATCTGATTTCATTTGTGATTACATTGTTTCACTTGAAGATTTCATTCTCCGGGGAGGTTGAAGCTCATCTACATTTATGAAAGGGAGCTTGAAAGAATATTGTTCGAAGTAGGCAAATAAAGGTTGATATACAACAATAATGAACATTTCAAGTAATTGATAGTGACAAGATCATTATTGTAACTCTGTCCTATACTACACATAAAATTGCACTCGAAAAACATTCATCAACGTTTCATAAAGTTATTGTATGAAGAAAAATGTAGAGAGGAATTGAATTGGATGATGATAGAGAATTATTACTTTCAGTAGTGAGTTATTAACAAAATCTGAAGGTGCATGAAATGATGATGAGGGGGAGGGGTGATTGAAATAGAGCGAGGGAGGGAGCACAATAGAAAGAAGTGGGTGAAGTAGGGATCTTAAGACGTAAAAGAAAAGAAGAAGGAGGAGGAGGAGGAAGAGAAGAAGAACAAGAAAAGAAAAGAAGAAAAGGAGGAGGAGGAGGAGGGGGAGGCGAGGGAGGAGGAGGAGGAGGATGAGGAGGAGAGCACGTCATCTTTGATTGAGTGAGAACGGAAATTGCTTTTGGCTGAATGGCTCAGCAAATGTTGGGGAGAGGGGAAGAAGTGAAGATGAATGGCTTGAATAAAGGAAGAGCTAATAAGCGAAACGAGCGGCAAGGAGGAGAAAGAAAGAGGTAAATCTATTAGAGAGATGAACGGCGGATAATTTGGAAGCATGGAAACGATCGGCTTACATCGGTGTATAATGAGAGAAAGAAGGAGACAAATAACAATAAAAGGGACAAAGAAGACGATAGTGATGAAGAAAAAGGATGGAGGAAGGAGAAGGAGAAGGAAGAGGAGGAGGAAAGAAGAAGCAGTTGGAAAAAGTAAGAAGAGAAGACAACAGATGCAAAATGTAATGAGAGTTAGATGAGCTGTAAGGAGAAGAATGACATAAAAGAAGACCATAGAACGAACTGAAACAAGAAAGAGAATATGAATATGAAGAGTAGTCATTCGAAGGAAAGGCAAAATAAGAGAAAAGAAACAATAAGATCAAATTGAGATAAAAGGGGTGATGCAGAAAAAATGGGAGAATATGAAGAAAAATAAAATGAATCTTGAAAAGAAGATGTACAAGAGAAACGGTTGAAAACTTAGAGAAAACGGAAAGAGAACGGAAAACAATACAAGATTAAACTGAAAAAATAAAAAAGTGAGGAAAAATAAAAGGAGAAGCGAGGAAAGAAGAATAGAACCTAGAATAATAAGGAGAGAGAATAGAAGTAGGTGAAGGAGAATCAGGAGTAAGAAGGAGGGAAAGTACAAGAAGAAAAAGATCGTGAAGGAGGAAGAGTAGGAAGAGGATGATAAGAAGGAAGGGTAGAAAGAACCTGATAACTTACCTGACCTTCAAGTCTCTAATAAGACGCAAGTGATAGGCTTCACTAATTGAAATTTATCAGCTAAGAAATAAGTGGTAAGCACTAAGCAGATTCTAATTAAAACTATCAACTTAGACGAAGTGCACTCCAGAGATGACACTCTTGAAATTAGTTGACGCATACAAAAGAGTACACCTAAGTTGGAGTAAACCTGCCGCTCCCTCTACAATCAAGTCACAAGTTTTATTAGGAAGCAAGTCAAGTTAGTAATTGGGTCACATGAATTTTCTATGCAAGTTAAAATTGAGGTACCGTAACATTGTGAGCACTGAGCATTATTCTATCGAATTACATTGGAAGTTTAACGTCTCAATTATTTATCAAGGATTTTTGGATTTATTTAATTCACTTTTCTTTGCCAAAATCCTCCTGTACTTTATATTCTTGTAAACTATCCAAGAAAAATGAAACCATAGAGTTGTAGAATTTGTTTGTTGTAGCCTAGTCGTCCACTAGAACCGTTTCCGTCCAAAACGTACGAACTTCCGACATTGCTAACATTCAATCTAATGGTCAGATGATGGATGTTGGACGTTTCAAACTCTCTGTGTTTGACGTTGTGTTTGTTAAACAATTAACCTCTTTTCTAGGTTCGTAGAATATGGTATTATTTAGAAAGATGTCTACCGTACTCTTATGATAATTCTGCACTCAAATTCGTCTCATCCATAAACTATCATACTCCTAGGCTAGGCGTACACCGGTTAGTCAAGACAAGACAAGACAAGATTAGTCACGTTTAGTCACAGTACTTCACATAGTTGCTTATGAAGCAACACACCGGATTAGTCATTGCATCGGTGTGTGTTGCTTCATAAGCAAATATGTGATTACTGACTCAAACGTGACTAATCTCGTCTTGTCTTGACTAACCGGTGTACGCCTAGCCTTACAGTGAACACCATCTTCCAACCCTTGTTATGTAGTACTGTATACCTCTTTTCTGTCTCTTTATACCTTATACCTCTTTCCTCTATCGTATGTTACTTGATTGGGAAGGTGTCTACCGTACTCTTAATAAGATAAACTATTGCATAAACTATCATACTTGTACGGTGAAAATCGTCTCTCCAACCTCGCAATGGATGTTATGGTCCTTCAACTGTGTTGACATTGTTACTTGATCAATGAATTACAGTCTCTTTTTTCAACATATCCTCTTTTTTATATTCATAGAATACAGTATAGCAGGATCCTTTCAACTTGTCAGAAATCAGCTGTGTCGGTAATAATTAAAAATTGATTTCGACACAATAATCAAAAGGCTTAAAAGTCTTAAAGACCTTTAAAGTCTTTAAAAGACCTTTTTAAAGAAGACCTTTCAAAGAATAACTTGTTAAAAGACCTTTTCAATAATCTGCGAGATTCAGCATTTGTAGGTTGAGTATTGTGATATTGCTTGTCGATCATATGTTTTATGACAAGTTAAAAGGATCCTGCTATACGTTCTTGTTTAGCAAGGTGTCAACCGTACTCGAATTCGCCTCGTGCATAAACTATCATACTCGTACATCTTCCCAAACTTGTTTCTATTGTTTGTTGCATTTTGATTGGGATTAATTATTGATGTTTTGCAGATCCACGACTCGTCGTACGGCGGCAGCAGTTCGGAGGGGGAGGGCGAGGAGGTGGGGGGCGGGGAGGTGGGCCGAGTCGAGCAGAGTGCCGCCGCCAACGCGCTGCTCTACGTCGGACTGGGCACCACCGCCATTGGACTTGTCATCGCCTTTGTCGGCACCGGCGAAAAGGTATCTCGTCTACTAATATTGAATTCCAAACAAAAAATGCTAATTTTATCCCTCTTTTTTCATTCACTTGAATAGATTAATCTTGAGTTGAAGAGTGTTCAAGTATTCTTCAATAAATTTTCTCTTTTCCAATACCGTATTCTTGTATTCTCGAATGAATATTATCTTTTCGTAGGCCGTATTTATGACTTTTCTGTACTCAAGAAAACTTGAATATGTAACAAAACTCGAGAACATAAAGTAACACTGCTATAGTGCGATTCACGTCAAGAAGTCAGCATTGCTTAGATGGGAGTTTGCTATTCTTGTTCAGCACAAGGCAGTTGCTGATGTCTCTATTCTATTCGCACTCTGTATAGTTGCCGCACTGTGCATTGTTATCTCACACAGTCCAAACAAACACGTTTGGTGCAGTTTTCTCTTTCTCTCTCAATGAAACTTGGCATCAATGCTCCTCATATAAGCAATGCTGACTTCTTGACGAGAATCGCACTATATAAACAATCGATTATATAATGATATATCTCAAATCTGAATTTCTTTGAATATTGTTTTATTAAAAAGTACAATAATTGTAAAAAGTAACAATATTTCAAAATAATTTATCCAATATTCTCTTATGAATTGTAAGGTAATGACAATCTAATCTACCTTCTTTCCGCTTCGACCTTTGTGTTGATCACTAACTCAAGTTTTCTTTAGAGAAGAACGTTCACAAATACGGCCGTTAGCGTATAATGGTTTTTTTACTTTATAATACTTCATATCCTGCCTATTCTATTTGTCTTTCTGCTGTCAAATCGTCAATTCCATTTAATCAATCATGAGAATGAATGTCATTTAAATGTTGAGCAATGATAGCATGATACCAGAATACTCTTGGGTCTCTTATAATACGATTTTCATGTAAAAATAAGCTTCCCTCACCTGAAATAACCCTGAAAACTAGTCTACTGGCAATTTGTATTTGCACCTTTACTGTGGGCCTAATGAATCTTCAGGTGAATTTTGATAACTTGTTTTTTTTTTAATGAAATATTTTATTTGCCATTTTACAAACATTATTTGAATAACAATTCACAATACAAATGGAAAGAAAAAAAATCAATTATAAACAAAACATTTTTTCGCTCACCTAAATTTAAATTAGAAATAAAAATAAAAATTTACATACAGGTACTTAGATTAAATTACAAAAAAATGTATTACTTAACAATTATTTTGTAAATCATTAAAAACACTTTCCATTTATTATTTGTGGCAAAAACACTGGCAAAAGGATAGGTACCTTGTGCGCCAGTGTGAGTTGTAGCTTATATTAACTGTATTATTTGATAAATATCTTGTTTTCGAGCGATTGAATGTTTCATTTTACATTTCACTGTGGAGGGACTTTTGAACGAATTCAGTAACTTGTTTTCGAGTGAAGAGGGTGTTTCATTGCCTACTTCACTGTAGAGGGACCACCCGCTGCACTTTTGATGACCCTGTATTACATTAATTTTTGCATTATATTATTATTTTCAATTAATTTGCAATATTAGGGGAAAACTTCTTACTTTGCCAGCTCTTTATATACTTGAGATATGTGTTTATACTAAGAAAAATATCAACACCTTCAGCCGGTATGGAGACTCACATAACTATAATACTCGCCACTCTAATATGATTTCTTCTGTTTCACATAGAACTGTTTTATTTGAGAAGTCACCTCAGTTTAGCGGTCCAAAAATATATAATGCCTTGCCACCTGAATTAAAAGAAGAGGAAAACCACAAAATATTCAAAATTAAACTTAGAGATTGGCTAGTTACTAGACCATTTTATACGGTAAATGAGTTTTATAACTTGACTGCTTAGTTATCTGTAATATTGAGGTCGTTTAATTTGTCTGATTTGGTTTTAGTCATATGAAAATCCAAAATATGGTGTTATTTCATAGTGATAATAATATTGACCCATCCTCTGTCTACTTTCGTAGATGTTTGGGATGTAGTGAAAAACTAAACTAAACTAATAATAATTGCTTGATTGTTGTCTGTGGTGCAGGGCTTCAAAACGCTGGAGTTGCGCCTCATCGGCTCTGCGCATCCTGCTCTGCGTCTGTCCGTCGGTGCGCTGTCCGCGTTTCGGCAAGCGTCGCGGCGGCAAGCGACGTCCACCCGACCACGACTACTACCGCCATCTGCCCTACCGCTCGCGCACCGCCAACGACTTCCTGCTCGCCGAACAGCCGCTGCCGCCACCCGCCGTCGCCACGTCGCGGCTGCACGCCGGCGGCGGCGGCGGAGGCGACAAAAAGCGCGTCTCAATCGTGCAGACGCCTGGCGTCGCCGGGGATAGGAGGTCGGTTCATTCAAATTCTAATTCATTTTCGCTACAAGAAATTCAATTTTTTAATTCAGTTTATTGCCATAATATAAATACTGGGTGATTCAAAAAGAAATCCACAACTTTAAAAATTTGTATGTTATGAAAGAAATACCATAGAACCTTCTGTTATACTTAAGAATAAGAATAAGAATAAGAATGTTTATTTCGCCAAAATTACATAATTACAAAACATGAATGATACATACAAGATGCATAATAAAAATGTAAATAATTATAATAGATCCAAATGATTTGGCACAGCCAGCAAAGTTAAACTTGTGCGCTAGCTGTGAGTTCATAGAGCAAACAGTACGGAAGTAGCCTATAGCAATACTGAAAAATGAAAAAAAATATATATATAGTAGTAGCTTCTTATAAATAACCTCTTTAAAGAGTATTTAAAAGAGTTTTTTACTCACAAACAAGTTCAGAGATATTCCATATGACCTCCAGACACTCGAGCAATATCAATCCAAAATCTCCCTCAAACTCGTTCCACACTCTCTGTAGCATGTTAGGCGTAACAGTTTCGATGGCTGCTGTTATTTCTTGTTTCAAGTCATCAAAGTGGATGGATATTGATGATTTGCAACAAGAAATAACAGCAGCTTATCAAACTGTTACGCCTGATATGCTACAGTGAGAGTGGAAAGAGTGTGAGGGAGGTTTTGGGTTGATATTGCTCGAGTGTCTGGAGGGGTCATATTGAACATCTCTGAACTTCTTTGTGAGTGAAAAAAAAACTTCTTTAATTACTCTTTGAAATGATGTATAACAGAAGGTTCTATTATGTTTCTTTCATTAAATACACATTTTTAAAGTTGTGGTATTCTTTTTGAATCACTCTGTACATTAAATAAACCAAATACATCTATACTATAAAAATCAAACCCACAGAACAATAAAACTATATTTGGAGTACTTTATGATTTACAATATGGCACTTCCGGCAAAAGATAACTTGTGCGCCGGCAGTGAGTTCAGAAGCCATAATCGAAGAGTAAACAAAAAGATAGAATAATTGTAAACTCAATGTAGTATAATTAAATTAAATAGGACTACGGTATGGAACTAAGTAAGCTTCAGCCCAACCAATCCTAAGGATAAATTAAATACAATATTAAATAGAACAAGTATTTTAGGATTTATAACTAAAGAAAAACTAAACAAAGAACATATCAACTAAAAGAAAATATTACATAATGAACATATCAATTAGAAGAAAATACTACATAATGGAGATAGATAGTTTTTGAAATAGACATTTCTCTTAATCCATTCAAGTATAACATTAATTTTGGACTTGGAAAGACAATCACAATTTCAAGTGGGATTGGTTGGAAGTGAGCTTCAACTGAGTAGTGGGATTTTCAACAACGTCACTATAAGAAATGTTCTAGTGCAATACAGTATCACAATACGCGAATACCCACATAGGCTTTGCAGGTGTAGGGCTAACTTCTCTTTTATCTAACTATGTTATCAACTATTCAATTAAATATTTTTCAATAACCCATAACAAACATGGATGTTCTAGTGAGTCCGCTGTCAATACATTTTTATGAAACTGCTCACTTTTCTGTTTTCTTAAATGAACGTATCCACTCACTAACATTTTTGTAACCATAAAACAAAACGTGAAATTAAATATAAATATTTCTCTGTGATAATTTATGTTTGTTTGAAATATGTATTATTGCTTAAGGTGATGGCATATTAAATGAAACTTGATCAACCAATTGATTGATTGATGTATAGCAGGATCCTTTTAACTTGTCAGAAAACATATGATCGACGAGCATATGATCACAATACTTAACCTACAAATGCTGAATCTCGCAGATTATTGAAAAGGTCTTTTAAAAAGTTATTCTTTGAAAGGTCTTCTTTAAAAAGGTATTTTAAAGACTTTAAGAGTTAAGTTTAATTCATGAGCTTGGGATTTAACTTAGTCCTAGACAAGCAATATATACCGTAGCATCGACAAACGTTTGTCTCGACAGGTTAGTGGGTTAGCAGCATAGAGAACCCTTTAGTACATAGTATCGAGGCTAACGTTTGTCGATGCTGCTGGCTACCGTTTTAGTCTAGGACTTGGCTAAATCCCGAGCTCATGAACCGGCCCTTAGTCTTTTGATTATTGTGTCGAAGTCACTGTTTAATTATTACCAAAAACAGCTGATTTCTGACAAGTTAAATGGATCGTGCTATATTTTGTGTTGTGTTTTCGGTAGGCCGATAAGGTCGTCGTCAACATGGCGAGGGGGCGGGGGGCTGGCAGGTCGGGGGGGTCCGCTGGCCGACCTGGCCGGCTGCGAGGAGGGCGACTCGGTGGAGCTGCTCGAGCTGCGCAGCTGCGGCGGGGCGGGGGCGGGGGCGGAGCTGCAGTCGGCCAGCAGCGAGGACAGTTTCAACGCCGAGTCGCTGGCGCTGGTTGGCTGTGAGCCGCCACGGGACGAGCGTCTGGCTAGGCTGAAGTCGACTCTCACCTTCCAGGTAAAATATCGAAACCTGAATATAGTTCCGATAATATATAATACCGATATATAATACCTATAATATACTTCTGATACTTCTACTAATTGGGAAGTTTAAAAAAGTGTTGATTAATGATAACTCACACCCTATAGAAATAAGTCGATCGAAACGGCTGGTAAACTTAGTAAAATTCATCCAATTCCCAAACAAACAATTATAGCTACACATTTTTGCTATGTTGTACTTGTTGTACATATGTTGTACTATGTTGTACTTGTTGTACATATGTTGTCAAGAGCGTGCCATCCAAATTCGCTTCTCACTGGAGCATGCGCGTTGATCGCTTTCTCCCACTACAGTGCCTGCTGACTCGCGGTACAGTAAATTTCAAAAGTTCATTCAGCTGGCAAACTCAGCTTTATAAAAAATTCATATTCGCTTCGGTTACCTAGCAGTACTATGATGTTATTTGCTTCACTGACTGTACTAGCCTTAGCGGCTGGAGGGGAAGCGTGGTGGGAGAGATTATCCATCTTTCTCGCACAGCCTCCCCTAGACGCCAATTTGGATGGCACGCTCTGTACTATGTTTTACTTGTTGTACATATGCTGTACATATGTTGTACTATGTTGTATGTTCACACTTGATTCGTTTCGACTTTCGTTTTGTTCTTCCATTTCGTCTTGTGCTTCACGCATCCTATTAGAATTGGGCGGAAAAACAAATACTGTGCAGCACGCAAACATCGATCAAGTGTGGACTAAGGGATTGCTCTCAAATTAATTATTTGGCCATGGAAATGGAAGAAAATTGTAAAACGTTTTGTAACTGTTAATATGACAGAAATAGATTTCAAACAGCCGACATAAAATTCACGTTAAATGATTTTACAATAAAATTCATATATGATTGTTTTGCCTATGTCAATGATGTTTACTTTTCTATTGTGATAAATTCAAATATAAGTGCTTATTGCGTTATTAAGAGGATGACACCCATTATTGTAAAATATCTGGTAACAAAAGTGTACCAGTACAATAACTTTACACATTGTTCATGTCTGGTTTCTAAGTTTATTTTCATATCTAGTTGGTTCCTTTAAATTAATATAAAGGGTAGTTTCAAAAGTCTTAGGCCCGGTTTTTCAGTCGCTCAATAGACAGTTTATGGATCCAATAGCACTATTGAATCAATAACCATGTGTTTTCAAATGTAAAAAGTTATTTAATTCAATAAGTTTATTGAAACTTGTATACATAATTTAGCCTTCTATAAATATAGAAAACGTCGCTATAGTGCCTTATCCTACACTTTAGGCTGTGAATTATTGTCATTAGACTTAGAGCCACTAGCCAGCTTATGGACCTTATATTATTCACCTTGTCAGCCGCAGGGGTGGTTGATGGGAATAACGTCCACTAATTTTGTAACGTCTAGCACAAAGTTGAAAAGAGTTTTTTGTTTTTTTCTTATGGCCATGTAAATAATATTTTCTGTGCAATAAATTATTCAATTTGACTTGAAATGCCAATTTGGGAGAGCCCATTATTTTAGTATTATAACAAATGTAAAATGAACAAGCAATTTTGAATAATTGTGCTTGACTTCCAGGACGACGTGGACGACTACGATTTGTGTCCGCAGGGGGGAGCGACGGCAGCTGCCTCCACGTGTCCACGCATCGACGAGGAGCGAGAGGACGAGATCACGTCGTCTCACTCGGCCTCCCCCCAGCCCGCTCCACCGCAACCCGTCCCCTCCACATCGTTCGCCCGCCGCGAGCTCGTACTCAGTCCCGCCAAATTGCAACATATCTAGGAATGGACATACTATCATTTCTAGATTAAGCCAAACAAAAACTAAATAAGAAACTCCCGGGACTTTAATTAATAATATTATACCCGACGTGCCGTGTGAATAATAAATTACAGTTTGTTTAGAAGATGATTAGAATGCGCGGCAAATGTGTTACCCACATATTCAGTAATATGTGTTATGTGTAATGCATACTGGCTGCTTCTTGTGTGTGACCGGATCGAGTTCCAGAGGAAAACCTACAAATCTATTACAAAAATCTTTATAAGAAATGGAATAAGGATATTCTTCATCTGGAGGAAACGTTTTTTGATTTGTATCTTTCTCAAGCAGAAAAGTTATTTGTCACTTTACCTTTGTACAAGAAAAATGGAATCAGGATATTCTTCATTAGGTGGAATGAGAAAGAGGAAAATTTTGTAATTTGTACCTTTTTCAATCCTTGAGTAACTAACAAGTAACAATTGAGTAACAATCCTATGAGTTGCTCCAGTAAATTATGAATTTTTAGACTTCCCAACAGTCAAGTTTTTTCTTCCAGTCCACCGAGCTTCACTGCCATAATTTCGAATAAAATTGCAACCTTGAATAATTTAATCAACATATAAAATAGGTTAAAGATTTACGGTGACAAATCTTTACTATAAAATATTTTTTAGTGATTGTTTATTGTAGGCTATTGTTTATGAATTTCTACTCGAAAAATATGTTAATGAATTTTTTCATCAAAAATGTTCATGAGAACTAAATTGGAATAGTGAACTTAAAAAAATGTTCTAAAGACTCAGGAGGCATGTTTCCCCTCCGTTCAAGAAAGTATCAGCTCACCACCATGTAAAAAGGAGAACATAATCAGAAAAATGATACTTAATACCTCAGTTGAAAATAACAATCAGAAAAACAATTTCTATCAAGAAAATCCGTCTTCCCGAATGTAAGTTGATAAAAATCATGTTTCAATAATTAACCAAGCACTCTTAGTAAAATTTAAATGATACCATTATGATTTAGGTCATCTTTTTTGTACAAAAATGAACAATGAGCAATTATATTTCATTTAAAACAATAATAAGAAAAATAATAGTCACTGTGAGTACTGAGTTGGGTGATGTTTATTTGATTTATTTTCCATAAATATGTAACAGTGACGGTTAAAAAAACATATTCAGAAAAGTAGGTTTTCCTTTGGAATTACGCCAGCTAGTAGAGAGTTTCCACGGATCCATGAATCCGTTCACCGTTTACCGAAATAGACAATATGATGTACTTTGTAAACTTTATTAAACAAACGCAACAAATAAAAATTATAGTTCTGTATGAAGGATTTGGTTAAACTGTTTTTGAGAAGCTCCATAACTGAATGTTTTTCTTTCGACTAAAGATTGTGAAGTTATTATGATGTTTGATGTATTATGGAGTTCAACAATCAATAAGAGGCTGGAACATAGTATGATAAAATGACAATTTTTCTTGAAGTTCATACAAATTAAGATTATTTAACTGAAACTCAAACACATTCATTGACTTGAAACACAATCAGAAATAAAGATAAAGCTATCATGAGCCATAATTCATGGTTATTTTGTAGGTCTTCCAATATAATTATAGAATTTTCCTAGCAGTCTGTTCAATCATTTTTCTCTGTAGAATCCTCACTTTATTGGTTTTTTGTTTCACAATTTTATGTATAAGATAGCCCTTTGAAAAAAGAATACTTCTAAAGCAAGTCACATAAATTAATCGATATTTTTTTCACACGAGTTTTTTTTCAAGTTTTAATGAATAAGTTAATTCTTGTAGTGTTTCCAATTATATTAGGTTAGATGAAGATTGATTCCCACATAAACTGAAAATCATACAATTTGAATGACTTGATAATTATTGTGAAACTCATTATTAGAGAATGGATTATCAAGTTTACCAACAACTCAATTTTTCGCGCAATAAATTGAGATTGGAATATTACAGAAAGCTATCATAGATTTTTCATACTAATGAAATGAATTTGAAGTGGAAACTCTCTTCACACTGAAAATGTTCAAGTATTTGGTGATACAATACCAGACTTTAACTTTCCAGACAATTAATGTATAAATTGAGTATTTATAGTAATTGCTGTGTTCTTCACTGAAGATTAAAGTGTTGAGATTTGTCATATCTAAACATTGATATTTAATTTATTCTTGTAAAGAAAAGATTATCGTTAATGAGAGTATATTTAATTGTAAAATAGGCGAATTTTATACTTTTAATCGAGTTATAATATGAATATTTTTTAATTCAAATTGATTGACCACACTGTGAAACAGTTGAAGATGTTATTTATTGCGTTGTTTTAGTCAACGATGGTTGAATCAGAGATAACTAGAATAACTCCAATCGTTGAACCTTTTGTTGAACTTTAAAATTAATACTATTAGTTATCAAACTGAATAGTTAATTTCCAATGATGGTTTTGTACAACTGTAAATGTATTTTTTAATGATATGCGGTAAGCAATGAATTACTGTAGCCTACTCTTGATAAACGTAATGACGAAATCCAACTAACGTTAACTAAAAACGTTCCCTTTATGTTACGCTCTTGATAACAAAGCATAATATAAACTTATTAGACTACGGTCTATGTCCCAAAAAATTAAATTCAGGTCTGTCTGAAACATTTCCTAACTTATTAATTGATTTATTTTTTATTGTAGAATGCAATTTATATATTTGTTGGAATCTATTTCTACGCAGGATTGGAAGGAATGTTCCAAGGTAAACAGAAGTAAGATCATAAAAATCAATTATATTGTTATCAAATATTTACATTCATCAGTATTGTTTATAAATCCAGTGAATTGAACATTTTTCTGTGATTTAGTTAAAAATAGAAAACATAGTAGATACCAATGTATCATGTGAAACAAATATTTAATTCCTTGCAACAAATAAGCACGGTAACTAACAAAAACTAGTTCTGTCACTGATTTTTGAGCCAGTCTTTCTATACAAACAATATATATTTCAATAAATTTTCAAATCTTTTGTTGGGATCTATTTGGATGAATTTATTGAAATCAACCCAGGTTTCCGCTAGGGACACACTACCATGTTTCCAGGTACGTACCGTGATGTATTTCAAATCATCTTTGAAATAAAGTTCCTAATTATAACATAATTTTTTTAAATAATTTTCAATTTTTTCGATCCCAGAGAATTAGAAAAGAGAAATAGATGGAAATAGTGCATCGAATAGCTTGTAGTGATTATGAACTGATTTTTTATAAAACGACTTGCAGATTTTATTCTCAAATTTCAATTTGACAATCGTGTTATTAATGAAGTTAACTTGAGTTGAACAAAATAGGCTAAGTATAGAGAGGATATACTCGACTAACTGTGAAGTCTATAAAAGTATCATTGAAGAATTTGGTATAATTTTAAAATTTAAGAATGAATCTACTTCATTAATTTTAACGATGATCTATCAATATTTCTATATGTTATGATAACTTATATTAATGATAATTTTAAAAATGCATTTCTGTATCTGGAACATTACAACTTTAAAATTTAGAGCTTCATTAAGGATAAATATATCATTTTTATCTTCTTTTCTTGACGGAATTCAAAATAATATTATTCGACGAGCCCTTTATTAAATTTTCGAAGAGGAAACATCTTGAAAGACAACCTTCTATTTCATCGAAATTTTCCGTAAAATATTTAGATGAGAAATGAGTTTAAGTAACTATGCGAGAAATCCTGAATAATTCTTATTGCTAATCGCGATGGATGAATGCTAATTGATTAATTAAATCAAGTAATGAGAGGAAAATAATAAATAATTAGAGAAGTGTCAAGTGGATGTTTTAGATAAATTTGATGTTTAGAAAGGAAAATTAAGATTGAAAAGTACACTTCCGTTTTTAAGGTTCTTGATGAAAAAATCTTCATAAAACTGCAATATAAAAATTTTGTTTTAAAAAGAGAGTGATGAGTTATTGTAAAACTGAGTAAAATAGTTGAAGGATAAGGCATACTAAAATGAAATAACTTTTGATAATAATTTGTTAAAAAATTTATTAGCAGTCTATTTTAAGACTGGCCTATTACCAATTCTATTTCCTAGTGTATTTTTTTAAAGCATAATAATTCATTCACTCCGATATAGCTTGCTGCAGGGACTGTTAAGCAGCTCTTGAATTTTCAACAAGTAGTAAAATATGAAGCGTAACGTTTTTTCTTCAAAGATCAGGAATGTCTTTTCAAATTTGAATGCATATAAATGATCGCTTACCCTTAAACATACTCATTTTGTCCATTGCAAAATACACCCCAATTAATTGGGAGGCCAAATCTCAACTTTTCAATTATTCTATCACTAAAAACATTGTTCTCATAATTATTGCAAATGGTTCTATTCAACATTGATAGAAAATAATGTATATACACCATTTTCATATAATATATGAGCTGGCTCTCGAAAATACGATTATTTTTGAAAAATAGAATCATATTTCTATTGTATCATGAATTAATATGAATAATTATTATTGGCCTATAATATATTTTTTTGGTGATGATGGAGATTTACTGAGTGGTTATTTTTCATGGGAGAAATAAATCTTGAAATAATTGAAGCAAACTTCAATAGACTTCGACTTTAAACTAGGGTTTGGTACATTGATTTGATAATAATCTATTTGATGGAAAAAATCGTTGACCCAAAGGCAAATAAAAGAAATATCACAAGAGCATGTAAGTTACCTTTTCTTGTTAATTTAAAAAGGAACATTGAAAAATGAGCTTCCATATTCTGAGTAATAATTGATCTCTCATGAAAAGTAACTGCCAATTATTAAATGATTAAAAATTGAATAAGTGTATTCCATCGAAACTTATTTTTGTAATCGAACAAGTTTTACATAATAATTTATCCAAGTTATTCGTTCCCATTCCTTATTATTTTGTAATGTGATAATTGAATCATTCTTCCTCAAAAATGCTATGAGAATTCATGGAACAGAATATTCTAAATTCGGCTCACATCCATCCACCTTTTCTACATCTTGTTTAATGAATTTAATTGAATGGGACTTGAAGAAAAACACACACCATTTTAGCTTTTTAATTTGTATGAATGTCACAATTCAATGAGCGTCTTGCTAGGAATTTCCACCCATTTGAAAAGGTCTCCAATAGTTCAAGTAAAATGATTATACTCTGATTAAAACTGCTTTAGGATTGACACTCGCTCGGTCTTAATGGTGGCCGGGCGGGTCTCGATCCTAAAGCAGTTTTAATCAGAGTAGCCTATATATTTCAATAGTTTGACTAAAAAATAATTACGTTTCTTATGTTGCATTGTAGACTTCTCAATAATTATTCTTGGGAGGAAATGTGGAATGTTTGAATCGGATTGGAATGTTCAAGTTTGAAGATAAAATGAATTCTCATGTCACAAAACCAAAAAATTCCGTATTAAACTGATGAATGAACCACTCTTGAACAAATTGTTGAGTTGAATTTCAGACTGACTGAGCTGTTTAACGAAAATAATTGGCTAGAATTACTTATTACGACAAATATTTTCACTAAAACCAAAATTTTTCAATTGAATTTCAGACTGGCTAAGCTGTTGAATGGAAAAGGTAAACTTGACTTTGATAGCATAATCTTTCACTTTCAATCCACCATATACCTAACGCTATCAAGTCATTTTCAGTCCATGAAAATCATGAATGAAATTCTAAGCGATATCATTGTAATATTTGTGTAAAATAATTTACAATTGCAGCAGATCAAGTTCAATGATTTAATCATATTAGTAAACATGTACTTCTCTATTTAAAATTCTGAAGTTTTTCTACTTTAAAGTTTTGAACGTTGTATGTCGTTTGAAATTGTATGCAGAACAGCCCCGTTGGTTTGAAAAAATGATGTTCTTTCCACTGTGATAACAGATGAAAAAATTGATTAGACTAATTATTTCAATGATGGAGCAAACTCACACATGAGGACAGTTGCAACTGAAGGGTGTAAATTACAGGAAACTGAATTTTCAACCGAATATAAAGATGTTCAATAAATCATTTTGATTGCAGGAGAAATAAATACGGTATTATGATAAATAAAGTTCATTTTTGTGATCTGTGTTATGGAATTGATGAATAGTGTTGACCTTGAACCTTAGGTTAATTATTATTAATGATCTTTCTTTTCATTTTATTATTACACATGAGATTGATCTTTCAACCTATTGTGTTTTAGAACATTACCTTCTCTTCCTCTTCTTTTTCCCGTTTAATATTTATTTCATTACCTTTTTTTATATTTATCCTGTTTTCTTTGGCTTCAGCTGACCATTTCAAAGCTTTCAGCTCACAATCAACAATTCTGCTCCAATGATCCGACATGAATGCCCGGTTCGTCAGTAGTTCATCAACTTAATTTTCATAAAGCCAATGAACCACTGACTTAAAACCGGGATTAAATCTCAAGTTACTTCTAGATACATATTACAGTATATTAAGGAGAATGGAGAAAACAACCAAGAATTCCAATAAATCAATTAAACTTTATTTTACTAACGAATAGTTTCTGAACAAAAATAAACGTCTAACGCTCGTTAAGACTTACAAAACTACACTTTTTACAAATCGAAAAAATAGTTTGATAACAAAAGTCCAAGAACATTACAACTAACTGCAGTCACAGTAGAAGTTATCAAATATTATTTACACAATTGTATAATAATTTACTGGACAGACAGTTAACTAAAATTAGGCTCAACTTTATTATTTTATCAAATCAAAGACTTCCAATAATAATCATATAAATTTAAAGAGAATATGTACAAGCATTACTCAGCAGTATGACAATCCTTCATACAATCAATACAGTATTTCATTAGAAGATGAAATTTAAAGGTGTTCAAACCAAAGCAATATTATTACAATTTCAATTGGAACATTAAAACCACAATGAGGAGAGAATTAATTCAGAAAAACTCAAATTTTCAGTCCACAACCTAACTTCACTGTGCGTACATATTCTAAAAACAAGATAGATATTACACAGGCTTTTCTCAAATTGAAATGTTTACATAAACATTAATACTCTAATTATATACTCTCTGCTTTATAATGGTGGAAGAAACCACCTAAAACAGTAGGACCACCATGTCTCCCGTAATTCAAACGGCAAGGTGGAACTACCCGTAAGGATCTCCCCACCAATAAAAGCCATAAGAGTATTTATTGAATGTATAATTATAATATAAAATAATAATGTTGATTAGTTATTTATCTAGTTGTTTTGAAACCAGGGAATTGAATCAATTAGAGAGATAATTGTTGAGCAAATTAGGTAAGTAACATTAGAAACTCAATTTGAAAAGTCGCCTTTTAGATCACTTATCATTCTAAATGAATGTAAAAGATCGACTAGACTAAACTTATTCTAAATGATGAGTATCTAATAAAGTCTTCAAAAGCGATGGAATGAACTGTTTCTGGTAAACAAGTTGGGTATCGTAGAGATATTCAACAATATCTAGAATAAAATTCTTACTTTGCCAGCAATGAATGAGGAGTATAATGAAAAATCGAGCAGTCAGTCAAAAACTAAATAAGAGAAATTAAAGTTTGCATAAATGTTTTTCTATTGGCTAATATTTGTAAACAATAAGTTTAGAGCTAAATAACTAATTTAATCAACAATCTACTGAAATTATCTTGATACCTATTATTTAGTTTACATGAGAAATTAAGTTGATAGATCTTATACATTCTAAATATTAGAAGTGATTTCAAGAGTAACTATTTTTCTTCTTCAGCGTTAATTACGTCTAACAATACATAACACAGAAAAACTGCTATAATTGATTTGTAAGTAATATTTTGCACTTCGAAATAGTAATTCACATTTAAATTAGAATCACAGAAAATAAGATTAAAAAAGAGAAACTCAAGAACATTGAATGAAAAACTGAAAACAACGTAGAACAGTCATATTTTTGAAAGAAAGTAGGTTTGATGAAAATAGCCCCACTCATAGAAAGCAAAAATTTCCTATTTGAATTACAAAAGTAATTCATTGAGAGCTCTACACCACTTGAACTAACAATTAAAATTTACACTATTGAAACAATATTTGGACAATTCATTCGAAAAAACCCAAATACTTGAAAAAATTAACTACAGTATAATATCATTTGCACGTCGGAAAATAAGTGAATATTACTATTATACGTTAAAGACCAACAACTAATCCAACCCAAAGACTGTATATTTATGAATCTACTAACAGTTAAAGATGCTTTATGTTTTTGAAACACTGTAATGAAACCCATGTAATTAAATGTAGTTTCCAGCAGGTTAGAAATAGCAACAGAATATAAATCAGTATTGATTAAACTACCAAAAACGGCGATACTACATGTTTGAAAAAACAATCATCAACTTATAAAAAACGCAATGTGTTTTCTGAGTAAAATACGAAACTGCTTACTCTGACGCTCATGTCATAACGAATCCATAACAATCTAGCCAAGATGGATGAGTTAATTGATAAAACTGGTTGATAATAATTATTATAGTTATAGGCCTATTTTTTAATTTGGCGAATGTTTTTAATTTAATGTTTCAATGGTAACGGGTGATGTTATTTTGAATGTGTTTCACATAAATACTGTATACAACATAAAAACATATTAATGGATTTTCAACTACTGAGAAACTGATGCATGAAAATGAGTACCTAAATAATCAGATTCATTTAATTCAACGCTTGGCATTAGATAGATACAGAGATATTATTTCTTGACGTTGCTGATGACCGTAGAGTACGATGGCAAAGAAATAATACCTTTCTATCTATCTTATGCCAAGCGTCAAATTAAATGAATCTGATTATACAAGGGATTGAAGTTTTCAACGAACATAAAATGCCCCTGGATTGTTAACTACTGACAAACTGATGCATGAGAATGAGTACCTATACAATGGATTGAGGTTTTCAACGAGCAACTGTTGAATGTTGGGGTGATTTTGATCATAATTTCAAAATTCAGCACCATAATGCCATGCCCCCTCCCCCCGGCCCGCGCAAAGGACAGCGATCAGAGCTCAGTGGTCAGTAATCCAGCGCCCACTCATTCTCCTGCAGAAAACAGTCCACCACCTCCTTCATGGCGAAGTTCGGAATCAGCTGATCTTGGGTCAGCTTCACACGAGTCACTGGGTCGAAATGGCCCACCCTCTGCAACAAAAACAATGAAAAAACTAATCAACAATTGTATTCGTTCAACTAATAAGAAAAAACTTGACAATCAATTGGTTATTCATCCTTAAGAGCATTATGGCAAATGGCAGTAGCCAAAACTATAAAAACAATAAAATAAATAATCCACAATTCAATAGAGAAAGCAGTTAAACAATTATTGCCAGAGTGTAAGCATTGACCAAGCTACTCAATCAAATTAGTGACATTCAATGGACACTGTGATTATACAGTCTAGGTAGTGTAAAATAAAGAACAAAAAAAAAAACACAATTCAATTAATAAAAAAAACTGTCAAAGAATCAGCTAGTGATTTATAAAGTACGTACACCCCGAAGTTCAGGTTTATTGGTGGAGAAACACTTTCCTCTGCCTAAAGAATTATATTAATTTGAAAATTTTCAACTTGAAAAATTTCAACCTTCAAGAAAGACTAGAATTATTGTTGAAACAACAAAATAGCCTGCCTTCCAGACTAAATGAGTTATTGAACAAGTAAACTACAATAAAATTCAATGACAAACCTGCAAATGTTCCTCGATGTCTTTTCTCTCATAAGTGATTCCACTAGGAGTAATAACGGGCTCCTTGAGAATTTCGAAACTGATTTTTCCACATAGATAGTCGGGGACATCGCGTTTCTGGAATCAAATATAATATATTCTTATGTACTGGAATACATAAACAATGATAATTGAATGAAAGGTTCACACAAACTAATACAACCTCAATCAACATAACTTAAGACACAAACTGCCAGTTGCACGAAAATCTAATGTAATCTAATCTCCGTAAAATGATGTCATGTAACGGAACAAATGCAACAAGAACCAATTAATGAATCGAACGAAAATGCAATGACGTCATTTTACGGTGGTTAAAGTCTATTAAATTTTTGTGCAGCTGACCCAAAGTCTTGTTTAGACAATAATACGGTACTCAATAGTATTGACCAATCAGATATGAATACAATGCACTCAACTACAAATATCATCAGTTTGTACAATCTTCCAAGTCAAGAAGCTTAACGAACATGATAGTTGAATTTACAAGATTAAAATAATAATCAACTAGCCTATAATATAGCAAAATATAAAGGCCAAAGCACGGTTACAAACATATACAGATTAATACAATTTTAATGAGTGAACAACTGTAAAATTTGATCGATGATTGTGCAACTGGTTCTTATTTTGGCCGACGAGTCAAAGTAGCTCGAAGAGTTATAACTTTAATAATTAATAGTTTAATAGTTTTTTTTCAGAAAGGTTTCTACTTATTTCGGAGTTTCGATGTCTAGAGATCGGTCCACCTAAGTAAAGATGTCGTGGCATACAATTGGTACTACCAAACAATTACGCTATTAGACTAACAGAATAATGTAATTCAATGGCAAATGAATAGTTTCAAACAACTGGGCTACTATAATTATAGAATAATGTAATCTAGGAGTATTAAAATGAATAGTTTAAAATGCCTTACCCTTCTCCTTTCATCTATTTTAGCGAAAAGTGAGTTCAGTTCACTTGTATTGTTATCCTGCAACATTTGAAAGGATAGTCAGAGTACAGAATAATACAAATATTCAAAGTATAATAATTATGATTCTGCAATACTTTTTCAGCTAATTTATTACAATTTGAACTATTTAATTAGTTTGAAAAATCTACAGAAATAAGCATTCAATTTGGATTTGTATTTTTTAATTTACTATTATTATTTATTTAGCGTACGGCATCTTGTATAGCTTTTCGCAGGAATTACTACTACATTGTGATAGATGTCAACACTGAAGTTCTACTTGGAAACGATTGACTTTTACGTTGCAATTTTATCAACAAGGTATATTATCTTACGAAATTATTTTAATGTAAACTAAATAATATTTTTGTAAAGAGATCGACTTACACATTGCCTTTCAATGTCCATTATCTTCTTATGCATTTCTTCATTTGTTAGTTTATCGTTGTTTTGCACATTGTTGATCTGCGATCTGGCATCTTGTAGTATTAGACGATTAAGATACGACTGAAACACAGAGGGAGAAATAAATCATAAATAAGCTCAATAAAAGATAAATGCCATGAGATGCAGCACAACTAGAGAGAGAAATGATAGTAGAGAGAGTAAAAAATAAAATAGCAACATCAAAGGAGCAGGGATTGTGGATTCTTACACTTAGAAACAGCTTTGAAATACTGCAAAATGTCATTTAGGGTGGGTTTATGAGCTCGGGATTTACTAGTCCACCAAGTTATCTTTTACACTCGAGATTACCTGTCGTTGGACTCATAAACCCAACGTTTAAACCTCGGGGTTTTCCCTGCGATAATATTGCTCTTTTACGTCTGAGACTTGATAATCACGAGCTCATAACCCGATTTTCAACACTCTGCGCAAAATCCGGGTTTCAGCCTCGAAATAGAGATGAACCCGAGTTCATATCTGCTTTGTATCAAATAGAAATATGACAACAGCTTTTGCTATAATTTGTTGAATTAAAATTATTGGATTGTATTATAAGATGAGTATTACGGCGTGAGACCTTTCCTCAAGTACTTTTTGAAAGTTTGAGCTGAATTGAATGTAAGTAAATCCAAGTACTATACTTTCTAAAAGTGAGTTAATCAGCCTACTTACCAATAATTCTATTTCTTGTGCAATTCGTTTTTCTTCTTGTTGATTCCAACGTTTCTTTCTGGCTGATCTCAACTGACTCGCTATGTCATCGCCATAATTCAATTTTTGTTCCTTAGCTAAGTCATGCGCTGAAAAATTTCAATTAAAATATTTAGTTGAAATCGTTTGTTTTAATACACAATAAACCCAAGGAATTTGTATTTAACTGACAGTAAAAAAAATTAATAACTACTGACACAGCGTTTAGTGATATGTTTGTGATTTTGTTTAATTAATGAGAACTTTACTGATATTAATTCGGCTAAATCTTAGTGCTCTCATTAAATGAAGAATATAATTATTCTATGAGTGATTGATAGTCATTGAATGTATTTCTCTAGTTCAGGATTTAAAAATATCAATTGTGTGATATTATTTTCGGACAACAAATTAATAGTTCAATATAAGTAATTATCAACAAGTATATTTTTGCAAAACACTTTTTATTACGACAAAACACTATGAATGTTTAAATTTGAACATCTTCTGCTTTGTATCAAATAAAAATATAATAACTATTGCTGTATAATTTATTAAATTGAAATTATTGGATTGTATCATAAGATAAGTATGTATTAAATGATATTTAATTATTGTTAAGTACACTATATTGTGACACTTTTTACACTTTTTTTGTATATTGTTCGAAGGTAACCCTTTTGAAGACCTCAGAAGCGGTTACATTGAATTGTATTCTATTAATCCATACTTTTGGCTGTATAATTGTTTAAAAGTAGCAGACTAAAACAATACTTCATAGATTAGGAGTGAACGGTCAAATTAGACTGTTTGCTTTATTTGTTTGCTATGAAAAAAAATACTAGGCAAAAACATAAAGCATAAATAGATATACAAAGTCCAGGAATATTATACACAGACATGGGTAATCGAACGTTAAAAAAGACTGCTGTATTTACCTCTCTGCAAGTGCTTTATAGCCTCGTCATAGTTATCCATTTCGAACAAAGCCTGGCCGAGGAAAAAGTGACCTTTCACCAGAGCAGAGTCCATGTCCAAAGCTCGTCGGCAGTCTTGACATGATGCATCCCATTTCTTCATTTTGAGGTGACATAACGCTCGATTTGTGAAATATGTGGGAACCATGGGGTTCTTTTTCTGAAAGTAACAGCAGAGCATTAGAATCAATTGATAAGAGTACCTGGGTGTGTAAACAAAAAACCATTATATTATTTGAAGTTGGATAGAATTAAGAGTAATAAAAGGGGCTTCGGGGATCTCAACGTCTGTTTCCCTATTTCTATTTAATGATTTTGTCCTGGATTGTTTGAACTGGGTTACCAAATATAACTTAAGATGTTTGTTTACTGTGTTAGCGCCCTAATATGTATAGTCTATTGAGGAATGGGTGATCAGTGATCTAAAAGTTGAAGATGTTATGCTGAACCAAATGTATGCAGGAATGATGGGGAAGGTGGATCAGCAACTCATTTTGTTTATCCATCTTTCAGTCCTACTCTTTATTGGAAATAGGTTACACTTACATAGCTTCTCGAGAGAATTAGCAGTATATTTAATCTGTTACACTAATATTAGTCCTTTCAATTGCTAATTCATCGAATGATAAACATAGAGATAACTGTCATTTGCTTGTAAGCCTTGATCATAACATAACGGACCGGGGGTAATAGTTGTTCTGTATCTAATAAATAAATATTCTCGTTTTCGTATTTCCATTGATAATTAAAGTTCAAGAATGCAAATTTAATTTGTCTATTATCAATTACCCAAAAACTAAAATTAATATTAATCAATTCATAATTAAAACTTACAATTGCCTTAGTGTAAAAATTGATAGCTTCATCGTATTTTCTCAAACTGAAAAGTCTGTTTCCTTGTTCCTTTAATTCCTTATCGGTTAGGTTAGCCGTTGAATACGTATATTTACTCATTTTCAACTAATATTTAAAATTCAACACTTGGTAGATAACAAAAATAATGAAACTTTTAATTCAGAGTTCACAATATTATTATTCACAGATCACATCTTCAGTAACTTCACATTCCATTGACGAAGACGACATTTTGCTATTGTGTTGTGTTGCTTGATGGTTCGAGTTCCAGTTGTCGTTCATGGTACCACTGTTTACATGATCATATCGTTGCAGTATGCAGTTATCCTAAAGTAAATTCTCATTATCAAAGCATTTTGTCATTAAAATTTTGCAAGTATTAGCTTTAATTCATGTTCCAATTTCTTTCTTTCATTATCGAAATGGTTAATAATAAATTGAATGTGAATTCATCTTTGATCACCGAAACGTGCAGCAGAAGCAGATCAGCGCTAAAATTCAAATCGAAACCTGGTAAGGTGTACCGGTATTGAAATTCTATTCTTTTTTCTACCTTTTAAATTCTTAATTTCTTAAAATTTTATATCGAATCTTTGAAAATGTTATTTCTAACGACAGTTTCGCCTTGGAATGATGCTCATTAAGGCAAGTAAGTTGTGGGAGTTTTAGAATTAGCTATGGCTTTTTGAAATTAGTCAAGCATTTACAAAATCAGGAATTCTTCAACAAATTTGATAGTCTACTGCTACAAAAGGAGAGGAAAGAGACCTGACTTCTAGAATGAAAAAACTACATTGTCTTCCAATGGAAGTTCACAAAAAGGTAGGACTAACTTACTGTTAACTTTCTATTGAAGACTGACTTTCACATGAGTTTGGAAGGTAGCCGCTGCTTGTCACATTGAACATTAGATCTATCCAACTGCACTACTGCTCTAATCGATCTTGATTGATTTGCTTATAACTTATACAACAGTGCTGCTATTTGTTGCTGCCAAAAAAAGTAAAACATATACTGCAGGCCCTCAGAGTAGAAACTTAGAGGCTTACATTGTACAAACAATTCTAGACCATTAATATAGCAGCGTGTGCCGCAGGGCTCGGCCCTTGGGCCTTTGCTTTTCCTTATCATGATTTGAAATTGCAGAATTCCAGCCTGCTGTTTGCAGATGTTACCAAAATTGGTGGTAAGGGTAGTGGACCCCGGGAAGCAAGGACAAGAGCACAGCAACTCTTCTCGGAGGCCAGGGACTGGTTTTCGGCAAATAAACTGCTTCTCAATGAAGGAAAGACCCAGGAAGTAATGTGTACTCTCAGCAGCAGAAGTATTATTCAAATGCCTGTTACACTCCTTGGATTCGGCATTGACTCAAAACTAACATGGGAGCAACATATTCTGGGAGTGTGCAAGAAGTTGTCAAGAGTCATATATCTATTCAGGAAATTGAGAGGGCAGCTGAAAATTGAGCACCTTCTAATGTTATACCATGCAGTTTTTGGCAGTCGAGTTTTGTATGGTATCCTGATCTGGGGCCATTCACCTCATGCAAGTGATATTCTACTGCTCCAGAAGAAAGCACTCCGTATCATTACATATAGCAAGTATGATGCACATTGCCAGCCCATTTTCCGCAGATTGGGCATTCACACAGTCTGTGGACATTACATCCTGGCTTCATTGCTATATGTGAGGTGCAATTTATCATCAATTCAGCGGAGAGAGCAGGTGCACTCCTATAACACCCGGAGAAGGACAAATTTGGACGTGCCGCGCTGTCGTTTGTCCAAGGTGAGGGACTGTTTTCCTGTGTTGACGCTGAGGATGTACAACCACTTACCGGAGTCAGTGAGATCACGCCCAGTGAATGTCTTCAGGTCGTCAGTGTCTAGGTGGCTGCTAGATAGAAGTTTATACTGCATCCACGATTTTTTTAATGAAGATACTCGTGACCTGTGATACTGCCATCGCGATCAAGTTTCAGTGTATGGTCTGTCTGACCA
Source organism: Laodelphax striatellus (assembly GCA_017141395.1). NCBI lineage: Eukaryota > Metazoa > Arthropoda > Insecta > Hemiptera > Delphacidae > Laodelphax > Laodelphax striatellus. The sequence continues at coordinate 23,906,219 of CM029538.1, forward strand.
TTGTTTTATTTTGATGACACGATCTATCCAGGAATGGCCTGGTCCACGATCAAGAAATTTGGATTTGGATATATCATTATTATGTACGGTACAGTATTTTTACTTATATTTAAAGTTTTTACATGAGGTACCGTATATACCAAGTTTTACCCGACTTTTATGCTGCGTTTACATATAGCAAGTGTCATAAAATCCCTGTCAACTAGTTTTGCCAGTGTTTGATTTCTAAAATTTAAGGTACGTATGGGAAAGCTCATAAATAATACCTATTATAACTGTTATTGTTATTATGGTATGACATTTTAAAGATTATCGTGTTATAATGGACTAATACATAATACGAATAATTGTTAGAGAGAGATGAAAATAGCTGGAACGAAGCAATTTTACTTTTGAATCTTAAGCTGCGTTTACACTATGTAACTTGTTTGTTACATAACAAAATCATATATTATGTTATATAACAATTACATATATTTGTAACATTTTTTTAAAACTTGTTATATAACAAAAGTTCTATAAACAATTAGATAGTGTAAACGCAGCTTTATTTATCTTAGATATAAATGACTGCAAAAGAAACAACTAATAAATTACAGGAGATTTTCACCAGAAATAGCGACTTGCAGGAACTGTAACTATTTAAGCTGTAAATAGAGTTACTATATTGTAAATTCGACTATATAATTATTTACAGTACAGTAGTACAGTCAGTTGGTAAAATAGCCTACCATAGCTAAAATAATGACTGCAAGCCGATACTTCAAGTGAAAATTGCAGTTCTCATGGATCACGAAATTCACAACTTTAAAACTTGCTGTAACTTGGACCTATTTTTCAAATAGCTTGCTATCAAATGAATAATACTATGAAATTGGATCAGAAATTGACAAGAAACGAGCTATACGATTCATCATGCTTCAAGTTTTATTTGCTAATTTTTTATATTATTCAATTATAAAAGCAAATGGTCAGTCAAAAGTCAAAATTTAGGAAACAATAGTATAATAAAAGCTGAAATATTAAAAAATCTCACTAACAACTTAGATAAATTCAGGATATATATTTCTACGAAATAGTAAAATAATGTTACTTTGTACAATATGGTTAAAAATGTTGTTATCAAACTTGTGTGTTTCACCAAAATGAATGTCCTCACTATTAAATACAACTAAAATCCTGCAGAAAAGGTTCTGGGTAGGGCAGATTTTCGACATTTCCATTTTCAATGATAAGATAATTAAAATTGAGATCATAATTTGCCTGTTCCCATAGTTTTTTTAGTTTTGCGTTAAAGTTGGATTCCAATCTCTCAACAGACCTTGAAATTACAGTATCGGTACGCTTCTGTAATTTCTCTGCAACTGCAAATGATCCAATTACGGAGTCAAGTTTTTTGAAATAGGTTCCGTAGATTTCTGAGCCTTTCAAGAATTCCTTATCTTTTTCACTGAGAATTTGACTAGGCACCAAATTGGTCAGCGATTCTCGATTCTTCATTTTTCTAGAAACAGAAGAAATAGAATTCAATTTTTTTTTGCTGAAATAGGCATTATTGTATGTAATTGATGAATTGAATCTATAAAATCTTATTATGTATTGATATACCTATATTATATATACTCAAAATTGCACATGAATGTAAGACAACAATAAAGAATAAACATAATACATATATATAAAGATATTCCAATATCATTGAAATTTGGGAACTTTTTAGTGGCTTTACAGCTTTTGAATCAACGGTTCTAAATTATAAGATTAATTATGAAATTCAAAATTGTTGAAAATTTATTCAGTATTACCATAGATAAGAGATAGGTCAATCTCATCTAATCTGTTATCTATGGTATTACTGGACCAGAAATTATTATGTGAAGTGTGTGGAAATCAAAATTCACAAGAGAAATAGTACAGACTCAGCCTAATATTTATCTGCCATATCATGTTATGATTTTTGTGAGTGTAACAATAAATGTTAAAAAAATAAATGAAGAATCGATCTAGGCTAATAGACTTGAATATCACATTCATGCAGATAACTTTTATATCTATCTTCTATCTATTCTATCTATATTAATAAAAGAGAGTTGATGTCTGTACGCTCGCTTATAACTCGAGAACGGCTGAACCGATTTAGATGATTTTGGATTGTTACAGCACTGGTTAACATAATATGTATTAAAATATAAGAAAATCCCTTTGTAATTAATAAATAATTAGTAAATTAATGACCTAACCTATCAAACACATCACAGACTTATGTTCAAACTTCCCGGCCAAGCGGCTACGGGAAGATGATCGTGTATTTGAGATCGGAAAATCTGCTCGCAGATCCCAAGCTTCCGTGGCGCAGTGCATAGAGCGTCTGCTTTGTAAACAAGAGGTCCGCGGTTCAATTCCCGCTCCGATCCATTTCTTTTTGTACTAGGTTTTCTACTCTTAGAAATTATTTTATAAATTCTTTTATTTTATATTCTATTTTCTTTTAAATTCTATTATTTTATACTCTTAGAAATTACTCTTAAAAAATTATTTTTTACGATAGAATCATAAATTAAGAATGAGTTATCGTTCGTATCATAGGCCTACATGTTTTTTGTTTCAAATAATAAAATTGAAGAACGGAAAAAATAAAAAATAAATATATTTTTTTTTAATTTAAAAGAAATAAATAAATGAAAAAAACAAAATAGAAGAAATTAAAAAGAAATAAATAAATGAAAAAAAATTACAAAATAGAAGAAATAATTGAAAAATAAAAAAAGTAATTGGTGGGAAGAGGGGAGTGACATTTAATGTGGAAGAGGGGGTTGACATGAAGAGGGATATGTGGGGGTGACATTTGGGGGGGAATGAAAGGGGGTCATTTGGGGGATGACATTTTTTGAGGGGTGGCATGAAGGGGGGACATTTGATGGGGGGGAAGAGGGCGATACGAAGTTCCCCGGGACAGCTTGTATCTTAATAAATGACGAATATGAGAAGTACAGATGGACCAAAAATTAAAACTTTGAAATTGACAACATTTGAATTGATTTTACAACAGAAACTTACTTGGTTAGAGAGTCAAATTCATCCTTGAGAGATTTTGTTATACACTTCCAATCGTTGATCTCTTTTTTCATATCTTCCATGTACCTGTGAACATTTTTTTCTCAACTCAATAACAATATTGGTAAAGTAAAAAACTCTGTAATTGGTACTGACAGGTGATTTCATATAAAAATGGTGAAGTTTCAAACGTAGAATATTAAAAAATAAATTATAATTGTAAAAAAATTATGATAAGCAAAATTGATATGCATCAAAAGCAGAAGTAGGGATTATTTTAAAACTTTCACTTGAAGAAATTAAGGCTTACAGGAAGAAAAAATAATCACCTTTTTTCCCAGTCCTTGTCCAAGCTGTCAACTTCCATTGCATTTGAATTATTGAAGCTGGCACTATTTGCTGAAAAAAATGAATTGTCTATTAGAAGATATTCAAGTTACTGAAGAAGTTTGAATAGATTTTTATACTCTCACTGTTAATTTCAATTTACAGTATTACGTTCAATGACATCAACAGTTTCAAGTTACACTATCCAGAAGATATTATGATTTGATTCGTATCAAAGAATTCATAAAAAAATGGGTTTACACTAAAACTTGTGCTCCTGCAAAAGAAGGTTCTCCGCATCACATCGTCTGAAACATTGTGCGCCAATCTTTAGGAGCCTGAAGTTTATTACAGTCTAGTCAGTACCTGTTTAGCTCCCTGTTACTGTTGAGAAGGAGCCAGCATATCTTTCAGCAAAGAGGACGAGTTCACAACTAGGCTATAACACTAGAAGACGAGATGACATTGATTTGCCTCAGGCCAGACTGACAATGTTACATAGCAGCTTTCTTGCACTGAAGATTTACAACAGGATCGATGCCAGTGTGTTTCCGTTAGCAGGAGGAGAAGGTTTTTGAGAGGATACTCCTTGTGAAGCTTGTGAACCTGCCACTCTACTCCCTTAGTGAAGAGCCAATGCAGTGCTTTTTGGGCTTTCTATGACTGGCCATCCATTTTGATCTGAGTTTATGTACATATTATATGTTTAAGTTTCTACGTTCTGACGCAATCTATTCAGCAAGTGCTGGTCATGGATGGAGAACACTGAATTACCTGAACCGAAATGAGACTTCCTACTAAAAAAATTGTCAGTACGCTAATCTCTTTGAAACAAAAGCACTAATCCATGCTAGTAAGTGAACTCCCACTATTTAGCTTCAATCTCCAAGCCCACCTTTTAGCTTCTGTGATGAGACCTATCTTGAAGTCAATCTACTATTGTAAGCAAATGTTGATTTGCCCTTAATTAATTAGATAATTCTAATTTTTATGAACATAGTACCTATTGGGTCATGATTATTCTATCCTATGATTCACATTGACATATCAATAGCCATATCAACTTGTATCTGTGATTTTTCCATGAAAGTGCAATGCATAATTAAATAGGCTGTATGAAGTTGCTATTATAGTTGGGTGTAGGGTAGGGTGACCAAATCAGCCACAGAGAAAAACGGAACACTTTACATCTCTCTCGCCCAAACTAAAATATACACTGGAAAAATTACTCTTGTTCACTTCAATAATATTTGATCAATTTTAAATTGAGTTTCAATTCCACCGCAGCAACAGATTTTGCTTCAGGATACTTGAAAGTTGTGCTAATACACCAATAAAATACAATCTCGTTTGCACGCGCGTTCTCAGCTTAATTTTTTTTACTCCAACCCTATTATTAAATCTATAGCTGCAGTGGCGGTTGAACCAGAATGTTTAAACAAAATTAAGTATTAAATTTTCTATATAATGTACCGTATAGGGTGTGATTACTCTCAGGAAAATTTGAAAGCTCAAATCCAAATTTAGAATAAATGAACGGTATCGAGGAGTTTCTTACCTAGTGTTCGACTTTTTTCAAAAATTGTGGATCGTCTCTTTCTTCTCTCTCTTGCTTTATCGGCATTATCAAAATCCAAAGTGATATCTCCCTGAAGGCCTATGTTGTTGGTATCCGACATAGTTGCTGGGAAAATTTAGCCTAGCGACCGCCACAAGTTTTCAATTAGTTAACTTAATTGTTGATAAAAATAGACATTCACCTTCAGAGTTGTCAAATATGCTTCAATATAATTGAATCGTTTAATTCAAGGTTCAACCCTTTTTATTTTATTCACTCACAAAACTCACCAGTCAAAACCAAAACAAAACATAACCCAAGAACTGAAGAAGAGCAGAAAACTTAACGAACAAAATTAAAACTCAGAGTATCCCGCCAAATTCAGGAGTGCCACTGGCGCCACCTTATTTTTTTAAACGTCATTTTGGTAAATTTGAGTGAAAACCAAATAAATTTTAGAGAAATCATGAGCCTGAAAACAATTAATAGTTACAATAATAATTATTATTTGAATTTTACTATAAATGATGACAATAATATTATTTTATTGAACGAATCACTTGCGGTTAACGACAAAAACTGTACATCAGTACAACTGCAGTCAAGTGGACTCAAAACATTTACCAATTTATTTTACCAATGTACTAGTTTGCTTGATAGTTTGAAACTTGGATAAATAAAAACAAATTTGCGTTTACAATGTTTCAAATTAGAGAATTAGAACAATAAATACAATGATGGTGTTTTGTTACTTTTGTATCAACACTGAACTTGACTTGAGAAAATGATTAAATATCAATGATCCTCTCACAAACTGTATGTTTTTTACATCGTGATTCCTTTTGCAAGCTTCAGAAAGCTATTCTGATTTCATAAATTTACTTAATCCATCCAAATATGTTCATTTACAGATCATAAAACTGTAATTCGAAGTGACAAGTAAAGTGCATTCCTCAATAAGCGGCCATTTTGAGTGTTGTTTATGGTTTAGTGGAAGGAGATGGGAGGATAGGTTGAAGGTATGTAAAGTGTTTTCTTTGGCTATTGTTATTTATTTTATATCATAATATTCCATATTTTCATATTGTTTCTGACATGCCTTGATCTAACAGTTGGATACATACATTTTTATTGTTGGAAATGTCCACGTAAGAACTGTTCTCAGGATCAGTTTTGGATGAACAAATTTCGACGTTTTACTAATTAGTCCTACACGAGATGATTTTGCTGAACATTGAGTTAGATAATGTTGATAACCTGTCGCCAAAGATAAACTGTTATTTCTTTCAAATGCTTGATCATTTAGCTTTATAATGAACAACTCACAACCTTGATGAAGGATGAATGAATGGTGAGGTTTAGACACCAAACTTCGGTAAGGACGTACACTTGGTTTTCATGCTGAGAGTTGTCTTGTTCTCTGACATAACTAAATTGATAGTTGCTAATTTACATCAGAGATCTAAGGTTCTCCAAGCAAATAATATTATTGCAATGATTATTGACAGCCAATTTCATCGTTTATAGCAATATATTATGAGAGTTATTGATAAGCATTGGTAGGCCGACTGTATAACATAGGCCTACACTTCATTCTAATATACAACTTTACTTACATTACCTCATTACAACAAGTTCAACCTTTGATTATTATTTATTGATGCATTTTTCAGTGACTACTCTGGCAATGATGTGAGCTATTATCAGCTGTTAGAGAAGACTTATCAGTATGAATCCTGATCAGCAGCAGGCTGCAATGGCATCCAACAGCCTTCCTGCACATTCTCAGGCTGAGGTAAATTCAATTTATATGCAACACTAATATCATTGGTTTATGTATTATGTGACATAATTATTTGGCAGCCCACTGAGATATAATATGGAGATAACTTGAACGTCTTAATTTCTAACCTCATATAAGCAATAAATAAATACTTTATTGTCGTAGAACACAGTTTCACAAGTGTTAATGACAACGTAATTAACAATACAATACATTAGTTATTTAATACATTAAATAACAATATTGGCACTTATCACTAACGCTTGGCATTAGATATAGATATATAGAGAGATCATATTTCTTGACGTCGTAGCTGATGACCGTAGATTAAGATGGCAATGAAATAATATCTCTATCTATATATCTAATGCCAAGCGTCAAATTAGATGAATATGATTACATTTAATACGGCTTGAGCAGGTGATCATTAACTATTACTGGAACACTTTGCAAATTATCTGTGAATTTATATCATTTTTTTTGTGATTAATGAGTAGTATAAAATATATCTTTCTCTGTTATCTTCCTTTTTGTGTGTAAAGTTATTGATTGATTTTATTTTTTTCAGGTGTGTTTAAGCACCCAGCAACGGGATGAGCAGGCGGCTGCAGTAAATGCAGTGACATTGTCGAATGTAGCCAAATACTGGGTGCTCACTCAGACCCTCTTTCCTGGTGGTCAGGTGAGGACACTTCCCTGCCCAACCTTACCGGTAACTTTGGTTCATTTTCACTAGATTTAGATTCATCCTTTCAATTTTTCACTTGTATCTTACTGAGTTTCGTTGAGATTATTAAGCATGAGGCATTTTAGAATAGTAGTTTATGCAATGGTTGTATTATGTATTAGAGCCTTTAAACGACGAGTGAGATAACGAGGTTAGAATACGAGCGGCAACGCTGCGAGTTATTTTAAGGTATCTCAAGATTCGTTTAAAGGCTAAAATAAATAATTTTTTTTTCCATTCATAAATATAATGTTATAAATGATTTCAACTTCTTGGAAATGAAATGACCACTTTTACAAATAGTGTGGTCATTGTTAGTATTTATAAGTAAATTTCATGATTCTAAAATAATTTCTAAGATACAGATACAAATACAACCATTGCATACACCATTTTATCTACGACCAACAAAAACCAATAATATCTACATTACCAATCTAAACTAACCTTGATGCAAACGACCATGTTCAATTTCAATCTTTGCCGTTAAGCAGCTTCAGGAAGCTTCTAAAAGCACACACATGCATGAGCTACTACAGTGCTTTTATCAGCTACGATTGTGTTTTGTTACGTTCCAGTGTTTTAAAACTGGAACAGATTGAACTAGGACCATGTTATAATATACAATCTGTACTGTAATGACCTTATTACAGTATAAGTTTCAAATCCATTTCGAAAAAGATACTTTTTCGATTTCAATTACCGTATGAAAATGTAATGATTGCGTTATAACACGGTTATAGATAAAAGAACATTTTATATTAAAGAACGTCAATTTATTTTTACTCTTCCAGTAGCATTTTTCAACATCCGTCACCGTTCGTTCAAGTGTAGCCTAATTTGTTTATTTAATAATTTGTAATTTAATTTATAATTTGTATAATTGATGAAATAATTATTTATTTTTAATTACTGTACTTGACCACTATCGCAATCTAATGTTTAAAAAGTTGAAAAAAAAATTATTAACACGAATAAAGTAGCATTATTAATTTAATTCAATCTGTTTACGGTCAAGACGAGTTGAAGGAAAGGGTATTCTTGGACATCCTTCTCCTTTGACATATTTTCAATCTCTGCCTTTTAATGTAGCTACATTACAATCATTATCGTTATCATTTTGCATCTCATCTTCATATTGTTGAAAGACACTTTGAATTCGTGGAAAGACAGTTATTGTTAACTTATCAATTTGTAAGTGTTGTCTACCTAAGTGTATACCTGCATGTTTCTTAGATAAAATACTATTTATTATGTGAGGCAAACGCATTAATGTTTGCAAGCATGAAACGTTTTCACAGACATTATGAAGAATTGAGTGAAAAGCTAATTTTTTTTTAAAATCATTAATATGTGATGATTACTGCCTGTAATCATTTATTAACTTATAAAATGAATAATTTGGAAAGATGAGTTTTACAATAGCTCATCAATTGAGAATTATTTTTTAATATTTTGAGAAAATGAAGTATTGTAATATTACTGTCTGTAATCATCTATTAATTTTTGATATGAATAATTTGATAATTCAAGTATTTGCAATATAGCTTTTCAATTTGGAATTATTAATTTTCAAATATTAAAAAAAAATTTTGCTTTAAACAAGCTTGATGTTGGGTTCACAGCCTATTATTAAATACCTATCAAAAGTATATTCCTATTGAATGAAGTTCAGAGGTACAGTATTCTTAGACAATGCGTCTTGCAAAAACTCATTCATTTCACAAAAGTACAGACTTCACAGTGACATGTAGAATTCCGTCTACAATAGATCAAATTTTAGAGGGGACTACTTTAGTTTTCATTTTCATGGATCATCAATGTAACCTCTGGACTATTCATCTAAATTTGGGATAGAAGCAGTTTTAGACGAATATCTGTTGATCCTTCCCACATTGTAATGTATATTTTCAGTAAATAAATATCATTTTTTCCAGATTCAATTAAAACTAGTAACGGTCTTTCAAATTAAATAGTTGTTATCATCTTGATTGTTGTCCAAGGTTTCAGTTTATGGCCTACCTAGACTGGAGAGCGTCAAAGATCCAATGACGTCTGTCTGCGTTGCTGGTGATACTGTCACTCTAGTTCAACACCAGTCTCAGGTAATTTCTTTTTACTTGAGGTTGGATGTAAAATATAATGGATATGTTTCTTCTCTATTATCGTCTTTCTAGATGTGTAGACTTTCAGATACTGTATAATAGCAGTGTGGCCATTAGTGTGCAACGGCTCATAACAGTCTCTGTAGGTAGAACTAACCAATTGAACCATCCAAATGATACATAAAAATGCATACTTTCTTAGTAATAGGCTACTCTTGAAAAAGTATATATATGGCATTTTTTAGGAATTTCGTTCAATTAATTATTATGATATATTTACAGTATTATATTATACAATCGTATAATATAATAAGCAAAGTAATACAGATCAAGGAATGTATAATACCATGCAAGACATAAACGTTATTTATTTGAAAAAATACATAGTTGAGGGCACCAGGAATTAAATCCTATTATAGCCCTCATAACACAAAAGAAATTAACACAAACAAGAATAAGACCAAATAATAAGTTATCATCTTTCATCCAGCACTAATCGACTGAATAATTTAACATTCAAAATAAAAATTCAAAGTATTTAGGTAGTATTTGATGGTAATAAAAGGAAGACGGAAAAAATACAAAGTCGTAGAAATTCAATGATTAGTTGGTAATCTAATGGAGACAACATGTAAACTTGATTTCATGCAAGACTTGGAGTCAATCATCTAACATCCACTTGTTACTTACTTACTCTTGTTACTTGTTCCATCTTCTCCTCAGTCAGCGACTGGGATATACATACTAGTTATCCTCATACTTGAGGAGGTCCACCACTTACACTCAGATTCATTTAATTTGACGCTTGGCATTAGATAGATAGATAGATATATTATTTCTTGACGTTGCTGATGACCGTAGAGTACGTTGGCAAAGAAATAATACCTCTCTATCTATCTAATGCCAAGCGTCAAATTGAATGAATCTGAGTGTACCTTCTGATTTCATTACCACTGACTTCTAGTATCCGTGGTTAGAAGCTTTGAGTGGGCAAATATTTCGTTTCTGGATTTGTAAATTCAGGTATGATCATTACTCTTTTTTTTTGAGTGCAAATATTTCGTTTCTGGATTTGTTGATGAAATATAATTATTATAAAGTTGTTCAACATTTTTCCAAAAGTTACTGTAAATTCTCTACTTGTGAATAAAGTATGGGGCTAAAATTTTGTATTAATTTTATTGTAGATACCAGTGAACACGATCACAGTACCAGTAAGCAGTTCAGCACTGCCCGCCCTGACCCCCGCCCCCCACATAGTGGCCGTGCCCCCCGCGCTCACCTCCTCCAAAGAGGACAAGTCGAGTGCCGCCGATCAGTGTAATAGCGCCGGCCAGCAGCAGGTGCATTGCCAGGTTAGTTACTTGACATTATTGTTCTAAAATAGAATGGAATATAGTCTGACCACAGACAAAAGATCCTTCGCGCATTTTATCACTGTAGTGATATCTCACTCTCTGCGCAATAGAGTTCTTATTTTTGAGGTTCTTTTGACTGTGGTCGGCCTATAGCTTGTGTTTTGTGATTAGGGTTTTAATTGATTTATTTATGAAAATGTGAGTTTGTATGATGTAAATTAGTATAATTGGTAAATTATTGGTGTTGAATCTTTATATAAAATAGGCGAACATATTTTTTTTTTGTAATCAGAACTCCTCCGTGGTTTCTCAACCGATTTTATTCGTTCACGTCTTACTTGAATGATCTCATTGAGTACATGTTTGATAAGGTCTTACATCTTCTAAAACGTTATCGTGGAGATGAGGAATGAAAGATCAAAGTTTCAATTTTTGCCATTGCTTTAACATAGGGATAGGTGACCTGAAAATTTTCACATTTCAACTTATGATTTGATCATCAGCTCTTATTCATTTTTCATTGTTCATTTGTGCAGAAAGAGAAAAAGAGAAAGATAGAAAGTGTGAACGAGAAAGAGAAAGTGAAGAACGAGTAGAAGAAGAATCGTACTCAAATTGAAAATACTACTTTACTGTGACTTCAAAAATCTGGTCCGCCATCTTGGATCGGCCATATTGAATCTAACTTCATTTTTTCAAATGGAAGGTCATGTTATACATGATCTCGATACAGAATTTCAAGAGAAAATGAATGGCGAAAACCGCACATTTCATCTACCTTCTACGATCTAAGAATAGGACGTGTCGACTAATATAATGATGAGTTCTTATACTTATATCATGTGGTTTTATTGGTAGTATTCTGATTCACTGTGAAGCACTGATGCCTAAATGAGTTGCAACCCTCTTCCAGGTGCAGTGTGACATGCCGATATTGCAGCAACAGCTGACTTCGTCATCACCTGCCACCAGCACCACACAGTCGTCAGCGGTACAGTCGCACGCGCAAGCGCCCGCACACGAGCTGGCCATCTCGTTCACGCCGCAACAACGTCAGCAGCTGCATGAACAGGTAAATATAATATTGTTTAATTAAATTAAATTTAACATGATGGCTCTGAATTCAAATACACCACCAAAATTACGTCCATAATAATGGCCGACATCGGTCCAGAGTGTATTCGGCCAATGAGATCGAGACACAGCATGGCCATCTTTAGACAAAACTCAAGAAGGCCATGACACAGGCTTCACCCTTTTTTAACATAGGGAAGATACGATACTTCCACTCCTTCAATGACCGGGGCCGTAATCTATTAGGCCGTAACCATGTTCTATTGGTTTATTATTATGGATGTTGTATGCTCTATAGATGAACAATCTACCATCCAGCAGTGCGGCCTCAGCTTAAGAATGTAATTTTTCCACCCTAAGAAAAATAAGGCTCGTCTGAATAGAGTTTTAAAAATTTCACTAGGCCTATAATTTGGATTTATAAATTATTTTAAATTCATTATAGAGCCTTTAAATAAGTAGTGATTGTTTAATGTTTTTCTATCTATGTGAATTAAAATTCTGTATGAATGACTTTAATAATTGGGTAATAGAGGTAAGATTATACTTTTTATATTGTTTTTTTTTGCCTTTATGTGAAAAGGTGGAGAAATTATTTCAATGTTTCACTCCACCCCCTTATTGAAATAACTACGGCTTGCCAAAGTCAAGCCTTACTCAAAAAACAATTTTTAATAATTCTATTCATATTTATTTTTGTTTTTTCATTCTACCTCTACTGTTGTATGATGGAGGTCAATTGAAGACGCGATATTTGACTAGAAAGCATGCCTGAAGTCCCCTGAATTTGATGTTGACTGATCGGGGCCTGTTATATCTGTGTGTTTAAGGTTGCGTTTGATGGAGGGGATTACCATGTGACACAGAACCGCTCCCAACCAGATATGTTTACGGTAATTATATAATTACCGTTCAATTAATGTCTTTAAGCTAGGCATGTGTCCTAAAATATACCCTTTATTATTAAAATTGCCCATTCAAAATGAACCCAGTTCATCATATTGTGTGTTCTTGAGATGAAAGGGATACAGAACAGGATGGAACCATTATTTTACCAAAATTTATTTTGGGAAAAGTGCTTTCTTTCTACGATTGTTTCAACTCAATTCGGACCTACGCCCAAAGCTGATTTGAGGAAAAGCATGAATTATCACCATGAAATACGGTAGCATGCTATATTTTACTTTCTTTGCATCTGTCCTAATTAATATTGCTACTCAACGTCCCTCAATCGAAGTTTAACTTCTTACTTTGTTCTATATTTCAACTGACTATTTGAAAAAACTTTTCCATTCAAGATTATTTTATCGGATAGAAATCGATGATAATTTGGTAGTGTACTTGCTATTACCATCAGTCTCCTGTGAGAAATAATTGTTTTTGTTTCTATCCAAGAGCAGTTTTTGTTGAACTCTTTGATGTACTCCATTCTTAGGCTAGGTTCCATTTGTTTATTTAGAGGAACATAATGCTCCATCACACACTCTTACAACAGCATCAGCAACATATACTGCGATTCATTTAATTTGTCGCTAGGCGATCAGTAAACAGCTGATGTTACGCAGCTTTGACACAATACTCAACCTACAAATGCTGAATCTCGCATATTATTGCAAAGACTAAAGAGGTCTTTCAAAGACTTGAAAAGTCTTTTTCGTACACCTTGTAATAAAGCCCTTCATATTTGACAGTATATTAATACTATTTTATGTTATATCTATTGTATTAATTTGTACTAAGTTTGTTTGTTCATAAATAATGATTTGAGTAAATATAATCTCGTCTTGTCTTTCGACTGGGGCTTTAAGACTTGAAAAAGTCTTTGGATTATTGTGTCAAAGCTGCCTAACATCAGCTGTTTACTGATCGCCAAGCGTAAAATTAAATTAATCACAGTATAGTCTCTGTTTCCTTTCCAGGAACCGTTTTTGTTATCAATGTTGTTCTGCAGTTTTAGGTTATGTTTCACTTGTTTATTTTCTAAAACACAGGTCCTACATCATCACACACTGGCACAACAACACCAGCAACCGGACTCGCAAGCACAGCAGCAGCAGCAGCAGCACCAGAGGCCCAATTCGGATGCAGCCGGCAGCAGACCTATGGAGCAGCAGCAGCAGCAGCAGCAGTTGCAGCTAGTAGTGACGACAAGCGATGTGGTCAATGGATGCAATTCGGTCAAAATGGAGGCGAAAGACATCCGACCGCCGTTGGTTAATATGTCTGCGTAAGTTGTTGCCATCACTGGGTTGCGAAGACTAGCTTATGGTTGAGATGTCAATGTGCTAACCACACGTTACATCTTTTCTGGTTAATGATCATTCACCTCTGCTGATTCAGTCAAGTGGATGTGAAACTGGTAACCAGCTGGTAGGCCTAAGCCCACATTGAGCCATTGACAAACAACAAACAAAGTTGTTGTTTCATTCATATTTTTCCCCGGCACTTCATGTCAATCAAGTTATACAACTCTACAACAGACCAGTTGAAGATCCTCACATCTGACATTTACTCCATTCAAGAATAGAATGAAACTCGTATGAATGCTTATACACTGTAGGCTAAATGATTTTTTACAATAGAGTGAAGTCAATTTCTTTCATAATTTTTTACATGACATTCGTAATTGAAATTATATGTATCATTACTGTACAGTACTTGGAAATTGAAAACTTAAATACTTGTTCATTACTTGTTATTTTAAATTGCGTTTATCAAGTGTGATTTATTAATTATCGTGACTTATGCCCGGTTTTTCAGGCGTTCAGTAGAGTATTTAATCAATAAAAAATTTTGTATTTGATAAAACATGGTTGTTGATTCAATAATAATAATTTCTCTGGTCGTGGGTACAGCACCACCAGAGGAGTTTATTCAAATCTCAACACCATACATTAAATTCATAAATATATAAAGTCTTACATCTAAATTTAAAAGGTTGCATAATTGAATTTTGTGGCCCCTACTATATATAATATGTGTCGGGTAAATACTGCTATTCAATAGATGATTGAATCCATAAACTGTTGAACGATTGAGAAACCGGGCATTTTTACACTTTCAAATTGAACTTTTGAATTGTAAATTGTCGAAGTCGATGTATATCTTGTATATTGAATTAAATGAACAATAAAATTCTACTCCTAAATCTTATATACAAGTAAAATGTAAGAATGGAATCCTAACTTCGCCAATTCATGTCAAACATCACTCGTCATTTGAATTATGCTTTTCAAATTCATAATGCATACGACAACTTTATTCTTAGTCTCAATTTTTCCATCAATCCAATAATATTTCCAGTGAAGCCAATTAATGTATCTTATCTCGTTATCATCTGAGACTTCCTTATCCTATTATAGGAAGAAAAAGAACGGATGGATTTGAGTAGGATAGTATCAGTGGACTAGAGCTGTCTGTGACCGCAGAGCGACACCATTTTGTAGGTTAAAGTATCCAGTTTTAGTATCAATGGCGCAATTGACCTCGCAAAATCGCGTATTTGCTGTTGAACAATATTTCCAATAGAATGAATCTGCAATCGTCGTTCAACGGAGCTTCAGCAGAAAGTTTCAAGTCGAGCTTATTAATTGGCATGAGATCCTTCTGTACTTGAAATTCAACTTTACTATCGTAAATATCGTCACTGATTTGAATACTGTAATACATGAATGACTTGCTGCTGTATCTAAAGTTGAAGACCACTTTGCGGCTTTGAATGAGCATTCACGCATTAAGGGCGCCATCTTTCAAATTTACTTTTTGAACTATACTCAAGTGTTTTGTAGATTTTCATACAAATTCTCAAATTGGGTTATTTGCCAGTATTTTTGGTGTTAGAAATAAATAGCTAGATTCAAATAAACTGTCTTATAACACTTTGAAAAACATCCATTCTTTATGCGCCACCCTGTATATTTTAAACACTTTGAAATTGGAAATATATACTTGATTAAATAGTTTTTGTTACTAGGTTTCCTGGCCAAGATCCGTTGAAAATTCAACAGCAGCATATGCAGCCGGCGACACAGACAGTTGACTTTCAGTCGACGGCTCCATACTGAAAGTGAAAAGCCGATCACAAAGCAATTCTTGGAACGACTGGATCCACTGAGTTGTCTCAGAATATGTTCAAGGTACGTCCAATAGAGAAAATATCTACACAAAAAAGACATAGTAAAACCTCTATTGATTGAACTATTTTGATAAATACTGTAAAGTGTTTAGTTTTCTCTTTGGAAAGCAGCGGATACATTTTTAACCAGTCCAGATGATTATTCCACATATCGGCTCAGTCTCAGTCTCGTCTCATTTTAGCTTAATGCTAATGCTTGCGTCGATAACGGCCAATCAAGGAGCGAATAGACATGCACAGAATGAGCTGATCTAAGACGAGATGGAGACTGAACTGATATATGGGAATAGTCCTGTGAAAACTATTCCAAGACACCAGTCTAATCATCGGTTGCTATGTGATGGCCATCGTCATTGACGCATGCGCAGAATGAGCTGAACATGTCGGACAGGTGACTAGACTGATTTGGGAATAGCCTAGTCCTTTAATCAGTTTGCCGTTCCAGAATTCAGTATAATGAATAGTTGAAAATAAGTTTGTGTTAGAATTTATAAAAAAAAATCTTGAATAGAGTTAATATTAATGATTGATGTTGAATGGTCAATAGTAATAATAAAACTACGTTTTTGAAGATTATAGTTGGTTTCAAGTGGAAAATCTCCCTCATCTACTCGCATGAATGTCTGTGTAAGAAATTACGAGTAATTTTATACTGAACTGAGGGTACTGAACTAGAAATTAATGTAATTATTTTAGGTGAACGTGGAGGAGCTGCTAGCCTACCACGAGGTGTTTGGCAAGCTACAGGGTGCCACGGGCATACCGCTGACCACAGGCACATTGCAAATGGCCACCACCACCACAACGACCACCGCCTCCGCCTCCTCCGCCACGACGAAGCCGGGTGAGGAGGGCGGGGGGACCCCGTCCCCCTCCACCTCACCCTCTCCAACGCTCACCTCCCACGTCTGCGATCTGTGCGGAAAGAGCTTCCAGTATCGCTATCAGATGATTGTGCACAGAAGATATCATAGTGAAAAGAAACCGGTGAGTGTTTATAGTATTTGCATCAGTTTTCTTTTTGGAGAGGCCCTCAAGCTGAAGCCGCACTGCTGGGTTGTTACCTGGATGGTAGATGGTTTATCTATAGCTTATACAACATCTGTAATAATAGATCATATAGAAAATTATCACGGCCTTCTTGATAAACTGTGTCAACCATCCACCATCTATCAACTACCCACTTGCAGTGCGGCTCAAGGTTTAAGGGTAGAATTGAAATAGGATATTTTCTAATATTTATTTATCTCATTAAGATTATGTTGAAAATTCTTTTCAACAATGTTTGAAACTCCCTTTGTAAACAATTGCTCTGATGAGAATTCATGATTGCTCACAGACCATATGGGTGGAATTTAAATCCCGTATGAATGGGATAATATTTATAGGCCTATCACTTTATTGGTTCATAGACCCTTATAAGTAATTCCACCCTACCGTTTGTAACATGGTGTAGTAAAAATAGCAGTCAAACTGTTGAGTTGAGATATTTGATAATTTGTTTATTTATCTCATTAAAGTTATGTTGAAAGGTTTTTGAACAAAATGAATTGAAGCTCTTTTTGTAAACTATTACTTCTCTGATAAGAATTGATGACTTTTGAGTAATTGGAATGCAGTTTTCATGTTTTATGAACGTAATGTTAGCCAGTGGCTTGATGATTTGGCGAATAACTGCCAAAAAAGCACATTCAACATCAACATTATTGAAAATAATTGAATTTGGATCAATCTTTGGTATTTTGAATTAGAAAAAAAAATGAGAACTGATATTGAAATAAATTAAATTTAGAAAAGTGTTGTGCTAAGAACCTTACCAGTCCTGTACTGTTATGTAAGTTGTATCCCCATTCAAGATATTTTTGCCTTAATTTTCAACTAAACATGATAAATCAATTTATTATTCCCTCAAAATTACATGAAAGTGAATGGCTCTCAAGTTAAAGTTACCAAAGTTCTTAATATGGTGCAAAATATTGGTTGCAAAGTTTGATCATGAATGAGAGTAACAGTGCATGAAAGTCAATTACGTGTAAGTCTAAGAGAATTTTAACAAAGTGTTTCATAATGGTGCAAAAATTTTGGTTGTAAGGTTTGATAATGTATAATTTTATTCAGGTATTTGCCAATGCCAACGGCGAACTACAACCAAAGACAAATCCCAACAAGCCACACGCCTGTACCATATGCAGCAAATCGTTCGGGAGGAAAGAGCATCTAGAGAATCACCTTCGGTGTCACTCCGGTGACACGCCCTACAAATGCCAGTTCTGCGGCAAGAATTTCACCAGGAAAGAGCATCTGGTGAACCACATCAGCGTGCACACCGGAGAAACGCCCCATCGATGCAAGATTTGCAAAAAATCTTTCACTCGCAAAGAACACTACACAAACCATGTGCTGTGGCACACGGGAGAAACCCCTCACATATGTACGATATGTGGAAAGAAGTACACCAGAAAGGAGCATCTGGTAAGTCATTTGCGGTCACACACTAACGATACACCGTTCCGATGCGACATTTGTGGGAAATCATTCACACGAAAAGAACACTTCACCAACCACATAATGTGGCACACGGGGGAGACCCCTCATCGATGCGATTTCTGTTCAAAAACATTCACACGCAAGGAACATCTACTGAATCATGTCAGGCAGCACACTAATGAATCTCCCCATCGTTGTACGTATTGTACAAAAACATTCACGAGAAAAGAACATCTAGTTAATCACGTGAGACAGCATACAGGGGAAACTCCTTTCCATTGTCAGTACTGTCCCAAAGCATTCACAAGAAAAGATCATTTGGTGAATCATGTGAGGCAGCATACTGGTGAATCGCCTCATAAGTGCATGTACTGCACGAAGAGTTTCACACGTAAGGAGCATCTAACAAACCATGTGAGGCAACACACCGGGGAGTCGCCTCATAGATGCAGTTTCTGCACGAAATGTTTCACAAGGAAGGAGCACCTTACTAATCACATGCGCATCCACACTGGGGAGTCACCTTACAAGTGTGAGTTCTGCTCGAAAGCGTTTACTAGGAAGGAGCAGTTGAACAATCATGTCAAACAGCACGCCATGGAAACTGAGTTCAATTGTACGGTGTGCTCGAAACCGTTCCTGAAAAAGGAGACGTTGATCAATCACATGAGAAGTCACACAGGCGAGCGGCCGTTCAGTTGTAACGAATGTGGAAAGTCGTTTCAACTCAAGGGTAATTTGCTGTTCCATCAGCGTTCCCACCAGAAGAACGAGCCCGCGGAACGGCCGTTCCGTTGCGATCTCTGTCCGAAAGACTTCACCTGCAAGGGACATCTGGCGTCGCATCGCAGGAGTCACATGACCGAGCACAAGACCTGTCCACACTGTGACAAAGTTTTCAACGAGCGCGCCGGTCTCCTGAAGCATCTGAAAAAGTATCACAGCGAAGAAATGCTCTCGTTGAAGTGTCACGTGACGCCCAACCCCCCGCCCACAATGGTGCACATTCCCTCTCACGTGCCTCCCCTCCCCCCTCCGCCGCCTCTGCATCCGGCCGTCGTTGTACCGACACAGAGTAGTGTGCTTGCTACCTACTAGTAAAGTAATCTAATCTTAACACCAAGTAGTGTGATGGCCACTTAATAATCGAATTTTAACACCAGGGACGTGTTAAGTTGAGATATATAAGTCTTGTAATACAGGAAAACGGCCAACTCACACTAGACTTCATGATTGTTTATTGACTATACTTGAATAGATGTAACTTCCGTATCAGCGTAGCACATAATCTGAAATGGAATAAAATGTATTCCAATATAGAATTTACATCCATTCAAAACAGTACTCCATTGTATTCCCTATTTTATACGTGCTAAGCCAATGCGTATGTTACATCTATTCAAGTTTAGATTACTTTGACTAGTTATTTTATAGTACGCCAATCTATCAAAGTCTAGTGTGTCCGTTTCCTGTATTACACTTCTTATAAATCTTCATGACACGAGTTCCTAGGGCATGCTTCATAACATTATAGAAATCCTGTAACGCAGGGAAAGGCATACATTACTGTACATGAACAGCACAGCGTACCATGTAAGAAATTAGTCTAGTGAATGTATATCTTTCTCTTGTATCACAGGATTTCGAAACTGTTATGAAACTTACCCCAGGAACCCGTTTCATGAAGTCCTGTATCACAGGTAAAAGGCAAACTCACACTAGAGTTGGACGTTTAATGCGTAGTACTATTGAAGTTTAGTATCCGTGCTATTAAAGTGTAGTGTGTGTGCCTCCTACCTGTCTTACACGACTTCTAAATTTCCCAGGAACCTGTCTAATAATAAGTCCTCTAATACAGGAACTGCTGACATTGAAATGCCCACACTTGGCAACATCGAGCATAACAAAGCATGCTATTTTAGTAATAATGCAAGCCTCGTGTATGTTCATCTTTAAGTCAGCTGTTCCTGTATTATAGGTCTTGTATGTTCCATTGAGCGGGCTTCATTTTGTAACCGATTCAAACGCTGAGTGAAGGAAGGAGACGGTTTTTGTGGGCTTTTAATAATAATTATGAAATTTATATAGAGGAAATATTTTTAATTGAAAGTTTCAAGTGAATGAGGTGATCGTTTGATCACGTTAAAATACGTTATTACGTAAATTACGTAGCTTAACTATCTTACGTTCAATTAACGTAATGACTTGACAATTTGAAACTACAGGTTGGTTAGTTAGTTAGTTCTGCCCTCCTAAGCGTAAAAGACGTATCTCAGAAAACCGTAATTGTTGGGCAGAGAGATTTTACTTCAACTCTATCCCGCACAAAGTAAAATGACATATTTTGATGTTTTTTTTACTAATCATATTAAATAGTGTTTCTACAACTAATTATAACGTAAAAATCTCAAATTTCTTTATTTTTTGCAAAATTTATGAGATGCGACTTTCTGGCTAAGTAAGTGCATTGGAATTGTATGCTGAAATGATGTAAGCAATAAAGTCGTATCTCATATAGAAGTAGGAAATCCATAAAAACATTGATAAATACATTACATTACGAGTAAAAATCTTGTATTTCAAATATTACATTAGGAGTTTGAAGTCTTGTATTACAACGTGAATCATCTACAACTAAAATAATCAATGTAAAAAATCAATACTGTTATTGATACTGCTATTGACTTTCTGGTAGGTTTTCCCAAAACTTGATCCGGTTCTTCTCGAATAAACCACCAAGATTATTCAAAATGTTCTGTCTTTTCGCTGCACTTATGCCAATAAATTTGGTTTTTTCCTGTGGATGTGGAAGAATACCTCTTTTTGTAATAGAAGCAGACAGGAAGTTCAATTCTGTGTACTCATCAGTGAGGAAGTCATTCCTGTATTTGATAGTTTTTAATCCTCTTGTGAATATGACTTCAACCATATCATGGAGGTAGGGCCTAGGATTTGTCTTGGACAACTTGTACTGTGAGGAGTAGTCTTTCCATTCAAAGAAATGTTTCAGGTCCAAGGCCAAAACTTCAGTGTTAGGTGATGCATTTTTTACAGCTTTAACAAAATCTTCAAAATCGTACAATTTATTGCCCATTCTCTGCATTGACAGCTCAACTCTGTGATGAAATGAATCGGCTGCCATGAATGTATGCCCTGGTTCAAAATACCGTATAATTATTTCATCACAAGCAATTTCATCAGAATTTATTACAAACAAAAAAAATGAAAACAAAGACCAGTTCTTATTTTGTGCTGTGCAATTGTCTAGCCACAGAGTAATTCGTTTTGCCAGAAAAAACTGATAGAATGTGCTAATCAATTCATCTTTGGTTCTTCCAAATAAGGCTTCGTGCCAAACAGCAGCGAAGGGCTTTGAATGTTTCTGTTTCTTACCAACAGGTACAAAACTTTCATTATATGCAATTATTCTGTGAGTGAATATAGCTGATTTAAACATATCTAGACGTGGCAACATAATTACTTTTTCCATGTCAGCACAGTAGATTATTGAAGTCAAATCTTCATCTTTCTCTTTATCACAATTGTATAAATTTCTTGAGTTCTTTGCCCTATCAATGTGTCTTTCCCATTTCTTACAAATTTCACAGGAATCATCCAGATTTTCTTTGTTGTGTGTGTTGCTGTGCATATTAAACTCCTCACACTCCTCGTGTCCAAGTTTGACTACCGAAATATTCATCTTTCTAGCAACTGTTCGGTATTTTTCGTAGGAGCAAACATTTCCATATCTAGATATGAAGTCACCATGCATTTTCACGAATGATAAGTCACTAGCTAAATATAACCTATTTGGGGCATGCTCTCGCCGAAATGTGAAATTGTTGGTCTGACAGAATTTATATGTTTTTCAATTGGCCCATCATCTATTTTATTGTGAGGTGTTTGAATACTGCCTCTTTGATCTTTCTTAGCAGTGACAGTTTTTAGAACTCTCCAAAGCTGTTCGTAGTACTCTATCATTTCTGCTGTCATACCCTAAAGTTGTTAAGAAGAAACGTTTGCATACATTTTGTGTTTGCCCTGTCTCATCTTTTAAACTGTATTGGATAGACGTTTTTTTTTTCTCAAAATCTTCAAGGATTCCAGGTACAGTTCTTTGTTTTACAGGAACAGTCGATACATGATGTTTCTTTCCTGCTTAGGCCTACTAAAAAAGTAGTCTCGACATAAATGCGTGAATATATAACATAAATTTTAGCTTGGAAAAGAGAGCTGGTCACCCTACAAAGGAATAAACATTAACTTATTCCATGTTCATGGAATATGAACAGAACGTTAATAAATAAAGTTATAGCATGATTAACTCACCAGCCAATAACAAATGCACATCTTCCTTCTCTGTGATGGAATATAAAAATCCATTAAAAGAATAAACACTTGAACAGCTTCGTATTTCAAATCCATGGTTTATTACCTACTAATTCTGGTTTATTACCTAAAGAAGTACTTCTTTAAGACTTGTAATACTTTAGGAGGCTAGCTAGTGGAATGGTGATGATTCAGACGACGGAAGACGCCTGAACTTTTCGACCAATCACAGCGCTTTGGTTACTGGTTGATATTCTATGGATCGTACTTTTGGAGCGGTTGATGAAACCTGCACCGGTGCAGGCTAGAGCGGAAGTGGCTACTGGTTACTGAACTGTCAAAAGCTCCCATGACCGCGATCCACCTGCCTCGGTAAACCAGAGGCGCTGCACCAGAGTGTCCCATGACCGAAACCAATGTAAAATTCCTAATTGGTCAGAATGACCGATGTTTCCATATAAGTTTTTTAAGATCTACATCTACAGGATGATTTGGATTACATTAATTGAAAGTACATGTTGCTAGTTTATGAAATTAGTTGATTTTAAAATGAATTCTATTCATCTTCATTGCAATGATATCCTTTACTTGCTCCTCAATCTCATTATTAGCTCATCAATGATAATCTGGAATTCCTTCAAATCCTTTCTGTTTTGACACTTTAAAGATCAAAACCATCTCCTTGTACAGCCGCTTATTTTTTGCCTTCCGGCGATCGTCTCCACGAATATTGTTTCACTCTAGGAAAAATTCCTTTTTGTTTCACAAACTTGGGCTCGACTTCAGAACAAACTTTACATGAATTGATTACATTTCGTATATCTGCCACTGAAAATGGAAGATTTTTGCTCCGAGTCCAGTGAAGCATCCGTGTGATGCCACTGTGTTATGCCACGGTGACATAAAATTTCGTGGAGTTCTTTAATGCTTCCTGTACTGAAATCAGTTGTTGCACATACTCTTGAGAGTGTGTCAGCAACCATATTTTCTTTGCCAGGTCTGAATATTATGTCATATTTGAGTCCGGCTAATTCTAATCGGCATCGCATTATTTTTTCATTTTTAATTATACCAACAGCTTGACCATCAAACATGAAGGCAACTGATGAAGGACCACAAGACTTACAAGTAGCGGCTCTTGCAGGTCATTTGTCTCTTGAACGATACTCAAATCCGCAAAAAAAACACAAGCTCTTCTTTTGTGCTTCAGGGAGCTCAACTTGCACTGGTTTATTCTGATAATAATTGTCTTAGTTGTGAGTGATTGCCAGAGATATTGGTATGGTAGTCCTATATGATAATGCTTGTTGTGAAGCAATTTCTAGAAATTGTGTCTGATCAAAGGCAGCATCAAGAGTGAGATTTCGATTCTCTAATAGTCGCTGTCTAATGTGATTGGATGCAATCCCAGTGATGATATTCATCTCTGTTTGTTTCCATGATCACCGCCTTGAAATTACATTTTTTGCCCAATGTCCTTAAAGCTTTATAACTTTATAGAAAACAAGAAAACTTTCCACAGGCTATATACAGTAGATACACTATTTCAAAATACACAAGAAGGAGATTGAGTCTATATACAATACACAGTAACAGTCTATGTACAAGAAAAACACGCAACCATGCAGAAGGAAACATACGAAGGAACATAGTGTTCAGATTAACACATGGTTAATCTGACCGACTGTAAAATGACAAACAAATAGTCTCAGAGCGAAAATCAACGTTGAACTGGAATATTTTGTGCAGACTGGTTTTGAGGTGGGGAGAAGCTACTAGTAGTGTCACGTGTCAATGATACACAGTTTAGCCAACACATGTAAAATTCCTAATCGGTCAGAATGACCGATGTTTCCATATAAGTTTTAAGATTTACAGGATGATTTGGATTACATTTGTGGAGATGGATTGTTCATAAAATAATTCACACTTTTGAAAGTAATGTTATTTATTAACACAAAGTATTAGCAATATAATAAAACGTAAACTCATAGAAGTTACATGATTCTCCTACTAGCTGGCGGTCGCACCACTCGCCGTTAGATACTGTTCAAAACGTTGCCGAAAACGTCTCCAGTTTTCTGATACATTGCCGGAAAAAGAAAGAGAGTTTGGTGGTTGCAGAGAATCCATTATGGAAGTACATAATTGGAAGTACATGTTGCTAGTTTATGAAATTAGTTGATTTTAAAATGAATTCTATTTACCTTTATTGCAATGATATCCTTTACTTGCTCCTCAATTTCATTATTAGCTGATCAATGATAACTTGGAATTCCTTCAAATCCTTTCTGTTTTGACACTTTTAAGATGAAAACCATCTCCTTGTACAGCCGCTTATTTTTTACATCTACAGGATGATTTGGATTACATTAATTGGAAGTACATGTTGCTAGTTTATGAAATTAGTTGATTTTAAAATGAATTCTATTTACCTTTATTGCAGTGATATCCTTTACTTGCTCCTCAATTTCATTATTAGCTGATTAATGATAACTTGGAATTTCTTCAAATCCTTTCTGTTTTGACACTTTTAAGATCAAAACCATCTCCTTGTACAGCCGCTTATTTTTTGCCTTCCGGCGATCGTCTCCACGAATATTGTTTCACTCTAGGAAAAATTCCTTTTTGTTTCACAAACTTGGGCTCGACTTCAGAACAAACTTTACATGAATTGATTACATTTCGTATATCTGCCACTGAAAATGGAAGATTTTTGCTCCGAGTCCAGTGAAGCATCCGTGTGATGCCAGGGTGACATAAATTTGCCAGGTCTGAATATTATGTCATATTTGAGTCCGGCTAATTCTAATCGGCATCGCATTATTTTTTCATCTTCAATTATACCAACAGCTTGACCATCAAACATGAAGGCAACTGATGAAGGACCACAAGACTTACAAGTAGCGGCTCTTGCAGGTCATTTTTTGTCTCTTGAACGATACTCAAATCCACAAAAAAAACACAAGCTCTTCTTTTGTGCTGCAGGGAATTGTTCAGCTTGTTCTGGTTTATTCTGATAATTGTCTTAGTTGTGAGTGATCGCCAGAGATGTTGGTATGGTAGTCCTATATGATAATGCTTGTTGTGAAGCAATTTCTAGAAATTGTGTCTGATCAAAGGCAGCATCAAGAGTGAGATTTCGATTCTCTAATAGTCGCTGTCTTATGTGAGTGGATGCAAGCCCAGTGATAAAAGCATCTCTGTTTGTTTCCATGGTCACCGCCTTGAAATTACATTTTTGACCTAATGTCCTTAAAGCAGTCAGAAACTGGGCTACATACTCTCCTGGTTGCTGTCGGTATGTAGCAACTTTGTGACGTGCATATAGCTCGTTAACAGGTTTAACAAATAATCCATGTAATATCCCAATATCTTCAGTAAAAGTTTGACAGCAGCTTATTTTGTGTCCATAAGCTGCGTTTACACTATGTAACTTGTTTATAAAACATTTGTTTTATTACAAGTTTCACAAAAATGTTACAAATTCATGTAATTTGTTTTATAACAAAACATATTATTATGATTCTGTTATATTACAAAATTTATATAACTTTGTTATATAACAAACGTTACAGAAACCTTGTTATATAACAAATGTTTTATAAACAAGTTACATAGTGTAAACGCAGCTTTTGTTTGTTTTTGGTAGTAGGTTACAGAGACTCACAATTACCGTAATTAATCAACATGATGTATTTTATTATCAAATTAATGCACTATAACAATATTAGCAATTATTCAATAGTTGGTGGGATTCACACCTCAAAAAGCTCTGGCCACATTCTTGGCTTCAGCCTAGACACTACTGCCAACCTAACATCTTCCCCTTTTTAAATTCAACACAATTCATAGGAAAATAGTTACATAATACAAGTAATCAGAATCCAAGTTACAAAATATAAGAATAAAGAATAACAGAATACAAGTTACAGGTCTTATTCTACGACTGCGCCATGTTTGATTTTGGTAGTAGGTTACAGAGACTCACAATTACCGTAATTAATCAACATGATGTATTTTATTATCAAATTAATGCCCTATAACAATATTAACAATTATTCAATAGTTGGTGGGATTCACACCTCAAAAAGCTCTGACCACATTCTTGGCTTCAGCCTCGACACTACTGCCAACCTAACAGCTTTATAGAGGAGTAGAAAGAAAGTATATCAATGTACCGTACCTCTAATTTATCGATCTCACTCACCACCTTAGTTCTTCTGAAGTAAATTTCCAACGTTCTGAACCAATGATTCTATGTTCCAGTAGAATCAACAGAATCTGGATCACCTTCAAATCTTGTTGGTTTCAATATCGTTTGTTGGTCTTGACTCATCGTAGAATAAAGATATGTTTAATAAATTGGAATACTTGCGTCAACGTTTTATTAAACAAGATCTTTTCTACAGAATGAGATAAACTGAAATGTCCTTGGTTAAGACAAACATTCACAGTATTCATAGACATAAGCTGCGTTTACACCGCAGTTAATAACAAAAGTTATTAGAAGCCGCGTGCCGACGGAGCAACTGCTATCTGACTTCAGTTAATAACTTTTGTTAAAACTTTTTGTTATTAACTCCGGTGTAAACGCAGCTATAGTAATCATTAATGATAGTATATTTGTCAGCTGAGTACTGTCACAGAAACTTTTAGAGAATTTTTGTCGAAAAAATGTAAGAATTTTGAAATCGTCTCCTTTCTCCACTCAGTGATTTTGTTCAATTAATTACTGTGCTTTATACAGTAACCAGTAGCGTCAGAGTCAATTGATACAAGTGAGTTGTCGCTGAGTCTGCAATGTTAGAATGAATAATTGTGAGATAGTTTTTATGTAAATATTTTTATTGAATCAATGTACTACATTTGGAACTTCAGTTTTGACTTCGAGAATTGTTTTATGACCTGAATATTAACAAAGACTGCAAATTTTCTCGTTTAGTGGTAATTTCCTTCATTGATTGTCCTGATGAAATCATATAAGCATGAAAGCATCACATCCGTGGTAATGACCGATTTTATTTTATTGTTTTCTTTGAAGTAAAGCTTCTTTTTGATTATACGGTGATCTTCACCTTACTTGGTCAATATTAACAAATTTTAATTAGTTGAAAAACACTTTACTTCTTTAATTCACCTCACCTTCACTTACTAGTTAAATCCACCTTATTATTCATCTTCACCTTACTCGTTCAATATTAACAAATTTTATTTAGTTGAAATTTATCATTTATTTATTCAAATGTTTTCGAATATGTATTATTCTTTTAATTTACCACTCTTTCTCCTACTATCAAATAACTCTACCCAAAGTATGGGTTCCTTTTAATTATTATTTTATACAGCTTTCAAATTCTCAGGAATTGAATTGATAGGCCTGTCATTAATATTGTTGTCACTAATCGCTAAACATCTTTGAGATTTGAGTTGAAGACTATTATGTCTTCCTCCACAATACCCTTCATTCACTGTTATTTTAGAATATTATTATTCAAAAATAATATCAATTTGAAACTTCAATTCAATTGAAGTCTACATCATGCCTTCAAACTCCTTATATTATGCCTTCAAAATGAATTTTAGGAAATGAATAGTTTTTGTTGTGCTTGTATAGATGTATTTTGTAGTGTGTGAATGTGTTCATTAGATTAATTTTGATTATAATTAATATTGAGCTCAGTGCTTTATAAGAGCGTATGACTCACTAGTTGATTGTCTACTTAAAGTAATTGATTATAAATTAATTGTTAGATTGTGCCAAAACACCATTAACAAAATATCAATTAAAGTAATAATATATTATATTTTCTTAATACTCATTCTATAATTGGTTTTATGTTTACCATACCTAACTTGCCACTGTAGATTCAGTAGAATGTTTTATTTTCTGGAAAATATATATGTATTGTATTTTATTTAAAAACCCCTTATGTTTTAGTTCGCAGCGAGAATAATTTAAAATGTAGCATATTATGATTTTTATTTTAACATCCAAGATTCTACATAATTAATATTTAGTTGTCAGTTTATTTACCAAAAATACGAATAGGCTTTAATTGATTTTCAATGTAGTACTGAATATTATTAGAATGTCATTTAGCATTCCTATTGTATTTAGAATTATTAACTTTAGCAGCTTGGAGATTTCACTATTCGAGTGTAAATAAGATATATTTCACTTTTAAAGATATAAAATTCAGTGTTGAATGTAAAATTTAGATTTTAACTCGAGATTTTATTCACATTTCTATTTTACTATTGCTTCATAATTGTATACAATATTTCATAAATGTAAAATTTTATATAAATAATATAGAAGAATATTATATTAATTATCACAGTTGTGATGGAACTAATTGTGTAAAAATTTAGATAAATGATATTTGAGATGGATAAATAATATCTGTTTATTTATTGTTGATTATTTCACCTTTTGAACAACTGAATAGTTCCTTATATCAATTCACTTATTCAAGGAAGTGCAATTATCTCATAGGATGAAAACACAGACACAAAGTCCAAAACTGTTTCTTTTTCTAATTTTGGTAAATATTTCAAATGAAGTTATATGTTCACATTCACTATTAATCACAAATTTCCAATTCCGAAGCTAAAAACTAGGAGTTATCAATTTATAAAAGTCTATATGAAAGCCAAATAAGCACCGAAAATATGAGTAAACTGATTTCGAAAATATCAAATTTCACTAGAAATCAATATAAGAAACATAATATCAATAGTCTACTAAAAGTCTGCACTACACAAAAAGTACAAAGGCAACAAGTACACGAAAGCCAATTGAATTTAATTGCTGAAAAATGATGTTATATCTGACCTAACCAATACAATGCAATCTCTATTGAGCATTGTTATAAATGACGTCATTTTTGGATACTTTATCCTACAGAGAGTGTTTAGTACTGTAGTATAGTATAGTACTTTACTTGATCATTTTTATTACTCATTCTAAGGTGGAAATACACAGTAATGTATATTTTAATTGAAAACTTCAAAAAATAAATAATGTTGGTCTTCATCTAAGATTCTAAAGAGTCCTTCATGACACTATTGATACATAGTGAGTTATTCATTGTCACTAAAAATACTTCTGTATAAGACTTGGAACTTTGTTAGAGAAAATTTGATGGAATTTTCAAGTTGCTAGTGATAGGAGACTTGATGCCTTTATTCATGTCGTTACAGGGCTCAGAATATTAAAAATATTATTTTAAAAAAATCTGTCTACACTACTACAAAATATAATTATTTGGATTTCTAGATGTATGGTAACTTCCTATTATTGTAGAGTTCCGAAAAATAGTGATCATTATGTACTTTCTAATATTCAACTAGCAATATTATTCGTAAGTACTGTATTTTAAAACTAACAACAGTTTACTGTGTCGATGCAATATCAATTTCTTCTTCAAGCCTAGATCTAAAGGCAGAATTGCAACAGGATCTAGACTTTATGGCAGTGATTTCATCAAAAGTACTTGTACATGTCTACATACCTACTTTACTGTAGGTACATACCTACCGTATTTGAAATCTAAAGTGAAAGCAATAACATTATTTACGCCACAAGAAACTTCATGCTACTAGTAGGCCTACTACTAGTTCCTAATAGTATTTTATGATCATTATTAAATTTGTTCATTATACATCGATGTTTCTTTCCTTTTTATCGTTTTGAATTCTTCCCCTTTTTCTCCAGATTTTTGGAGGATTTGAAGGTTTAGCCAAAAAGTGAACCTCTGTTGAATGATGAACTGTTACAAGGTAAAACTTGATGAAAATACGATTCAAATTACTCTTTCCAATACGGATAATTAGATAATACAAACCAAGTGATTTTATAGAAGACCAGTTATATACTCTTATATACTGCTCTTGACATAATACCTCCTACATAAGAGAATAATGAATTTTCAATACATTACAAAAAATAAATTTGTTCATTACAAATTTTTTGTTCATAAGATATAAGAATACGTTTTACAGAATGTAAATAATACAGTCTAACACATTGTTATGTATAGACTGTACATTTTTACACTCTAGAGTGTACCGTATACGTTATAATAGAGATTGCATTAAATTTAGTCTAATATATTGTATACCCTATAAATGTTTACACTCTCAAGAATGTATTTCATTCAAGATATAAGAAATAATCTCAATTGCTATAATTAATAATAAATACGCTATAATTTAACTAGTAATAATACTCAATTGCTATAAAATTCATAAAAATTGAACGAAAGTAAGGTAACATAATTAGGATTTTGGTTCAATTAATTATTCAATTCAATTTAGGCAAGAATATACTTCAGCATTTGTGCCAAACTATCCTCATGTAGTGTATCCTATTCAACTTTTATAGACTGTTATTAACAATTGTACCAAACCACAGAATAGTTACTACTAGTTATGTAGTGATTATGACAGGAGAAGTCAGAGAGATGGAGGAAATTGTTGTAAGTAAGTATGTAACCAAACTATCCTTATTTAGTGCATTACTTCATGTAATTGGGATCGTCAGATTTCAAAAATTGTTCATAGTTGCTGCCCTGTAGGAATTTCCCATAGTTCTCCGCTTTATACCACAAGCCCGTTTCTCGAATATAGTTGTCACTCATGAGCAAAGGCAAGAAATGTGTCCTCGCTCGTCTGTGCTTCAGTTGTACCTTTTTGATGAACGCCTTGTCGTAGAAATCATCGACGTTTTTCAGTTTTTCGTGGATGATACTTTCTTCGTTAGTGATGAGAATACAGTTCCATGGTGACCAGTCGATATCCATGCGCCAACGTTTCATGCGCAGCTTGTTGAGATCTGTTATTTCACTGATGACTGAACGTCCTTCCCAGATGAAATTTGTCAGAAAGTACATTCCAACAACCTGTAACACGAGAATTTACCAATTTTTAGGAATTTAAAATTGATTGTTGGACACACACAAACAATAAAAACAACATGTAGAATACAAATTATAAATGTTAAACTACACAAATTATCAACAGTAATGTATGAAGGTTACATTTTTTACTTGTAATAAATTAATTATGTTTGTTAAAAGAAAAAAAAATCTACAGATTTTACCAGCAAGTATTATCGTAATGTTAATTTTGATGTAGTGAAGTAATCTGGATTTTCCTGACTAATAAATGTTGAAAAAAACTTTATCTGTCAAAAAGAAATGAAAAACTCACAATCCACAAGTTATGAGACTCCTTTATCAATAGAAAATATTGAAAACATACGTAACTACGATATTTAATAATACCAAATGTATAAAATATTAATAGGCCTACATTTAATACTCCTGAAAAAAAAATAGTTTCAAAAGTGGCTCAGTCCTTGCCCAAGTTCTTAAATTTTAATAATGAAGAATCAGTTTATTATTGTATAGAACAATATATTAGCAGTAACTTCTCTTCTGAATTTATAGATTAACATTTTATCTCAATTTCAAAATAATATATATATAATTTTACTGATTTATTGACAACAAAATTCTTCAAAAGTGTTAATCATCAACACAGCCTACCTTGTTCAAAAACTACTTACAAACTTTTATAAGATTTTCAGAAAGAAGCGAACATACCTGAAGAATAAAGGAGACAGCCGACTTGGTGCATAGCTTCATCTCATCAAACCGTACCAGTCTGAGCATTTTCATGTAAGGACTCAGATCTATGCGCTGATGACCCACGTTCCTGGTCCATTCACACGAGTGGCACACATCGAACTTGGTCATTTTCACATGAACATTGAACTCACAGGCCGGTTTCACCTTTTTGCACATTTTACATAAATGTTCCATGCCTGCTAATCGGGGACGTTTGGCTTTTTTATAGTGCTCAACTTTTGGGTTGATTCTGTTGTCGTGGAAATGATGTAGAAGCTGTTGTTCAATTCGGTTTCTTAAACCTTCCAGATCAGATGACTCTACTCCAATCGCTAATAATTCACATTCTCGGTTGATGAGGTTTAATAGAGGTTTCACTTTATTGTAGTCGTCAATTGTGTTTAGTAGACTCCGCAATTTGTGAAGTGTGTCTAGACGTTGTTCAAGGGTCACATCCCTATTTATCAGTGCAAGATACATATCTTGATATTCCCTTGCTTTCTGAGTTTCTAGGGTATCAATAGCTGACATAAATCCATTGTAATTTCGAAACACAACTGGTCGCGCAGTTTCTTCCAAAAAGTTGATCTCCTTTTTTCTCATCGATTCCTTTTTTGCAGTTATCCTGTGTCGTTCAATCGCCCATAGAAGTGTGACCTCTTTGTCTAGCAAGGCAACAAACGCTGCTTTCCTTGTTTCTTCGGATTTCATTGTTTTTATTCTGTCATACTCCTTCTTCCACCATTTACCGACTAGTAGATACAAAACGTAGAAATCGAACTGGGATGTGGGAAAAATGTTACCAGTCATCAGTTTTTTTGTTCGATCATCTTTTGTACTTGTCAGATACTGACTATTCAAAAATTGTTCGTTTTCTAAACATTTCTCAACTAGTTCCACCTCCTCACGCTCCTCCTTCCTCTTCATATAACTTCTCAAAAACCTCTGCACCACAACCACAAACCCAACAACCTCAGGAAACGTTAACACCTTGTAATCAACTTGAAACCTGCCTGCTACTCCAGTGATTATCCTGTCTGTCAAATTGGGTATCAGATTATCACTAGGCAAAGCTTGTGTGCATTTGTGTATCATGGGACTTGTCCCCTTGTCTTTAATGAAACCCGGGGTTTGAGTTTGTCTCGTGATAATTTCTGGTGGTTTCTGTCCGGGAGGTAGACCATAACCCCGTTGTCGCGGTTTGGTTTGCACGGCTGCGTGATGGTATTCAATTCTTGTCAAACGGTGTCTATAACCACCCAACCATTCTTTTTGCAATTGTTGATTTTCGATTTCAACAATCACATCTCTAGATCTTCCTTCCCCTTCATCAATTCTCACAGTAATTATATCAACCACTGGTATGTAGTGTAAATATTGGCTGCGTGTAATTTTCTTACCGGGATCTGTTGTTCTCATGATGAGTTCAATTGTGCCCATAGGTTCAACACCGAGACCTGATAACGGCAGCAAATCATCGCATTCTTTCTCATCATAGTACAACCTCATCTCTTCCGATTTTATGTTGAAAATGTTGGAAAGCCTCTCCTTGACCTGTTGCACTGTAAAATGTATCTTGAAAGCTGTAGTTAGTGTCTCATGACCTTCCACCTGTAATTTAACTGTAATTGTTGGACTCGTTGATGGTTGTTCTTCAAAATTTAAAAAACTCCCCTCGAAATCATCCTCGAGTTCAGATACTGGGGACGGTGCAAGCTTTGTTTGAACTTCAGTTGTTAGAAGATTGCTTTCTACCAGTTTATTTTCGTTGTAATTGAGTTGGTTCAAAAATATTTCACTATCTGGATCTTCAATTGGTTTTTCAATGTCGTAATTTTTTCCAATATAACTTTTACCTAGATCGTTCTGTACCACCTCTTGCTCACTGATATCACTGTTTTTCATTATGCTATCATCTTCACTGGTTAGATTTGAAGTAGTTTGATCTTCTTCGGACATTTTTTAAGAATTGTAAAATTATTCAACTCACCAATTGTGTATAATAATTTGGATTTGAGGTGATGGAATCAGTTAGTTATCAATTCCTGAAATTGAAAGTATTTTGTGAAAATAAGTAAATCATGGTAGGTAGGCACTGTATTCATATTGTTGCAAAAGATTGAAAAAATAAACTTGCTGCAGATCACTTGAGTAAATTACATGAACATTTGAAGGCTCTTCTCAGTAAATTAACGTAAAATAAAAATATACGCTGTAAAAATCTTCAAATATTGAAAACTAACAGTTTTGTATTTTGAGATTTATAATTAAAATATAACCCAGTATGAAATTGTCTATTCTACTTGAGTTTTCAATTTAGAGCACTAAACTAAACCATTTTCATGGCATTACTAGCCATACTTTTAGATGTGGAGTAGACACTGAGTTATAGTCAGTTCATCAAGGAACTCCACATCAGTCATAAATCTTCAATTAATTTGAAAAGTTAAGTTATATAAACTTTGTTAAGATTGCTATAAAATGAATCTTGTCATTTTAAATTAATTTTGATGATTAAGTGTACTGCAATCAATGTAATTCTCAATGGTGATCTTTATTTTATGAACTGTTGAATAAATAATTAATTTACTTTGTCATTGCAAAGTTAAACAGATTACAAAGTTATTGGATACTGAATTTAGATAGGTAGAGTCTAGCCTATAATCATGTTTTGAGTTTAAACTGATTGCTTACCATGAGTACATAAGTTTCCAAAATGTACCATAATAAAAAACTCGCCTCTTGGAGTAAAAAAGTCATTCTAAATCTTGAGTACATTATAAATATCCATAGAAGCTGAATGACTGATACTATACATGGTTCTATTATTCCAAATGAATTTTAGTAATTGCTGTACCTTACAGTAGAATATATTGAAATGAGACAAAGAAACAATCTTACCTTAGTTTCAAGATAGAGGCTATTTATTATAGATATCAAATTAACTCATCATGACATTTCATCAGCAAGTTCCTGGCTTCACAACTTTGGAAAGGTTACAATCCATTTGACCGATTCTAGAAGGATGAATCAGGAGAGACCTGATTGTCATGGTAACTGAGATTGGCTTTCATTGATCAAACGCTCAGGAGCTTACAAGGTCGTTTCTAAGTTCCACTTGAATAGTTCAATTTATTAATAAGGTTTCATTGATTTAATCCGAGAAATCCGATCAATAATATTTATGAAATGCTTGGAACAATGAGATATTCGAAAGCTAGTGAATTCATCGTAATAGAACTATATCTTTTTCAATACTACTAACTACTCTGAAGACTCTCTATGAGTAGTTAGTAACAATAAAAAGTTAATTTTCCACCTACAATTTTACTTACAATAAATGCTTTATATAGAATATTTTACTTACAATAAATCCTTTCGAATATTGAAAGTTTATGTAGATATTGCACATCGATAATATTATGTACTATATTGAAATGCTATTGCTTCACTGAGCACCCCATCGCGGAAAATATGTGTTTTAAAATAAACTTGAATTAGAAATAATGTGGTGAAGAAAAAATTCCAATAATTCTTCATTTTTGTAATACGGTATTATATTATTTTTGTCATTTCTATTATTTCTTCATACCAGTTACTCAATATTAAAATAGAAACACAAAAGCTTTACATCACTATTAACGATTTTTGTTGTTTGTAATTTTGTAATTTGTTGGAGTTCTTTGGTTTTATAAACAGCCGCGATAGTTTTTATGGTGTGATCACTCTGAGTATCTCACAATGAGGATTCTGATATTTTCTGGAATGTCGATACCAAATTCAGAAGAATGGGCCTGGAACAAAGAATAGCATTTCTGCTTATAATTTAGAGAACTAATTTTTTTTAATGCTTATAACTTATAAAGGACTCGTTCGGTAGTAATAAGACACCTCCACAAATACACAGGCCTATCACATAATATATTTCGAGAAATTGATTTTTTTTTTCATTTGAACACTAGTTGAAACTTGAAATTTAACAATATACCAATATTCATTCTTTTAATATAAAAACATTATTTTGAAATCAAATAGATTAATGAATAATAATAATTATAATTAATATTTATAATTTTATTATTTTCGCCTGAATAATATTCTGGTGGCATTTTCTTATTATTATTGCGATTTATTATATTACTATTACTGTATTATAATGTATATGGTTGTATTATTCTATTTTCCAAAATTTGGATATGTAATATCATAAAATTATACTGTATATAGAATAAATAAAAATATAATAAATTCCAAGATGATAAAATTTAATAATCTTGCATCAAAGTATTGTGGAGCTACACCTTTCAATTGAGGGTTCAACAATGCTTGAATAAAAAAAAGAACTTTTTAGTTGAAGAAACAGCAAAGAACAATACAGTACTTACATAGCATCACTTTGCCCATCATCTTTCAAATTGAGTTCTTTTAGTAAATCGCTTCTAGACACAGGTGAATCATCCATGCCAGATTCTGCAATAAAAATGTATCTATCAATTTATTGTAACAGACTCCAAAATTGTACATCAATCTTAGTTTATATCAACTGTTGAAGTACAATGTTCAATTTACTTTGGTTTTACTGTGCTTTACATTGGCTGGAAATGAGGTAAGTATTACATTAATATTTAAAAATAATCATGGTACGGTAAACCACATTAAAAATTGAAAGAAATTGAATTAATCTACAAGAATAATCTTAATTATTTGTGTTTCTATTTCACTGATTGATAAATTTATGAAACTTTTAAAGGGATCTGTTCTCAATCTTAACATTTTCATTAGGCTACTTAGTGACTCCTATCACCTCAATTTAAATATTATATATTTTACATAGAATGAATTGAACTATCCGAAAAATAATTCTCCATTTGAAGGTACCATAATTCAATTTAATAGAATCTAAGTTGAATTTTCTTGAATTTGTGAAACAAAATCAAGTGTAAATCTTACATTTAAACGGTTTTTATTGTAGAAACACTTGAAATGAAGCTAGAAGCTAATTATTATCACTATCAGAGAAATTATATATTTTTTAATTTGATAAACCAATTTTGCAAAAAGCTCATTTTCAAAGAGAATTTTTCCTTTTGTAGATCATTCTCTATGTTCTCATTTGATTGATTTTGTGAGCGACTTTTACAAGTTGCATATCATCAAGCATTGCCGTCTCATTTCGGTTGAGCACACAAAAATCGACCCAGTGTGGACATACCCAATTCAATTTAATTTGTATTCAATCCTTGACCACCTTTATGCTGGATGGTTATCGTCAAAAATGAAACTTCAAACACAATCACATTCGTCGAGATGGCACTTAGTTTTTATTAAATCAAAGTTATTATATCACCATTATTATAACAAAATTTTATTGAATGATGAGTTACCTGTTTGAAGAATTGACGCGGTGCTCTTATATCCCACCCATTTCAAGTATTCTCTAATTAACTTGTTCACAAAATGGATTTCCTTAGGATATTCTGGTCTGCTTGCAGGCTGCTCTGATTTGCTTAGTATATTCAGAAGTTCAACCTTCAAAGCAGCCTTTAGTTTTCCAAAATTTTCAGTTTCTCGCAATGACTCTGTGAGAGCTGAAAACAGACAGAGAGGATTCATTGACTTTACTTTAAAAAATATTGCCTTTAGTCTTCGTTGTGAGAAATTATTCAGTTTTTCAATAAGCTGAAATGGAAGTAAAGAATGAATTATTATAATGATTTTATTGGTATGAAGTTTTCAAGTTGAACGTTAGGATTGTCAATCATTTTGTGCATATAGGCCTACAGTATCATTAATTTTAGTGCAAATTACAACATAATTTAGAATAAATTTATCTGATTATATACCAACCTTCTATCAGATCCTCTTTTAACGCCATAATTATTTTTGTAAGCTATTAACACCGTGTCAAAAGACCGTTGTCTATGTTTAGTCCTGAGAATACTTTCAAATTAATCACTTCTAATTTATAAAATAACAGAGTTTTTGCAATTTTCAAATGGAGTCAAGTAATAATTCTATTCAGAGACAATTTAAACAGTTCAAAATTATAAATTAGAATGCAAAAATGTTGAATTGAGCTCAAATTTAGCAGAAAAGAGGAATTTTAACGTTTGAATTCGGGATTCCAACCTGTTTGAAAACGAAACATGGCAAAGGTAAACAAAAGTAGTTGAAATTTTCTCATGTAGGTAGCGCTTCGGTCAGTCATACGAATTACATTTTTTAGTAGGAACTTTGGTGTGTTTTTGAGGTTCTTTTTAGCTTTACATGGAAGTTTTCTAATTATTTTTGAGGAATTCATTCAATTTTTGGTTTTACCTGTCAACAAAAGTTTATTTTTTCAAATATCTCACGTCAAGTCATCCGAAATACAATGCAGCCCAAAGGAATGTCGTTCTTATTCATATTCACCGCAAGAGTGTGTTGCTCAAACATGGCGACAGTTGAATTTTTACATTGTACAGATCTGTGTTGATGTTAAATTATTGAGTTTCTCTTGTTGTTAGCTTATAATGTGATATTATTTTGTTTATATAGTTTATTCTAATTTGTTTGTGAAGTATTTTAGTTTGTATCGAGTGTTGAAACGAAGTTACTTTTGAAGGATCTTGAGAACGGCACTTCAAAGAACATCAAAGGGCAGATGCTAAGGTAAGACGCTTTTCTTGTTTTTCATTTAGATCTTTGACAAATTTTTCAACTTTTTAACTTTGGTAAAAAATTAATTTATATGTTAATTGGAGGAGGGTTCTCACCTTTTTTTATGTAGTGAGTCCAACCGGTCATTTTCATAACCTTCAATACAAATATACATGCCCAAATATTTTTTAGCTATTTATTATTTTTAAATAAATTCATTCGTAATTTATAGTATTTGATAGTTCTCAATTGTAAATAACTACTCTGCACTTTAATTTTGATCGTTTTCGTAGAGCTACTGCTAAACAGTCTTATTTTGACGAAATTTTTAGGTTAAGCATGCATAGAAACACAACTATTAGTTCTTTTTCACATTTCCATCTTTCTTGTTGTATCGTATTCCACTCTCCAGGTTAGATCAATTCTCCATACTCATTTTCAACTGTATTTTACTAATTTTTTTCTTGTTTGAGAGTTTGTTGATGTATTCTGCAACATGAATTAAGTTAGTCATTAGTCTTTCCTTCTCTGTGTATGTCTTTTGTAGGCATCATTAGAAGTTGTAGAATTTCATTTCTCAGTCCTTATTTTCTTTTCCGTAAATCATGCTGATTTGCGTAATGATTTGAAGTATCTTAAAGTTGTATTTAAAGTAGTGATCTTTCAATTGGTAAACATTATTTTTCATCCTACATTTTCTGCAGTCGAATTTCAAAATATTAGTAAACGCATTACCTTTTATTATTTTTTGAGGGCAATAGTATGGGTAAGTAGCCTTCATCTTTATCTAAATCTAATACCACGGTTAAAACAGTATCCATGTAATACAGAGAAACTTCATGATTAACTTAGAAGTTAGGCCTTGACATTGATCATTCAATGTCTCATCTTACCTAATATTTATTGCTTAGCACTATATTACTACTATTGATTTCTCAACAGAATCACAACATGTTGCTATTAACTTACTCTGTCAGCTCAGTTTTTGGATTAAATATTAAAATTTAATTCAACCTATTACCGGTCGTAATTCACTACATAACTCAGTCAACAAATAACTTCACAACTCTAAAAACTTACAACAGACCAATTTATTTGAATTCATAATTACTTTTCTAGTGTTTTTTTTTCATAAAGACAAGGAAAACAATCCTTTATCCACTCTTGCTGGATTAAGTTTTCACTCTATACTGTACTTTGCTTATTAGGGAGTAGACATTGGCCTCATTGATTTAAAAGAATGAAAGCTGAGAACTCTAATGCTATATGTTTTAAATTATAATCACGAATGACTCAGGTCTCAGCATCAATATTTGTGTTTGTGATATAAGTAGTAAGATGACAGTGGAATGAGTAGGAACTCTTTATAAAAAAACTTCTTATGTTTCGAACTACTCATATTTTTTAATGCTACCACATGTGATTGGTATGATCAATTCGAAAAAATAACTCAAGTAATTGCATGGTAGCCTACTAATTGTACAGTCCTAATCAAATTTCTTCCTTTAAATCTTGATTCTGTCTCATAAAGTGACATTCCTTCTATCATCTAAATCATGCTATGCAATAAACATTCCATCACTTGTATGATGATAATTTTAATAAATAACTTGAACTTGTATTACGGCTGAAGCTCGATCAGTAAGTGGTCTTAATTAATTAGCTATTGTACAGGGTAATCAAAAAGTCTCTTCGCAGTGGAATATAATATGAAATACATGATGACTCAAAAACAAGTTTTACTGTACCTGAATATTCATTACAGTAGATATTGAAATTTCCATCCTTTTTTTTCATTATAAATAAAAATTTCAATTCGTGTACCGTTTCTAACCACATCACAATAATTATGCCACCATACAGATACTGCGGAGAGACTTCATGCTCACCCTGTAGTGGTGCTGTTTATTATTAATCAGTACCGTACGGTAATAATTATTAATCAATTATCACTAATAGTTATACTAATTGAATTGTGCTAATTATCATTTAGTACAAAATGATGTTGAATTCTGTTTAATATTGTTGATAATGTTCTAGGGTGATTTCTAGGGTCTGTCTCTCACTCTTACAATAATTAAAAATAAACTATCTGCATTAATTACTAGTGTTAATACAACAGTAATTGTTATTCTTATTTGAAATGAAAACTTTGCTCACATCTTCTCAAAGGTTTCTTGTATTCTATGAACAGTATTAACCTATGTATTTGCATGCATTTATCTCAAGGTTTTACTAGTTGAGAGATCGTCATGGGTCGTTCTACCTTGCTATAGAGTCAAGTTTGAAATTTAATCTAACTTTATCTTTGTGTAAGGGAACATTCAAGGACCTACTATCCTCACAGGTAGTTCCACCTGTAGGCTATCTATATGTCTCCATAACATATAGATATGTTATGGAAAAACCTTGGTAGACCTACTACTGGGAACCTTCCATTCATGATATGGAATATCACAATAAGCCCCAATAAGGAATTGATAGGAGTAGTCAATTCTAATGTGAGTACATTGGAGAACTTATCTCTTCCATTGATCCCAGATAATAAACCACTATTCAATATTAGTTGTTGGAGAGCATGTTATGGAATACACTATTAATATTGTCATGCTATGGAAGTAGACCTACCACTGTGAATCTCCCATTCATAATTAGGAATAACTCATGAAACCCTAGTAGAGGCTCTAATAGGATACTCATTATTGGTGCATGCATTGATGAATTTATTTATTCCATCAAACCTAGATAATAATACCTTTTTGAATTAGTGGTTGAATATCTCTCAGTAATGTCTAAATTCTGAATAATACAATAAACCCCAGCTGTGGCTCTGATAGGAGTAGTTATTTCTAATTGTTGGTCGCATTGATGAATTTATTGTGTGAAATCGAACCCAACTATTAATCAACTTCTGACCATTCATTGTTATTCGATCCAAATGAAACCGATTAATAGTATGCTGATGTGCGTTCCTCATCATGGATCATATTTCGGAATCCATAGGTGGTTTCGTTTAGGCGCATATTATGTTCATACGCGTCCTCCTTTCTTAGTCGCGCGGTACAGCTTTGATAATAATTTGCGCTAATATCCTTCGGTAGGTAGGTAGGTAGGTAAGTCTTGGCTATTATTCATTGGTGAAGCCTTCGAGGCTAAGCTGACTGCGGGTTGGCTCTCTCGGCGGCGGCAAGGCAATGTCTAGAAGGCTACAGCGATTTGTTATGGCCATCGCTGCAAGAAGAAATAAAAGGAGAAGAAGAGAAGAAGAGTTGTTGAGGAGAAAACGAATAAAAGGAATACTCGGTGCGTTCAAGTGTGCTTCTCGCGGCACAACATCTTACCTCTCTCCTCTCCTCCTGTTCTCTCATCATTTTTATTATTTTTCTTCATCTTAATTCCACTCGTTCTCTCTTTTCATTTATGTTCGCCATCCTTGTTCATTTCGGCACCACTGAGTTGTGGTTGCCCATAAAATAATTGCGAACATCTTGTGGGTTGCTGTACGTGTACGATATTGAAATTATTTTTACTTTGAAATAAAAATTGAAAGAAGTTGAACTCATTGGTCAAAAATTATTTACCGTATCAATTTACCCTTACAAAATCCAAAAGTAATAACTAAACTTTATTAAGTTATTTGTTGTAATGAATTTATTCAAGGGTCACTCATGGCTTACTCATATCACACACATGTACCCCTAATGTAATCCAATGTATTTTGTCATATTTTGTTAAATATTTTGTATAAAGTTTAGTCATTTCTTTTGGATTTTGTAAGGGTAACTTGATACTGTAAGTAATTTTTGACCAATGAGTGTGGTCGTATAGATATATGAATAAGACATCATTGGATTTCATTTAAAGACTTTTTCATTTAAAGACAATTCATGTGGTTGCATATTTTAAAATATAAATTCC
This sequence comes from Laodelphax striatellus, assembly GCA_017141395.1. Taxonomy (NCBI): domain Eukaryota; kingdom Metazoa; phylum Arthropoda; class Insecta; order Hemiptera; family Delphacidae; genus Laodelphax; species Laodelphax striatellus. The sequence goes on from CM029538.1 coordinate 23,949,348, forward strand.
ACAACAAGCAATATAATATTCTACACTTCACGATCACTTTAAAGTTCCAACCTCATTTTCTGCAATCATCTCCTATTCTTGGGAATGACATGAGTTGTAGCCATCAACAGAACATCAAAGCTAGCTCTGATAACAGATGGGAGTGAATTTGATACCTGGAGGTATACTAAAACTAATCCTACTTCCAAACAATTTTGTATCTCCCGACAGAAATCCCTGCATGTCTGAAATCCACCATTGATCTGAACAGATGCCGAATTTCAAAAGTATTTCGTTCTTTTTCGCTTCACCTAATCTTTGCATTATCAAATGTGGGAGGTATTTTTTTTTTTTTAGTTTGAAAATATTCTTCTCTGTGAAAATTCTGGTATGCTTCCTCTTTTGGATTTTTTCTCATTTTTGACAAAATAGTTTCTGGGCTTGATCTTATTTAAACAAAACTTAATTGAACAAATTTAATAAATACAAAGAAATCCTAGTGCTCAATAGAAAAATAATAATGAGGAATACGATAAGGAAGTAATAATAAGACACCAAAATAATTATGTTAATTAGCCTGGATTGGGATATAGTCTGCTTATTATTAAAATAATTATTGTCCTAGTCGGGTCTTTCTGTATTTATAGCTGAAGTTGTTCGTCTGTGAACTGTGTCAGTTCTGTTGCATAATTATTTTAAAATATAAATACCACAACAAGCAATGTATTCTACACTTCACGATCACTTTTAAAGTTCCATCCTCATTTTCCGCAACCACAGAAGGTAGGCCTACAATGTTGATGAAGGGGTTATTTGAATTTTATATTTTAATAATGTGCATGGGACAGACGAACATAGTGGACAGACGAACTTAGTGGACATGGGCTTGAATTATGGAATTTTTTAGTCAACCACTCTCTCAATGTTGATAAAGGGGATGTACAGGATTTTTAAAACTATTATAATCATAATTATTATGCATAATATAGGGTCAAACAAACACACTGAACATGGGGTTGAAAAATGGAATTTTTGGGTCAGCACATGTGGCATGGGGTTTGTAGGTTGGTTGGGTGCTGGAATGAGCGATGGATAGATTTTTGCCTGTTGTATTCTTTTCCGAAAAGTCCGTTACATGGTGACCGCCTGTACTTATTCTTCCTCCTCCTCCTTCTCCTCGAAGGCGCGTGTTCAACTGGAGAGAAGAGAAGAACACTGTTGTGGGGGAGAAAGAGAGCCTTCTTCGAAATCTCACCCGCGTGCTTCAAGGCTGGTCTGCCGTCTGTGTGTGTGTGTGTGTGTGAGAGCGCGCTTACACACGCGTGCGTTCGTGTGCGCGGCTTAAGTTTAGTTGCCGCCGCCGCCGGGCTAGAAGAGTATTCTTTTTTATTTTCTTCGTTTCTTTTTCTTTTTCTTGTCCGTCTCTCTCGAGTGGGCCACGAAAGAAGTTGCCGCCGTAGCAAGACAAAGCGTCGGGACCTCTCAGTGTCGGCGTCTTTGATCTTCTAAGCCCCTTCCCCCTCTCACTCCTCTCCACCCCCTGCGCCCTCCCCGCTTCCTTCCTAAAGTGTTATACTATCTTTACTAATAACATACATCTTCTTTTTATTTTCCTCTTCTTCGTCATCACCCACCATTCCCCTCCTCCTCCTCCTCATTTCAGCTCTCACTTCTTTTTACTTTTCCACTTCTCCATCACCCACCATCCTCCTCCCCCTTCTTATTCCAGCTCTTCATAATATAACATCATCTTGAACTGATGGTGCCTTTGCTCTTCCCCCTCTTTCTCTGTTTATATCCTCCTCTCTTTCTGTTTCCACCTTTTCTTCCTGTTTCTTTTCTGTGTTCATTGCTCTTTCGCGCCACTCACGGCCACTCATTTTCGTTTCTCTCCTCCCTGCTTTGCCCGTTCACGTTTTCTGTCCCATTCCTTCGTTCAGCGAACTTGTATCTTTTATCTTTGTTATGTACCCCAAACACAGCCATCTCTTCCACTTCCATTTTGTGTCTCATTTTCGCTGTTTCTTCAATATGTCCTCTTTCGTCCATCGGTCTCCCGATCCTCCTGTTTACTTCACGTTTTTCCTTTCTTGCTGTTTACATCACGTTCCTCCTTTCTTTTGGTTTACTTCTCTTTTCACCTTTCTTCCTGTTTACTTCACTTTTCTCCTTTCTTTCTGTTTACTTGTTTCTCCTTTCCTTCTGTTTACTCAACTTTTCTCCTGTTTACTTCACGTTCCTCCTTTTTTTCTGTTTCACTTTTCTCCTTTCTTTGTGTTTACTTCACTTTTCTCATTTCTTTCTGTTTACTTTACCATTCTCCTTTTTTGTGTTTTCTTGACATTTCTCCTATCTCCCCCTTACTTCCCCTTCTCAATACACCCTTGCTTTTACACTCCCTAACTTTCTCCTCTCTAGTTGTTTACTTTCTATCCGTCCGCATCAACCCTTACACATTCCTCCTTACATCTTCTCGTTTCGTGGATTCCCTTTATTCCTTCTTCAACAATTTTTTCTTAACATTTCCTTCACTAAAGACGCTTCTTCATAATGAAATTTGTCAAACTCTATCCAATAGCATAACCTTGAATTGTACAGCTGACTTGTAATGTAACCACACAATAATTTTTTTCAGTTGGACCACACTTTCCTCTACTCTAACCCTTCATTATCTTTCATCTCCTCATCCATACTTCTTCATCCATATTTCCTCCATCTCATTCTTCTTAATTCTTTTACCTCTCTTCATCCATGCTTGTTTTCAATTTATCTATTTTCTCTTCCTTCCATAATTCAATCTTTAACCCCTTGTAACTCTCACTTCCTCTATAATAATAATTCCTCTGTCTCTTTCACATATTATTCATTCTTTTAATCCTCTGTTTATCGCTTTGTTTGTTACTCTCTTATTATCTTTATCTTTCTCTTTAGTCTTCCTTCTCCTTATTCATCTGTTTTCCTTTTCAATCTTCAACCCCTTGTAACTCTCTCTTCCTCTATAATAACTCCTCTGTCTCTTTCACATAATTATTATTCATTCTTTTAATCTTCTGTTTATCGCTTTGTTACTCTCTTATTATCTTTATCTTTCTCTTTAGTCTCCCTTTACTTTCTTCTTCCTCGTTTATACTCACGTTTCATTCTTTCTTTCAGTTTGTCTCTCTCGCTCTTTTATTTCCTTTTTCTTTCTCAGTTTCTCTACCTCGCCAGCTCTCTTCCTCTTTTATAATTCTTGACAAACGGGTCGTCGCTATTACTTTTATATTAGACGATCTACTTGTTTCTGATTTCAGGCCCTTTCTTTTGTGTCCCGCTCACGTCAACCTTACAATATTTTCATACCTCCAGACTTTTTCCAGAGCAGGTCTTCTTCTCCTTCCTCACTTTTTGATTGCTGTCTGTGCTCAGCAGCTGACAATTTTCAGTCTTTTGTTTCTTAAAAGCTCACAGACGACTGACTCTTCACTCTCATTTTGTTCTGAAACTTGATTTGATTTTCAAGATTTCTATTGCATTACTCTGTCAGAAACAGAAATTGGAAAAAATTCAGACTGTAATATAGCTGAAATATAATTTGAAACCATGATAAAAGAGAACCTGCATTGGTTCATCGGATAGTATCAGTTTTTTAGGAGAATTAAAATTATTAAAATAAAAAATCCAATATTAATTTGTGGTATTGGAAATCCATCCTTGTTCCATTAAATTCGTTGTTGAGTTCAAAACAAACAGAAATCTTGATTTTTCATTTTTGTGGATGATTAAAATAAAAATAACAGGTTTGATTGTATTTTCCATTTCTTTAAAAAACTTTACAGTGTACAGCAACTTCAAACTATTTCATTTAATTTATTCATTGATTGATTAACATTTATGTTCCAATATATTGAATAAATAAATAAATGAAGCCATTAAATAACGATTTAAAAATTTATCATTTCAGTTATTCCAAAACTGAAAATCTTAGAATAGGAGAATACGGATCCCGATCCTAAAAACGAATTTTTTCTTATCCCCTAAGTAGCAAACGGAGGTACACTTAAAAGTTATTTTGGCTTCAAAAACGTTACAAACTGAAGCTCCACCGTTATAGGAAGTCAATTCATTAATAGGTGACTTTTGATTATTAGAAATCAATGTGTCATGTGATTTATTTGTAGATTCTTGAAGATTTGCAGCATTTCAAAAATGAAACCAGTTCAGTATTCAAAATTTAACAATTTCAAAGTTGGTGTTTTAATTTTTCTCTATGTCTAGAGTATGACTAGGAGTCTCCTTGATGGTGGTTTATTAATCTTGTTTGCGACACTAGCGCTCATGGCGACTCTACATTAACATCCCGGATGATGTCACAGAGTGTTTAGAACTGTCACCACAGCGCTAGTGACAAAACGAAGCTCTCTAGTGTTTGGTGGACAGTGAGTTGTGAGCGGCAAAATTCAAAACAAGACTCGTGCTTCTTATTGATTTTTCCTAATACTGTCTAATTGTTTTGTCAACTCTTTCTTATCATCATATTTCAACTTGGCTGTATACACTAAAGTGAAAAAATTGAAATAGGGCTTTCCAGTCTGGATTGACTCCATAAACAAAATTTATACTGAAGAAATATATATGATCGAATTATTACTCACATTTGAATTCACAGAACAACTCATACTAAGATATTTCTTATCTAGGTCATTCATCATAGATTTTGATTACCTTATTTAAACATTAAAATGATTTGCAGTCCTACTCATATTTTTGTTGATGTTTCTTATCTAAATCATTCATCATAGATTGATTACCTTATTCAAACATTAAACATTAAAATGATTTGCAGTCCTACTCATATTTTTGTTGATGTTTCTTATCTAAATCATTCATCATAGATTGATTACCTTATTCAAACATTAGACTGAAGTGAAGGGGAACAACGCATCTTAAACCCAAAACTTTCTCATTTATAAATATTTTGAAGATACCGTGGTCCAATTCTATTTTTCAAAATGTGAAACTATTGGCTATTAAAAATAATATTCTCTCAATTTAATACATTTTATGAGCTCCAAGGAACATTTTTAAAGGGTGGATTCTAGCATAGTTTGTACATGTTCTCTGTTTCATTGTACGGTATCTAACAAATCTACATTGATTATTCTCAATCATTGTAACATGAGATCTCGGCTTAGGAGACACTCATAGACTAGAAAGAAGTATTCAAGACTTCTTATTTTTAGATCTAGTATTGATCGAGTCAATTCTGGAGATCGAATCTTGTACAATATAATCACTGACCTGATAGTAAGCATATGACTTACTATCTGGAGTATAAATTTTCGATTTTATCAAGCAGAAGCACAAAAATCGGCCTATGGATTAAAAGTCGCAGGCCAATGGAGGGAAGGCCTGTCTGGAACGGGCCACTGCACAATTACACAAAGCTGCTGCTCGCAGCCCTGTGCTTGAAAAATGACTTCAGATGTCATGAGCACAGAGATGGTCTTCACAAAACCTTTTCAAATTCTGCTCTAGAGAGGAGTGGAAGAGAAGAAGAAGGGCCATATTTCAAGAGGTAGCCTTGTCTGGTACACAGACGGCTCTCTCATTGAAGGAAATCTGGCTATGGGGTGCAGGATTCACCCAGAACACAACTTTGTGCAAGTCTGGGACAATACTGTACTATCTTCCAAGCTGAAATATGGGGCATCATGGCCTGCCAATATAGGCATTGCCAGACGCTACTGTGACAAGCATATTGTAATCTTGTCAGATTGTCAGGCAGCTCAGGCTCTTGACTCTAATGAAATCAAGTCAATTTGTGGGAGTGTCAAAACACTCAGCGAGCTTGCAACACGCAACTCTGTACACCTTGGTTGGGTGCCTGCCAGTGTAGGCATAGGTGGCAATGAGTGTGCAGATGGGCTTGCCAAGGAGGCTCCAGTATGCCTTTTCTTTGGTCCAGAGCCAAGCTGTGGCATAAGCAAAATGACTGCCTTTTCACAAAACAAATGGTCCAGGGCTTACACTTAGCAATGGCAGCGTCACCCTGGTCAAGCATTACAAAAAGCTGCTGCAGACACAAGCCCCTACTTCACCAATTGGCTGGTGAGGCAGAGGTCAGGTCAAGCAGCTGATTGCTTTGATAACTGGACATGGCCACTTCAGGAAACATCTCCACACAATTGACTTCGAAATGAAAGTCAGATGTGTAGGCTTTGCATAATCAGTCTGAAGAGACTGCTAAACACATCATACTGGGATCATGAGAAACTGGGAAGGAGATGGGCTCTGTTTGGCAGCGCAACCAGGTGATAGAATGGGACGTTAGGATAGGGAAAAAACTCCTGGAGCTCACAAAGAGTACAGGTATTGGTCTGCCCGACTAACGTATTAGGGACACATAATAAGCCCTTGCTGACGTGTGCAGGATCTCTGAATCTTTGGATCATTGAATCCGTCCCTCAGAAAACATAAACATAAACATAAGTATATGATCTACAAACCACTGATTTCAAGAAAAACTTTTATTATCATCAATTGGCGAGTGGTGTTACTACACCTTTTCCAGTTGTATTTGAGAAAGTATCAATTGTAATTGAGAATGGTCATTTGTAATTGAGAAAACATCAGTTGTAGCCTAAATGAGAACGGTCAATTGTATTTGAGAAGATATCACATGTAATTGAGAATGCAGAATTATAAATGAGAAAGTATCATTTGAAATTGAGAAGATTTCAGTTGTATAGCAGGATCATCTTAGCTTGTCAGAAAACAGCTGATTTAACGTCAGTAAAAGAGCGTACATCAATCAGCTGTTTTCTGACAATTTAAAATAATCCTGCTATAATTAAGAAATCAAATTAAAGAACCAGTTCACCTTTTTCATGTTTTTAATTTCTCATTTACAATTCACCATTCTCAATTACATGTGATATCTTCTCAAATACAATTGACCGTTCTCATTTACAACTGATGTTTTCTCAATTACAAATCACTTCTCAATTACAACTGATACTTTCTCAAATTGAATTGACACTTTCTCAAATACAATTGGAAAAGGTGTAGACTGTGAATAAAATATTCCTATTTAGTGTAATGTCTCAAATTGATCAATACTCATGCTCTCTTGTCGTTTATATCATGTATAGTTCATGAACGCTGGGTTGCACCAAGCGTGGTGAATTTCAATTTGAAATAAAAACATTGCTAAGTAGGTTTGATCAGCTGATTCAAAATATACTATCCCTAAGGCTAGGCGTGCCGATTAGTCAAGACAAGACGAGATTAGTCACATTTAGTTCAGCCAGTATTCACATTAGTTATGAGCGCAGCACACACCGATGCAATGACTAATCGGTGTGTTGTCCACAAGCAACTATGTGAGCTACTGTAACTAATTCCGTCTTGTCTTGTCTTGACTAACCGGTGTACGCCTAGCCTAAGTCCACAATTAGACGATTTTGTGTGCTACTCAAACATGCTGCTTATGTTTAAGCATTGGCCGCATGCTGTGCAGCATACGCAAATCAACCAAGAGTGGACGTAGGGATTGATCCCGATTGGTGCAATCCAGCATACAAAATACATTTTTTTTGACCAGTGATCAGACAAGTCAATAAAGTTGCCTCCTGGCTATATTATAAATTACGAATAATTATGTAGTTGAACAATTGTTAGTTGAATCTGTTTACTGTAATGTTTTAACCCTATTTTATTGTTGTTTGTTTCAGTATTCGAAGAAGATTAATGTCCTGTCGCCACTTGTACTGCAGCTCCACACCCGCCAGCCGTCCAAGTGTTCAATCAGCTGTTCGATCGCATGAATCAGCTGTTCAAGGCGTGCGGGTGCCTGTGCATGTGCGTGTGCCGGTTGCGCGTCATTCATCCTTCTACTTTGGCTTACACAAGCCGATTGATCAACAATTAAATCCCATCTAGGTAAGCGAGATTCAGCATTTGTCATACGTTACAGTTTGATATTCTGGGGTGGCTGTGACACTCATCTTGGCGTGGTTTTCAGGAAGCGGAAAAGAACTCCGAGAGTAATGTTTAGTCTTGGAGTCCGAACATCATGCAGGCCTTATTTTGTGAAAGAGGGTTTATTAACCCTACCGGCCATGTACTTCCTGGATATATTAACATATGTAGGTAAGAACTGGAGTGTATTCTCAGCGTCTGTGCTTGATCATCTCTATAATACGAGGAACAGTGGCTCGATCCTTGGTTACCCGGTGCATAGACTTTCCCTTCTAGAAAAAGGTTCATACTATTGTGGGATAAAATTAGTTAATGGCCTCCCCACAAGATTTAAAAATCTAACTAACTTCCCTGACATGATTAGGAGAATAAAGACTGTTTTATTGGAGAGAGCCCCGTACTCGGTCGAAGAATGTCTTAGATTTTTAAGGGAAGAGAACTAGTTGTATTTTTTTTCCTTTTTTTCACTTTCTTCATTTTTATGATCTCTGCCTTTTTACGTCTCCTCCCTCCAATTTATCACCTCAATGAATATTTCAGCATGTGATATTTGTGACACTTTCAATGTTGTTGAGCGTAGACTCTTGTAAATGCAACTTTATTGAATAAATTTTTTTTATATATACTGTATAGCAGGATTAATTCAACTTGTCAGAAAACAGCTGTTTCGGCAATAAGGAAACAGTGATTTTGACACAATAATCCAGAGGCTTAAATCAGCTATTAAAATCGACAGATGCCTTAACAGCAAAACAGGCTATCGGAGTAGCCAATTCCCAAAAAATTGAAAATTTGTTCCCCAAGATCGCCTAAAAACAAGATGGATCAGGCACAATAGGCGACTTTAATAAGTTTTAAATTATTGAGAAATTTCTCTACAATATTCAAGATTCAAAATTTTCTATGATACAGTCTTCACAATCAACATAACTTTATAAGTGCTTCTCAATCAGTAACAATGTCTTTCAATGTCCTCTTAATTTTAATGAAGAATGCATAAATCGTGCATTTTTCTCTACACGTATCTAATCTAGTACACTAATAAGGTGGGTTGCCCGTGGAAGGAATGAAGTGAAGATGATAAAAGAAGTAGAATGGGGCTCAAAATAGTATGAGAAGAAGAATTCAAGTATGATACTTGTGTGGCTGTGAATTGCTGGTGAGAGAAAATGAGTTGAAAAGAGCCGTAGCTGTGTTGAAGTGTTGTGAAGGAGGGGTGGGGGGGGGCGAAGAGAGGCACTACAAGTCGACGAGTAGTCTGATGAACCTGATACATGACTTCAGCATCCCATTCAACCAGTCTAATACATGAGAACCTATTAGCATGTGAGTAATACCAACAAACGTCCTTGTCATAAGATGCTCACAATGTCACTGATCTTAATTATCAAATTTACTAGTCAAAGCATCACTCAAATCATAAGTCACTGAAAAAAATCCTCAATAAAAATTGAGCTTCAAATAATTTATGTATATAAATTTATTTCCACTCCACCAGTGAGAATTTTTGAATAAAGAATTGGGCTAGTGATAGTACTAAACTAGAAATTTCAAATGATGATGAAGAATGCTGCCTGGAAAACAATTATTCTAATAATCAACTTCTAATAGAAAATAAACTATTGAAACATTGTTATTATTTAAATAATGAATTAATTACTGTGTTGAACGTTTTGAAAAAAAAGAAGAATCGATTTATTTGAATAAATTAATTTCAAGGAGTACAGTTGGAATAACCTGTAAGAATTTTTAAATTAATATTTTGGGATGCTTTTGGCACTACTCACACCTGGAAACTTCAAATCGAAAAGCAACTCATCGCTCGGCAACTCAGGGATGCAGCGGGTGACTTCAGTTGCTTGTCGTGCACACAGCCGCTACTCTAGTTGCCAGAGTTGCCGATCGACGACTATCACAATATTCTCAAAAAGTAAATATTTTGAGAATTTTATAACTTATCTTTGATATTTTATAAGTTGAAGTAACCAAAAAATGATGAAATACTACTTTTTAAAGCAAATAATCCTACTTTTCCAGTTTGATGTGGTTAGAATATCACCTAACCTCACTTTTCTGTACATAGAATCTGTCCACACATCACTCGGCGACCAGCATGTCGAATCGCAGAGCGATTCAGTTGCGCGGCGATGTAGTTTCCTATTCTGGAATCGCCTAGTTTGAGCGTCATCATTTAAAAACACATGCTGAGTTGCCGAGCGATGAGTTGCTTTTCGATTTGAAGTTTCCAGATGTGAGTAGTGCCTTAAAAAAATGTAGTAAAACTGCTAAGGAAAACAGTAAAAATCCGAAAATTCTCTCCCAACCTAATAATAATAATTTGGAAATCCTCAATGTTATTTGTGTTTTAACTCATATATAGGAAGCTTCCTTGCCCCTAGCCTGATTGGGAAAATATAAGCATGTTTAGTAGAAAGATAAAACATAAATGATGATATTTGAAGAGTTGAAGAAAGAGTTGAAAAAAATTAAAAAATATTTGATGGATTTGTGTGGTAGAATAATTCATTAACTTTAATATAGGCAAAATCATAAAAGACATATACTAAAATCATACAAGACACAATACTATGTTTGAATTGGTGTTTTACTTCCTCATATGGAAAGATTAGATAGGCCATTGTGTTGAAATCATCCCAAATTAAGTCTACCTGGAAGAAGAAATCTATTCAAGCAGAAGCTTCCATCAGAAGTTGGCAGGTATTGTCCTAGAGGGATCATTTTTTGGCTATTATGATTGACAGCTCCTTTATTGTGGCTGGAGATCTCTATTCTTTCCATCAGCATCTGCCTACTATCATTCTCCAATATGATATACCTATTCAAATAATATTAAGTGGTTTGAGTGTTCATACTAGAGAATCGATCCTATTCCATTGCGCAATGTCTGATTTTGAAGTTTGACTTTGCGCAGATTTTGGACCATTAGAGGGGCGGATCATACCCCTTCCTCCATCATACATCAACCCTCCTCTTGGTTTATGTTTTGTTGTTGAGTGAGTCTAGTTGAAGCAGTTTTTATGCTGTGGCTTTACTAACTTGAATCCTGTAATAGTTGTTCACACTCCAGGTAGCACAAAGGAGAGGCCATTCTTTACACATTGAAAATTGAAAAGATGAAGGTATGTACCAGGCTTTCATTTTAAAAAGTATGATTTTAAATGCTCTTGACAGCTCAATTTGTTGATAGCACAAAAACTCTCATTCATGCGCCTTCTAAAACATCATGCGTATTCCATTTCACTTTCTCTAAAATATATTTTTTGCTTGATATCTCACCTCAACCCTGAAGCATTTATTATTTGTAAGTTTTTCTGTATTGTAGTCTGTTTTCATTAAATTTTTATAATTATCTGTCTTTGAAAAACTACTTAATTCCTGATGCATAATGGGGGCTATCTTTGAACAATAAATATTACTCCGCTCTCCAGGAAGTTTGAAGTATATGGTACTCTTTAGACTCTGAGAAATGAAAAATATATCTATATAGTAGGATTATATTTCAGAAATATGATTCTAAATGGTTTTGACAGCTCATTCTGTTTCTGCTTCACAGTTCTCTACCACTTCATAATATATTGTGCGTAAGCTTTTTCCTTCTTCGCAACATTTCCTTTTCAGCAACATTTGGCTTTATCTAACAAAGATTCATAAATGTTTGGGTTTCTAAACATTGCATCAGTCTTTTTTATACAATTTTTTTCATAAGAAAAAATGTTTTAAACACTATATTACCAAGTGGTGGGGATATACTTGTTGAAAACCATCTATTGATTGATGCTGCCATATTGCGCGTTGTTCTGAAAGGCTCCCTCTCCAACTCTGTTCAATAGTCCTCCATTTTGTATGACTCATTCGATGAATAGCATTGTATTTTTTATATTGGGGTTGCTATTATAGGATTTTTAGGAAAAACTTCATCATTATTGTCAGTATTGTCTTGAAATTTTGAGGTTATGTTTACTCAAATTGACTCAAAATTACTCTGGTTCTCCATTAAGAGTAAAAACACTCATGGTTACAGATCTGGTAGTATGTTACAGTGATGTTTATCATGTTTATATAATTATTTTCATTAAACTAGACACTTTATACAAAAATTTGAAAATTTTGAGGTTATATTGAACTTTAATTTCCTTAGAATTCCTCTACAATAACATTTGCTGTTAAAATGGTTATGTTAACTGATCAACCTCTCATGAAATGATATTCTGTTATTTCCCACTATTGTGTTTTAGAAATTTATATATTTTTCTGACAATTTAATATGTAAACAATGCTTTATCCACATAATGTTGACTCAAAATCATTCACAATTCCTCTAGCCCTCATTTTTTTTTGTAAAAATTCTCAGGTACAGGTCTGTTACTATGTTCAAGTGATGCTTCCAATGTTTTAGGATTATTTCCAACAAACTAGACAATTTGATCCAGAATTTTCCATATTTTAAGGTTATATTGAGCTTGGATTTGATTATATCTCTTTCACAATTGTATTTGCTGTATAAATGTTCATGTTTACTGATAAATCTGATAAGATTACATTTTTTGATTTTCCCTTATTATTATTTATTATTTTTGGCTTTTTCTGACTTTTTGATATGTGAACAATTCTTTATGCACCTAATGATGACTCTAATGTATTGACAATCTATCACTTAGCATGGAAATACTCATGTTCTATTTTGTAGGATAATTTTAGGATCTATTCTGAGGATAATGCTTGTAATTCAAGAAACTTTTGTAGAACTATTTCAAGAAACTAAACCATTTTATTAAAAATTATGCAATTTTTGAGGTTATATATTATTGAACTTGAACTATCTTACTATTATTAAGCTTACTATTATTTCCAGTTATTGTATTTGCTCAATAAATTTTTATTTTTACTGATGAATATCTATAATAGATAATATTTTTGGATTTCCCTCAATTGGTTTATTAGAGATTTTAATCTTTTCTGATTTGAAGAAAAAATGTAGAACAATGCTTAGTGCATTAGTGTACTAACTCTACTGAACAATGTTTATTTCAACTCCAATATGAACAATTTTTTCTCCTATTATATTGTACTGTATCATCATTTAAGATCAATTTTTTGATTTTTTCCCAATGAATATGTAAAATCAGCTAAAAATAGAAATATGAGGTGTAAAAATAAGATGTTTTAGTATTAGTGAGGGATAAAGGTGTTCATAAGACTAGAACTATTTTTCTTATTAAGTCCAATTACATTCCTTTCATATAAATAATGAAATTGTTTCCAATAATCTATAGTTGTCTTGATAAATTTAATACTTGCACATTAGTGCATTCCCATTGTGATACTCTTTGAAACTTTTGCAAACTAAATGCAAAGTTAATGTTTGTCTTATTTTAATATAAAACTTCAATCAATCCATTTTGTCAAATCAATCAATCCTTTTTTGTCAATTCTACCTAACCTAACCTAACATTTGAAATTATACAACATGTAAACAATTTGTTTGAAATGTCTTTGAATCAGATTATGGAAATGGTTCGAGTATTAGGTAGGTTTATCTTATTTTATTGATTATTATAACAATATTGTTTTAACAATTAAAATACTAATAAACATTATTTTTGCTGTTCAAAAGTTTTTTTTGTATGTATAGGCTAATAAATCTAAAATTGTATTCCAGTTAAGTGTTACAACTCAAGAAAATTTTTGTCTCACACCTCACACAAGCCCAATTAGTAATTCTGATTTATTGTATTAGCTTCTACTCCTCTTCAGTAGTCTGATATTTGTGTTCAATCAATGAAATTGTGTGATTTTCAATTACAATTTGTATCCCATTATTTTGTATAGAATAAGTTCAATTTGTTAATGATTTAATTGAACAAACACAACTGAAATGAGAGAGATCAAACATAACTTTCTGCTGTAAAACAAAATCCATGGCAGTGTGCCGTAAATCAAGAGTAATCTTTTATTTCCTGAAGGAGTGATGAGATGCAGTATAGAAATTACTCAACTGCTAGTAAATTCATTACTGTTCTCAATTGATAACAAAACATTGTTATCCATAATGTTTTGTTCCAGGCTCAGCATAATGCCCAGCTGTAGACTCTGCTGGGAGAAGCTATTACTCCTGGCTCTGCCATGAGTGTTCCTGTTCGTACAACAGCAATAGAGAACTCCTTCCACGAAAACTCGCAGAGACCCCCTGTCGAACCAGGTAAATGCCCTAGGCACTTTACACATGAATAATATTATTATATTATTCAAACCTGCCACTATATAGGTCGTATCATGCATCAACACACATTGTATGAGTGAGTTTTAGAAAACGTTGAAATGATGAATTAGAATTGAATAGTGCTATTCAATTTTTATTCGATATATATATACAAAAAAAATTAATATATATATTATATTATATATTTATATATACCAATTATATTCGTATATATATTCGCATTTAAGATTTGAATATATATACAAAGAAAAAATTCTTCAAATATTCAATATATTCAAATATATAGGCCTACAATATTTATACAAAGATTTGTAGAAAATGATTTCTTCTATCTTTTGATTCGTTTAACTAAGGTAAGGGGCTCTTCTGTTCTTGTTGAAAACATTTCTTCATTACTGGTTTAAAGTATCGCTGCAATATTGGTAAAAAGGTCCAAAATATCGAGTCAGTTGACACTAGCAGTTTTGGACGTTGTTTTGACTGGCATAATCAAACATTATTTCCATTTCTGACAACTGACTCGTGTTACTATCAAAAGGTTTCAAAAATGAGAACAATCGCTTACATTATTTAAAAGTAGCATTGATGGAAAAATAATAGATTACTTTTGGTTCGTTTAACGAAATTAATAAGTATTCTTTTGAAAAACAAGTTTTTTCCTCGTTTATTTGGTTAGTTCTGTGAACGTGCGTGAAAATGATAGCTCTTAATAATATTGTGATTATTTTGATGTCCTTTCTGATCTGATAAACCTTTTGACAATTATCCAAAATTTTCTAATTATTCCAGAATATGGCTGTGATTTTATCTACAGCTATAAATGTTGGAGTGTAGGCCTATCACTTTTCAGCATTGGTTTCTAGCTTGTTCTCGTTTAGGCCAGTAGATTTTTTAGTCATACTCATACATAGTGCATTTTTGTTATTGATAGTCAGTGCAATCAACTAGGCCTACAGTACATTATATCAGTTTATTGTATAAACATTTATAAGCCCAAAGTTTTCATTAATTTTATTGACTAGTAAACGATCAATAACTAACCGCACCCAACCTAACATGCATAATATAAAATAAACCTGTTATGATTATCACGTAGGCTATAATTATTCAATATGTAGAGTATATTATCAAAGAAGGTATCCAGCATTAACAAATTTTTACAGTTTGAAACCCCTTTGGTAGTTTATATTGTTCACAATCATTATCATTCTGGTTTTTGAAAATCTTAGGTCCTAACCAATTGTGTTTTATTTGTTGATAGTTCGCTGGAACGAATGTTTACATTTTTGGGCCCTTTTGGTAGTAACATTGTTTGACTTCATTGACTTCATATCTCCTGTTTTTAAAAATATACGGTCTTTCAAGAACATCTTTAGGGCCCTTCTAGTAGTGATATTGTTTAGACTACATCACTGCTATTGTATCCCTGCTCTTGAAAATATTAGGTTCCATACAGTTTTGAAATTGATATGCTTTATAATAGTGAAGACGAGTCAGTACATTACCCTCCAATCATAAAAGTCTGACGGCTGTATTGTGTTTTATATTTGACCCTTTTCTCATTCAGGCCATTCAACTTGACTACTACCCTCATGTTAGTTGAATAGTAGGCATTTCTTTCAGCTTCAGAAAGCATTATAAGGTGAATTTATTAATGCTGCTTATTATTTTTGTGTTCCAGTATTAGCAAAAACATCGTCATAACTTGTTCTGAGTCTAGTATACCGGTAATCATAATAGGAGGGTTTCGCAGACTATGGGGATGTCAGAAAAATCACAATCGAGTCTGCGGTTGTATAGAAACACTAGTTTCTATAGGTTGCTTGGTCACTAGGTTGCTTGATAATTTCAGAAAGCCAGTAGCGTCAAGTTATGGTTTTATAAACAGAGATTGTATAAAATTGTACACTGAAATTATAGGAAAGTATGAAAAATATTATTCCGGAATGCCTTCCGGAATATAGAATATTACAATGACAATTGTTAGCTTTATATGACTTGTAATGTATTCACTGATGTAAAAAATAAATTTGATTTGATTTGAATTATTGAAATTCGTTAATTCCATAGGGATAAAGTGCGTGATTAGGATACAGTAAATGCGATAGTTGTAGAATACGGTAATGTAGTTGATTGATATTTTTCAATTTCAAGAACTGATGGTTCTACTGATCAGAAGTGATTCAAGTGAAACGTTATGTGAATTTAAGTAGAACATAAGTTTAAGTGAATGAATATTGTGCAAGTAGATATCTGTCAACTGTCTAGTATTCATGAGATTTTGGATATAACTCTTGCCTTCCGAATTTTTCTTAGATAGGCTGACAGAAGATTTATTACAATCTTCACCAATCATACAATCTCTGTAATGTATTTGAATTTAAAATAGTGAGATGAATGACTATCAAATAATAATTTTATCGACAGAACTCTGATATGTAGCCTATTGTCCTATTAATATCTGTCACCTTTACGATAGTGTACCTATTCGAATACTTGATATTTTAATAACATCGTATCCTCAACATCTACAACCTATTTTCATTATACCATTACATTGATGAATTATTGAAAAATCACCTCTTTTGTTAGAAAAACAAAAGTGAATAGTAAGTTATTTTCAAACTGTGTATTGTCGTTTTCAAGTTTCTCATTAAACTCCTTTTTTCCCCATGACGTTTTTTAAATTTTCTTTTTCATTCATTTGCATTGTGATTAATATTGTTATGTTTGTAGGCGCGGAAACTGTGCAGAGCGGGGAGCCAGTGGGGAGTAGTGTATCAGGATCAGGATGGGGCTCACCGGGCAAATTCACCACGATGGGCAGAAGCTCACCAGTCTCCATGCCATCTGTCTCACATGCTCATATTGCAGGTAACACGCTCGTTGAAATCTAAATCCTTCATGTCTATATGTGAAAATTAGTCATACTTGAAAATTGATGAGTTAATCAAATTCAAACTCAATTTATTTACCATAATGCAGTAACAAGCAACCCTTTAAATATAATACAAAATCAATAATAAAATTATTGAATTTTATAAGAGATAATAAGATTAATAATGCTGACAATGAGAGTTTTTTACAAATGAGTAGAGTAGGTACTTATTCAATTATTATGAGATTAGATACTATATGCGGTCAAGCTAGATAAAGCTTTGTATATGTGTAATTCAATCAGAAATTCAGGATAATATTACTGTATTTTATTTTACTTTTATATTTTACCTGAACATGAGTTATTATATTATTGCAAGATGTATGTATATTTTTATTTCTGATGAATAAATCATTATTTCATTATTTCAGATACATTAATATTTTATATGTTACATTACTTTAAATTCTCAACTAGTATATTATTCAATTACTGTAATAATTACTTTAATTTTTCACAAATATGTTTTAGAAATTAATAATTTTAAAACGGAATGGAGATGATCGGAAACTGCACCGATATGTGTGGATATCACAATTATCCAATCAGTAAGATATCTGTTTTCAATGAATGAATCAGATGAATCAAATAAATCCTCTCTGGATATTTATCAAAATTTGGGAAAGAAGCAGTTTTGTGTTTATTTCTTGTTGATTCTTCCCATTGTAATATTGCCAATAAATGAATGATAGTCTTGAATAGAATAAATATGATAGAACTCGTCGTTGGAGAATAAACTGCTGCGCTTGGCTGAAGGCTCCATTTATAATACTGAAATATGTTGTAATGTGGAAGTTTTGGGAATAAATGTGTAAGTTTTGGGAATAAATTACTACATTTTATTGATTAATATATTCAAAATTACATAATTACAAAGAATGTGCTAGCTGTGAGGTTCAATTACGACAGATCCATGTGAGTTTCACAGGCTCATTTCAATTACACAGGCTCATGATTGTTTGAATTCTGTTTGTACCACAGAAAAGCTGACGGCGGCGGCGCCGCATCATGCATCGTCGTCGAGACGGGGCGGGGGCGAGCATCGGGAGGCGTGCGAGGGGGGTTGTGGCGGCGGGGGAGGGGGCAGCCGCTCTCCGCCCGCCTACCTGCGCTGGGCGCGGCACCTGCACATCCTGCTGCAGGACCCGGACGGGGTGGCGCTGTTCCGCCGCTACCTGGAGTCGGAGGGCCGCGTGCACGCAGACACGCTCGACTTCTGGTTCGCCTGCGAGGGCCTGCGCAAACAGCACGATGCCGAGAGTGTCACGCGCCTTGTCAAAGTTATCTACAGGTGCGTGCTCCAACACACTTGTCAACTGATGTATTTATTTCTTTCAGCGCAGTAACACAGTCTCCTAGCTACTTGTGTACTGATACTATGAAGCACTTCACTTTAAATCTATTAGTAATTATTTCATGATTCTCAATTATTTATGTTCTCTTTACAAGACCTTTCTATTTCAACTCAATTATATCAACTCTGCATTTCAACTCTCAAAAATAAACTGAACTCAAAGTAAGATTGCAATACTACCCAATCAAGGTTTGTTTTTAACATCTGATTACCTTGGAAATAAACCATGACAGCTACTGAATATTGACCTCAAATAGGCTAAATGTATTGAATATTATCTGCAAAACTCAAAAACTACAGATATCTGTAAAAAAACTAGCTCACCCAACCTAACTTTGGTTGTTGAGGTTGTATATAAATGTTGCAAATGCTATGTATGGTCGAATTGCATGCATATGGCCCAGCTAATTGTGAACTGTAAATTAAAAGATGAATTTATTCCCTTCAAAATGAATAAATAATTATTTATTTTCCAATTAAACCTATAACTATAGTATTACAAATACAAATTCAAAAATATTTACAGTTAATAATACAAAAATTTGTTAGTAAAAAAATCATAAGCAAAAATGTTACAGTACATGTTTTTGTTTGGAAAATACTAGAGTAACTTTAAATTAGGTTACTTGCTAAAACATTATCTACGGAACTCGAAAATTGAACAGATATCTAGCAAAAGTAATAACTTACCAATCAATTGATAAACCTAACTTTGGTTGTCGAGGGGCAAATACACGTTGCAAATAGCTTGCACAGTCGACTTGCATGCAAATGGCACGAAGAATGTCAACAGCATGTTGCAAATCGCAATTGCCACCCAACTATCTTAAACCATTTTCATCGTGTATTCTCATCTGGAGATCAGTACAAGTATTTTAATTGTAAGTAGGCTAATTTTTAAAGAGATCTCTGTCATACTTTCCCTGTTTCTAATTATTCTGTTGTCGTTGGTTGTCAGGCGTTACTTTGTGAAAATGGAGCTGGGCATTGGCAGCGAGCTGCGCAAAGAGGTGCACCAGAAGATCAAGGAGGGGGGCGGGGGTGGTGGCGGAGGGGGTCAGCTGGCAGTCAGTGTGTTCGACCGCGCCCAGCAACAGGTGGAGCGTCTCATCACCGACACCATGTATCCCAACTTCCTGCACTCCGAACTCTATCTGCAGCATGTGCAGGCCATGCAGAACGGATCCAAGTCAGTAGAATAGAACTTCTTGTTTCATGAAATAGGTGCTTGGATTTAGAGCTGATTCAGAAGGATTACTCTGAACCCATTTACTCATAGATCAGATTACTTTTTCATAAAAAATTACATTTTGGGCATTTGGGCTGAAAATGTTTACAACTAACGGCCAGTTGCATAAAAATCTATAATTTCAATTTCAATTCATTCCAGACAACTAATTTTACATAAGGCTAGGCGTACACCGGTTAGTCAAGACAAGACAAGACCAGATTAGTCGAGTTTAGTCACAGTAATTCACATAGTTGCTTAGGAAGCAACACACACCAATTAGTCATTGCATCAGTGTGTGCTGCTTCATAAGCAACTATGTGAATTACTGTGACTAAACGTGACTAATCTCGTCTTGTCTTGTCTTGACTAACCGGTGTACGCTTAGCCTAAGTATTTTAACTCTAGTATTAGCTGGATGATAATGATTGAATTTAACTGATGTTATTGAGGTTCGTGAGACTCGTTCATTGGTTCTGTTTGATGACGTCATTTTACGGCGGTTGATTTTAATTGGATTTTCTTGTTACTAGCCGCAAGTCTTGCTAAGTATGTTTTTTCTTACAAGGATGTATATTTATTTGTTCTTATTCTATTTTACTTTTATTAATTTCTCAATACAACATGAAAATATTAAAAAAATGTTTTACCAACATTCAGGTTTAATCAAACAACACAAAGGACTATTCAAGCACATCCGTGCTGTGTCCGATCATATCGTAACTGATATGTGTTAATAGTCCTTCATCGTCTTCCCTCATAGTAATAATAATAATAGTAACAGATTGTCTTACATAATAATAACAGATAGTCTTACAATAGTAAAGCATGCATACTTGACATTAGCTCCGTATGCATCCTAAAAACCAACCACCCGGTTGAGAAAGAGCTTGATGATAATCAACCTCAACTCCAACATAAAATTTAACAATTTTCATTTATTATTATCTTATACGGATAATGAACCTGATAATAAATATTTACATAGATCATCTTGAAAATTTATATCTTATTGTTCTGTTTCAAATTGTTAGTGATATATCTCGTAGCTGTTGAACCACCAATTGTATTACTGTATTTCATTTTATTTTCTTACACTAATAAGAGTTATTCATCCGTTCATTCGTATTTGTTGCATCCCTGTTTTAGTAAAGCTTGTGATAAGTAATGGTGAATCTCTGAAGGCTTCATATGAAAATTTAAATAAAAATAACCCTTTTTTATAGACTTTAAAGAAGAATAGAAAGTATGTAGAATAAAAACATACGAATTCGTACTATAAAGTTTGATTGCTTGAAAATACATCTCAATATAGCACGATCCATTTAACTTGTCAGAAATCACCTGTTTCGGTAATAATTAAACAGTGACTTCGACACTATAATCAAAAGGCTTAAAAGTCTTTAAAAGACCTTTCAAAAAATAACTTTTTAAAACACCTTTTCAATAATCTGTTAGATTCAGCATTTGTAGGTCAAGTATTGTGATATTGCTGGTCAAAACATATGTTTCCTGACAAGTTGAAAGGGACCTGCTATACCTTCTATATGTCTATAATGTCTATACCATCTTAATGTCTATAATGTGTCACGTTGTGATGGTTACAGTACAACATCGACCGGCTCTGACAGTAGTCTGAGCAGCAGTAGCGGTAGCGGGGGCGGAGGCGGCACTAGCAGCAGCAACACAAACAGCGGCAGCAGCGGAGGTGGGGGCGGCGGCAGCCAAGCGACAGGTGGTGGCTACCTGGCCACACTGCACGAGGACTGTGAACTGGAGTCGCCTGCCGCCGCCTCCTGCACCGCCGCCGCCCAGCCGCGCGGTTCTGCCGCGTTGCCGCTCACGCGCGACATGCTGCTAGCCACACAGAAGCGGCGCGCCAGCGAACTGCGTCCTAAGCCGGAGGCATATGCTGGGTAAGCGGCTATGTTTCTTTGCTGTCTTGTAAATAGGTCCGTACTGTAGCCACAGTGCTCCCACGAAGAGAACAAGGTTGGTTGGTCAGTGGCATGGAGAGAGAAATGCTACTACGCATGCGCAAGTCTTAAAATTTTAGTATCAAATCAGTGTGTCCAACATTGTGTAGCTTGCACTAAGCGTGATAAAATCAAATCAAATCAAATTCATTTATTTCCAGCAATATATCACATATATACAATATTATGGACAAAATTATGAAATAACACTCACATGGACACGCAGGTCTGTTCGTGAGTTGTTTGAATTCATAATAAATAACTTGAATATTGTAACTAAATTGAAAGTTCTTGAGAAGAGAGTAGGCTATAGGTACATAATATATATTCAAATAATTAAATGAAATATAATGTGTATATAAAGAAATATGTATTATTAAATGAAATATATATTTGAGTAGTAAAAATTCATGAGAATTGAATTATAATATATTTACTAAATTCAAAGATTGAAGAATACTAACACATTCATTCGACTCACTCATACCGGGAAGGGAAAGAAAGTCACACACTCCAGCACACCCTTACACGAACTGATAATGAAAAGACAACTGCACATTTATATAGCTGTCCACAGTGCCCAGTCTCCTGCACACTGGATGATCTCCTGATGGCGAGGGAAAATGCAATTGTGGTGGCCAATTTCTGGTCTGAAACAGTTTAACTTATATCTTGAACAATCTGATCTTAACTATCATTTTATTATTACTGACTGATGGGAATTACCCATCTATATAATTATGCACGTTTTATCTAATATGTTTTATGTATATGTACGTTTATTGCTGTTCACATGCAATGCATTGTCTCTGACACGAGTAGTAGTAGTAGTAGTAGTAGCAGCGTGATAATTCTGAAACGACTTTACGAGTTTGAGGCTAAGTTTCATTCTTTACAATCATGTCTCTCTCTATTCATAGTCAAATGTATATTACTAGGGAGTAGGCCTACTTTCATACGAAATGTTGGGGCATTGGAGCAGTCGCATCTTAGATCTCGGCCAAGTTTGTTTTCTTTGTGAGAGCACTTTATCTTGCATCAATACAGTTTTGTCTGTAATATTCGACATTATTGTATGATATATTTGCATTGTATTATTAATTATTCTAAACTTGTGAATTGCGGATGTTGCTGTTGATGGAATTGTGTTTGCTATTTTCATTTATTGTGAATTGTTATGATCAATTTGAATGTTTTGATTTTATGGCTGTCAATGAAGTTGTATTGATCATTTTTATTTATTGAAATAGTAGGAGTCCATTTACCATTTATACAATTTTTCTCTATAGTCTATTGTACATAATGTTTGTTCAGAGTATGTCGATAAACATTGATGTGTTTGAAATATAGATTGTCACTGAATTAGTTGAAAAGATTGAAAGTCTTGAACGCAATTTTTCCCCTTTAGTACAAGTAGTAAAATTGTTGCGGTATGCTATTTTAGCATGTTGTAGTGTAATCTATAAACTTATTCTGTAGATTTCTATATCATATTTATATAATTTATATTTCATATCATTTTTATTTTACTACAGTCATGTATATTATTTGACATCATTTATTACTTCTTATTCCTTTAGGCTCAAGTCTAAATGTTGTCTATCTGATTGATTTGAAATCATTGTTTTTCGTATCAAATATATATTATTTTAAAAACATAGTAATGCCATTTTTGAACAAATGTAAAGTCTGTAGAGGATTCAGCTCAGTGTTTATTATTTTGAAATGATGTAATTCTTCGAAAGTTATTGCTTCAATACCTGTTGCATGGTTTACCACCTGTATTCTATTTTCATAAAAGTATTTATATTCTTCCGCTTGATAGTTTTCACATTCTACATTCCCATAGATTTTACCAATTATGTTGAAATTAGTTTGATAATTATTAGTTTCCCCCAGTTTTGAATACTAGTTTATTTTTTGTCTTGCTATTCCATTAGCATGGTCGAACAAGTAATTCAATTTGGTAAACCCAGCATTATCCGCTAAAAGACAGTCCTCTGATTGGCTGTCTCCCCAATTATTTTTTTTTAGAACCTTTTTATGTTGTTTATTTTTTTGTATGTTTATGTTGTAATGATTGATTTTGTCATGCGCTTTGGTGCTGCACCACATTTAGGCTGTATTTGCAATCGCATGGCAAGCCCTCTCACCACCAATCCAACTGGGTGCATCACTCGTCCTACAATCCGGTTTCGAGGCAAGACTCCGAACTGCAGAGTTTAAGCTCTGATGCCAGAACCGATTCCGACTGTCTATCAATGACTGACACTAGTAGTATGTAAGTACAAATTATTGCCCAAAGAAAAGCATCTGAGCTACTTCCACTTTGGTATGAATAAATAATAATTGCTATAAAAAGTATAAATAATTGCTTAGAGAAAAGTTACTTACACGATATAACAAAAGTTATTATCATACAGAAGCAATACTTACTAAGTCTGTTCTCTGTGCTATTATTAATTGTCCAAAGAAATTCATCAATGATTTAGTTTCACTCGGGGTGTTTATAAATAATTTTGTGGAGCTGCATTTTATTTGTGTGCAGTTTAGGTATTGTGAATAATTTTGTGAAGCTGCAGATGATTAATTTGTGTACAGTTGAGTTATTTGTGAATAATTTTGTGAAGCTACATTTGTTTTGTTTACTTGTAAGTAATAATTTAAAACGAAAAAAAAACACAGATTTTGTCAATTCTGTGGTTTTGTAACCACACAAGCTACATCATCAGCTTGACTAAAATATAAACAAGAGGATAACCTGTTCTAGATTCCTTACAATTCCTTATTCTAGATTACTTGTAAGTACTTTGTAATTTGCATATGAGTTTTGGCTGATATGGCATGTTTCTTTTGATATTGTAGCAGTACGTAGTTTTCCCAAGATATACAAATTTTATAATTTCAAAGATGTTTTGTGATTTGAAGTACTTGGCCTTTTAAAATTTTCAAACCTTGAAGTTGGCAAGTTCTAGACAACTTTAATTCCCAAGAAATCCGATAAATTGGTTGGAAGTTTGTACAATGCATTAACGATTGTATTGACTCATCAAAAGAGTCATCTTGACTAAAGTGTAATTTCAATTTGTTTAAATTGTAATTTTCAGTGTATCAATTTATGAGCAGTTCTATCGATCTTAGGGAAGTTATCTCTATTTATTCACTTCTAAGTTTAGGATTGTGGAAAGTATGCTTCCAGTACAATTCTCTTGAATATATAAATAAAAATGTTACTGCATTATAATATAAATTAAAATTCAGTTATTATAAAAGAACTCATAAAGAATGTATTCAGTGACACTGTTTAAGGACATATTATTTTAAAAGCATATTATTATTTTAAGAACTATATTCTATGAATTATTTGAGAACTATATTTTATGACACTTGTTTAAAACAATTGAAAATTTCAATTCAAACACTTCAACAACACTATAATACATAGTAGTGTATAAATACCCTTAACACTATAATATTTCATAAAATTGAACACAGTAAAACTATTGAAAAGCGCAATTTATACTTTTCTTGAAGACTAGAAGTAAAGGCTACTTGAAGCTTTTCCTCGTATTGTAGCAAAGCAATGAAGAGATGTGATAGAATATCGAGTGTATCGATTCGCTTATTAATTTTGAGGTTTGCTCTCAATTATCTTTAATTTTCTAATATTTTCGACGTGATCAATAATTTCTAATCGTATGTATTACAGTAGAGAAGGCTCTGGATCTCACCACCGATATTCGAAAAAGCAGTATCAGCTCCATTGCAAACAAGTCAAGGAGAATGCCAGCCTCAACAGAGATCCGTACATGTATCACACTGTCATTCCTAGAACTCAGAGAGTACAAAAAGAACAGGTCAGTACTGTTTAGAAAAACTAATAATACGTATAAAATAATAGTTATATTCAAATCCTTGAGTTTTATTGTCACTTGATTTAGTGAACAAATTTATTTTTTATGTTGACAGTGCCAAAAGAAATGTATTGATAATAATGTTATGACACTTGGTTTTTTCATTTTCTACTGTATTTGTGTATTATTATATTATAATGTATTTCATTTTGCACATGTATTTTGTTTTTGGCAATAAATAAATTCAATTCAATTACAAAGTTTGGGTTGATATTTATATCAATTTATTTGAGTTGGAAGAATTTACAGGAATTTGCGTTGATAGTAAATAATTATTTTTTATTTCAGATTTATCCTATGAAACCTGATGAGTTTGCCGCCATATTGATTGAAAAATTGGAAAATCTCAAAAAAGACCAAGAAACAAAAGAGAGTTTAGACAGGAAGCTGATGGAGGTAAGATCATTTAGCCTGACTAAACGAGAGAAAAATAACTTGTTCTGAAATAACTTGTGAGAATGATTCAAATTGAGAATTTAAATCACGCGTGACCAATACTGAATAATGAATATTTTATTGCGGTCCTTCCTTTAATAGTGTGAGGTAATAGTAAGTTTGCGATCATGATTATAGGTTGGCTATCACCTGAAAATCGTAATGGAACTTGATCTTCAGTTAATGATATTATTTTTTATTTATTTATTATAATTATTACAATCAAGTAATTAAACCAACAGGCATTTGCCTAAAACAGATTAAATTACAAATTAGTCACATAAATAGTCCAAATTAGGTTATGTCCATAGGTTACCATAGGACTGTAGGTTATGTCCAAATTTCTGTTTTCATCAAAGATTTCCACCCGAGAAATAATCCGAGAGTAAAATGATCAATTCAAATTTCTTTGAAAATAATTGTCTAAATTATTTTGATAACATTTTCATTGTTACTGTATAACAATTGATTTAAAATAGATCTTTTTGATCAGTTATAAAATTTCACCAGCATTTCAATGCTTACTAAAAAACATGAACGTTTCATGCTTTCACCATAAAATTTCACCAGCTTTTCAATGCTTTCTAAAAAACATGAACTTTTTAATGCTTTCTAAAAAACATGACGACGTGAACGTTGAGATTAACAGTTGCTGTTCGACCGTCGAAATCATTTTCTTTGAGCTGGAATTTCATGAAAATTCAGCTTCACTCCTTTTATTAAAGATATTGTAACTCTGATATAAGAGGAATTTCATAAATGAATGCAAAGCTCTACAAATTCTTCTTTTCTTCAAATTCTTCTTCAGATTTTTTTTGTTCTGTAATCAACGATCACATTTTCTTGCAGACTGGAGAGCTAACCGACAACGTGGGATCGATTGGACCGACGACACTAGCCGACGCAATCCGGGGGAAACTGCGTGTCGAGGATGATGGAGACGATCAAGATATTCTTGGTACCTATCATAATATTATCAACCCATAAAAGTTTACACAAATGTGACAAAAAATTTCGTTTTTAGTGTGATTACGTTATAAGTAATTTGTCTAAATTAAATTTTGAACAAAATCACCATTGAACGACTAGAAGTCAATATTGTTGATAGTTTGTATTTGATATTATTTACTTATCATCTAGATTTAAAATTGAAGTTTTCATGAATTGATTGCAATGCTTAAATTAACAATAAGTCTCTTAAAGGAAATTGCAATAGTCTCCAGGCTATTGCCAAACAGTTTGTTTTATTGGTATAGTAATTTTTTTCATTTGGCGGATGACGATTGATTGTTCAGAAACTTCACGTTTGTTTCCAGATTTTTAATTGACTGATTTATCCACAAAATTAAAAAAATAAATCTTCTATAAATTAATATGCCATTACACTGTGTATGGTGTGTTATAGTCTGGCAACAGACAAAAGAACCTTCGCGCATCGTATCACCGAAGTGATACAGTATCACATAGTACCACTTCTAGTGAGCGAGTGAGATAAACTGCTGCATTGCATAACGTGCGCTCTCTCGGCGCAGTAGAATTCTTATTTTGAAGGCTCTTTTGTCTGTTGCCAGACTATAATATATTTTGAATAACTCTTCTATTACAATCAGTTATTGTCTTTATTTTAATAGCTAATTCAATATTTTTATTTAACAGATCAACATGTGTCACGGGTGTGGTCAGACCGAACTCCAGGCTTAGCTTCGCCTCCTGAATTTCTTCGCCGTCCGCGTCCACCTATCCCTCAGAACCATGGCAAGGTGAGACTATAAGGATATAAAATCCTGATATGATATTGTATTGAGCCCTTCGAAATAATTTAATTTATCTGGGATATTATCTTTGTGATAATTATTGTGTAATTATTTTAAACATAAAATCCTGATAATTATATTGTATTGAGCCATTTGAAATAATTAAATCTATTTGTGATATGTTATCTTTATATTCAAGCCCATTCGAATTATGAATATTATATTCTGATTCGAATCGTCTGAGACGTTACTTGAGTTTTAAAATGGTTAATTTCTCCAATCTTGTGTCTTACATTTTTTAAAGATAGTTGAACTCATTAACTCATAACAAAATGAAAGTTTGACGTAAACCTGGTTTAAATTATGAGAAATTATTTATGACTCTTACTTGATTTTTAATTTGACTTTTTAATTTCTCAACAGATGAGTTCGAACGTTCCGCCATCAATGATGAGTCCGTTTTCAATGCCGATGCACATGTATCAGTCGAAAACACATCAGCGATATTCGCATTCCCATTCCAGGAAAGAAAAGGTATGTGCTACATCTGTCCTAGGTTGTAAATAGCGATTCCATGGTTTGATAGTATAGAGTCAATAATAGTCAAAAAGTCAAGAATACTTCAGTTGAGAATCCTTTAGTTGATGAAATCCTGAATCAAGAATAGTTCAGTTGAGAATCCTTCAGTTGATGGAATCCTGAATCCTTCAGCTATTGTAATAAGATTTAAATTGATTAACAGTATATTCTTGAAAAAATGTTACTATGATTGCTGTTTCAATTTAGAGGATTTATGTTATTCTTGCTGTGCTAGTTGTTGTTTTCAATCGAAAAATACAGAAAGGTGTTTCTATTCATAATTTGTTATTCCGTGGTTTGATAGTATCGAGTGGCCAATAAACTTGTCAAGTCAAGAATAGTTCAGTTGAGAAAGCTTGAGACTTCTCAAGCATTGAATCTCCGGATTCCTCTTTGTTTCTCAATTGAACTTTAGTCAAGTATTGACGTTGTTATAACATGGTCCATGATTTTTGGCAATAAACTATTTGATGTGATTTGAAGAACAATTATTATTGTTTGAATTACCTCGATTGTGAAAAACCTTGTTATTATCAGGTCAACTAACATTAATATTAATAATAAGTTATTGAACATTTTGGATATAACATTATAGCATTATAATACGCAAAATTTCAAGAACTAGATTCTTCTAGACTATTAGATTCTAGATTATTCTAGGTTATTCTTGAAAATATTTTCAATCTCGTCTCATCTTTAATGACTTCATTATTATGGATGTTTTAGTATCTAGCCTATTTAAATTTAATGTTTTCTGGAATTCTGATTTCAACTTATTTTGGTTTCTTTTCTAGGATGTTTTTTCGAACTTCTCATCGGACTCAGGCAATGTGCATGACTTCACCGAAGGCTCTGAACATCGGATGCATGTGCCCAAAAGCAAATCGATGCCTGAATATACTGACACGCTACAATCAAGTAATATATCGCTCATTTTCATATTTCCAACAGTATTTTAGCAAAGAGAAAGCATTAAGAAAGTAGATACCTTGTGGGATAGGGATTGTTGTTGCGATTTTCGCTGTATGGACACGATTCTAGGCCACATAGCTCCTGTACGGTCAAGCTAGGGGCTCTAGAGGCTCACAAGTAGCACCATAGAGTCCATAGAGATATCGCCACCATCTAATGTTTAAAAACAGGTCTTCACTCTTTAACATGGGCATGAACTATCTACTTCTGTAATTCTTTCTCTATGATTAAAGTTCTCAAAGTACATTCCTCTACTACACAGCTCTTCAAATTTCAACTTTTCTGGATTTAAAATCGACTGAGTTAGAATTATTTACTGTTTTTCTCTCTCTTTTTAATTTGTTGTCCTCACCTTGAATTACTTGAATGGTAATCATAATAGTTTTGCACATGATTAGTTTAAAGGAACAAGGCTCTCCAATTTTATCTTAATTTATCTCTCAGGTAAAAAATAAAGGCAGTCATTCTGTTCTGTTCTATCTTATTTCGATTGCGCTGAGGTATTGAAATTGATTTATTGCCAAAAGGGAAATACAATAAAAACATTATCAAAATGTTACAAAATGACAATAAATAAACTTGCTTACAACGATCATCGTTCGTTAATTGCAATAAAAGAATTGGCTATACTATAAAATACTGACAATATAATACTGTATCTTACAATTATATATTATAATACTATATTATACTATACAATACTATTGAATTGGCAGATGGAAAATCCATGTCTCCAGGCTAAGACTGTACTTTTAAAATGTTGGAACTAGTGATTACATGAATGTTGTTTGTTTCAGGTCACGACGGCCGATTCAGACAGAGCGGTTTCAGGGATTGGAGTGGCAGTGGCAGTGGAGGGGGTAGTAGGCGGTGGAGCAGTAAAAAGACTGAGCTCACGGATAGTGGTGTCAGCGTTGTGTCTGATACACCATCCCTGGCCCACACCAACAAAGACAGGTATGTCATTTACCTTGATAGTTAGCTTCTTCTATATTCACTATTAATTTCAACATGGAATATTCAGTGTTACCTTTTAAATTTCACAACTCTATAACAGATTTTCTTAAGACTTCTTGCAAAGTTGCTACTATTTTACCTTGGACATATTTGTGAAAACACTGCTTGTTTAGTAGGCTATACATACCATATTCACTAATTAATTTACTGTAGATTATTATTTACTATATGTTTGAATTTTATTAGACAATTTATTCAGCCGTAGCATATAAGGTCAGTTGCAGCGGATTTAGTCCGGAAAAACTGGGAATGGGGCAAGAAAGGCAGAAGTATCAAACTATTGGAGAGGAAACTTACATGGCAAGGGGTCTGTAAGTCAATATTGGCCTTTAATAGGAGTAAAAAAATGTTTTGAATAACACTTTTATGGATACAGAGCTGGACAAAAAAGAATTGAAAAATAATTCTTGTTCAAATTAAAAAGGAGGGGGAAGGGCTATCAATATCGATTAAAAAAATCAATATTGAAAGCTGACTTTGGTATGGCATAGATCAGCATTTTATCGGTATAAGCACAGACAAGATATACATTATTTTCTGTGTTTATCTTTTCTGTCTTGTCTTGTATCTCTTGTTTGTGGTATAAGTTGATTGAATAATTTTTGTTTGAAATTTTCTAGACGTGTGCTATCTTGGTTGATGGAAAGCGACAAACAGCACATGGTGAGCGGTCTGAGTCAGACGCTGTGCGGCAGTGCTTACTCGGGAGGCGGTGGCGGAGGCGGCGAACGCGACTCTCTGTCGTCATGCGGCGGGAAGTCGCACCGGTGCGGATCGTCGCGGTCCGGATCGCTGGAGCGGCCTCGGCCCGTGCCGACCGGCGGAGGCGGCTCGAGGGGCGGCGGCGGCGGAGGGGCGGCACAGCCCGCGCAGCCTTTTGTGGCCGATCCGTCCATGCCGCCCCTTCCCTTGCCGCACACGCCCGATCAGCTGGAGGAGGCAAGGAGGCGGTTGCTAGAGGATGAGACGCGTACCAAACAGCCTAGGCCTAGGTTAGTCAAGCTGCAATTTTTGTTTTTGATAACAGAGAACCACTTATTTCATTATAAAATGATAATACAGATTTGGCCTCTCCCATGGAAGTAAATTAAATGTGGAGATTAATTGCAAATTTTTCACTGAACATTATTAAGAGTGTTTAGAATTTTATTTCCAAAATTTAAATTTATGTATGTGAAATGTATAACATATTATTGTTTATCATTATTTTTTCCCCTTCGACCATTTATAATTAATTTATTGTTTAAATAATGTATGTTGAAAATGGCAATAAATATTACATTCATTCTTTCAATGTCTGTTATTTAACTGCCGTGATTCTAATGAGTTGATTTCTATTCAACATGTAACCATTAGTTGTTCTGTATTAACCTATTGGGGCTTCTGCATTACTTTCATTTGACCAGAATCTTATTCTGATGTTAAGAAAAAAGATAATATTACTGTACAATCTTTCCAGTGCGAATTACAAGAATCATTCAAGTGTCTCAATATTGTTAGGCCTATAATAAAGACTGAAGAAATAATCTAGTGATACATTCTATTAATTTTGAATGATTTTAAACACCCATGACCTAATTTGTAGATCCATTGTAATTGTAAAGACAGAATATTGTTTTTTATTTTTTAAATCTATTTTCTATTTTATACTCCGTTTTCAAAGTACGTACATTGATGATTTTTTCCCGCTTGCAAACAAATTTCACCAGCAATTTAGCAAGCAGTATCTTCTTTTTGTTTATATTATACATATTTTAAATGAAAGTGCATTATTTCTCTCTATTAGTTTGTATCTTCATAATATTGCTTTGTGCTTTATATCTCAATTAAATTGTTTTTTTTCATTCACATGTTTTTTTGCACTTTCACTTTCAGAGAATTATTTGGTTTAATTTAATTATTTGATTTTTCAGTGAACTTATTCTTTTAACTAGGCCCTAGTAAAAATAAAGGCAGCAATAAAATTCACTCAGATCGGACATCGGGCGGGGATGTGACTTGAAGTCTTCTCCATCTCCTCTATACAAACAAATGTTGTAGTCCAATGTATGCCAAAGAGACAACCCGTATAGTATAAGGATTTTTTGCAAATAAAATAAATGTATTTGGATGATAATTATTGTGATATTGGTTTTATGTTGCAGGTTTCCGAACAAAAGCCTGGAGCCATCAGCAACACACTCGCACTCGAGCGGGTCTACGCTGCGTCGCAGTGTTGGAGGCGGCGGAGGCGGCATGAGAAGCAGTAGAGGGGCGGAACCGCCCCTGCCCACACCGCCCCCCGTTGCCGATGCACCCTGCACCATTGTCGTGTTCTCCTTCTGCGACGAACAGTTTCCCTATCGCACAAAGATACCCGGACACCATGTCACCCTTAGACAGTTCAAGGAGTATCTGCCCAAGAAAGGACTATACAGGTAAACTGTTTATGGCCCTTCAAATAAAATTTATTGTTTATACCTAGAAGGTTTATACCTAGAAGAAGGCAAGAGAGACCGAGGGCGTCCAAGGAAACGATGGAAGGCAAGAGAGACCGAGGGCGTCCAAGGAAACGAGATTCGGAACAGGCAGAGATGCCTAAACCCTGATAGGAAGAAGAAGAAGACAATTAAAAAAACATTTTTACAAACTAATTTGAATCTTAATGTACAATTGAAAGTCATTAACATCAAAGCAAAGAAATATTTTTTGAGGGGGGTTACTATGTTACTAAAGGCGTTTGTGCACAAATTTTTCATCCAGAAAAACTAAACAAAGGAACTTCAAACTTGTTTAATACTTGACTAGACTTAGAACGATTTTTAAATGAAGGAATGTGTTTTATTTTTACCATAAATTATTATAATAACCTTTCTAAAAAAAATAATGTAATACCGTACGAAAACATGTCAAAACAAAATCAACTAGGTATGCACTATCACGATCAATTATTGTTATAATCAAAATAGAAAATCCCATGAATTCATAGTAGAAGGTAGATAAGAGGCATTGGAGAGGCAGCAAAATGGAAATTCTTGTGCGCCAGTGTGAGAAGTAGAGTAGAATTTCTTTAATTTGGCGAATGGCGAATGATTGTTATCCAATAAACATATGATGTTATGCTCAGCTCCGTCAGGATAGTCTAAGTTCAATCTATAATAAGAGAGTATGTAAGAGTAAGTGTAGTGTAGTGTCACAATTGAACTGCATGGATCAATTGTGTGTTTTTACAAAGTCACTATCAATCCCCGTGACTAATAAAATGGTTATGTTTTGTTTGTCCAGGTATTTCTTCAAAACTGAGTGCGAAGATCTGGACATGAAGGTGATCCAGGAGGAGATTGTGGACGATAACGAGGTGCTTCCGCTGTGGGAGGGAAAGGTGATGGCCCAAGTCAAGCCAGTCGAATGAGCCCATCTATTTATTTTTTGCCAAGTTGACACGTTTTAGTGTGAGTTTCCTGCCAACCAGTAGTGTTATTTATTTAATTGTCTAACGAAATCGAACTGTAGCCATTACAGTGAAGCTAGGCCATGAACTGAGTCTCCTCGGAGATTCTTGTATCAACCTGAGACTATTGTCAAATCATCCATCAAAGATTACTAGTTTTATTAATCTTCGACACGATGATTAGGGAGAAAAATTGAAAATGTGTGCCTTGTTATTTTTTATCGATGTGGAAATGTAATCAGAATATCACATGACCAAATTAACTTTAAATAACATAGAAACTCAGCCCTGATTCAATTTTTCTACTGTGTATAGAAATGTTTTTCGTCTGAAGATCAAAAGTTGAAGAAACTTATTTAGGCTAAACTAGGTTATAAACGATGTAAATATGAAAATAATAACTAATAACCTAAACCGATCAAGTCATTTTATAGATTTTAGCCTTATTTAGTGTAAGCGTAACAATCTGTTCTAATGTATTGATTTTTATATTTTTGGAAACCTGTTACTATTTGGTATTTATTATTTATTTTTGTAATCTGCAACGAAATGCTTTATTTGATGCGCAGTTAGAACTTGAAGGAGTTTTGCATCTTCATGACTTTTTAAGAATTATTTTATCTGAAAAAAACACTATTATATACCTGAAAACTATTTACAAATTATTATTTTATCTGAAAACTCTTTTATTCATCATACAGGTTTTTACAATTTTATTTATACATATTTTTTTTAGTTTCTTTAGTTTAACAAAATGCCACCCAATACTAAATGTCCAAATACGATGTAGGTTTCTATTTTGGAAAACTTTGTAACTTTCTCCAATGTGTGGAACACATGCATATAGATAGAATTTACACTGACGATAAAAATAAATTAGATGCTATACGAATTTAGGCTATGCATTGTTAGTTTGACAAATACCTTGATGAACACATTGTTTATACAGAATTGAC
The DNA here is from genome assembly GCA_017141395.1 of Laodelphax striatellus. NCBI lineage: Eukaryota > Metazoa > Arthropoda > Insecta > Hemiptera > Delphacidae > Laodelphax > Laodelphax striatellus. The sequence goes on from CM029538.1 coordinate 23,984,083, forward strand.
AAACAATTGAATTATTAATAATTATTAAACAATTGAATTATTTAATAGAGTGTAATTTTTGGATTCAAAGTGTTTTGAAAATCTGTAAAAATAGTGGAATAGTGTTCATTTAAGAAAATTGAATTTGAACTTGTCTTTATTTTGAATAAATGTTCTTTTGAATAGTTGGTTTAAAATCTATAGAACAATTTAATTCGTGAACCAAATTTTGTTTTAAGGGCGTAGTCTTGTTTGTGTTAAAAACAGTTCTTTAAAAATGTGTGCATTCAAGTATTTGTCAAAACAGTTCACTTGCCTTCCTTACATGCCGGCCAGTCATTTATAGATTGCTAGAATTCACTGATGATGCTCACTGACATGGAAGAGTCGTAGGTAAATCTCTAAAACATAAATTAACCCAAATTCTTGACTTTTCAACCAAATGACACTTTAATGAATGGAGTTTTCATTGACAAAATGTATTATTGTTATAATCGTAGAGAGATTCAATCCATCTTCCAAAACCAAATTCAATAAACCAATACAACGGATTCTAAGGACCCGATATCTTAGTGTACAGAAAAAACAGGACAGTTTCAAGAATTACTCAACTAGTAAACAAAGCAGCAATTTCTACAGATGGACGAACAGACATGATTACGATCGCATTAGGGCCCTATCGGGTCCTTGATAAATCATTTCGACGATGAAGTTTTTAATTATTTCAAACAAGCTCGAATCCTATACATGTTCTGAATCACGCACAAATAATTATTAATTCTAAGTTACTCATTTACTCATATTAGCTCTGAAAAACAGAGCTATTCATGTAGTGATGTTTCAAATAACCTCTTATGTTGATAATATTAAATCTTTTCCGTGGTTTGACAAACTCATTATACCATTTCTGTACTGAATTAAAACTCAAAATTTGAGTTCTTTCTATCTTTTTTATTATTGAAATAAACGTCTCATTTATTGAAAGTAAGGCATAAGCATTTTCGAAAATTAGTACAATACTAAATTTTATTAACAAATAACTTGTGTTGCTACTTATTTCTAATATGGCAAACATCTAACTTGTTCCTCAGTTAGATAATGTCCTTTAGCCTGGTTAATTTAAGCCTGTTGTCTGTTCCTACATTGTAATGTATATTTCTATCAATAAACGCAATCAATTTATTTATGTTTCAAGTAAATTTTGGAACAGAAGTTTTGGGCTAACAACTGTTTTCCACTCCTTGATATTGTATTTTTTATCAAATGAATGAATATGAATAAATACTACATATTTTAATTGTACATTTCTGTTTATGTATCAAGTATGTGAGCATCATCATGCTGATCTATTTCAAATGATAATAATAGTGTATCCGACAAAGTTCCTTAAATTACTCGATGAAAAGATATATTGTAACAAATACGATAAAGATTAATAATATGGTTACTGTGTAATTAATATGTATATTCTATTTTAAATAATTTATGGTTTTCCTTGTGAGCCCTGAATCAGTGTACTGAACTGTAAGCTTTCTTCACTAATGTTTTTCTCTTTCGTTTTTCAAGTGACTTACAAAATACTTCTCAACTTGATTTCTTGTTACCTTGTTATTTAGCTTCCTTCACGATATTATTTTAATGTGTAGTTTGTTTCAAGTGACACAAAATGTTTTTAACTTAATTTCTAGTATTTTTGAACAATATGTAGAGAACAAAAACCTTTATAAATATTACTCGAAGGTCAGTTACAATGCTTCGATCATATACCTTTTCGGTGCTAAGTAAAGCTATCTATCAACCATCAACTTCTTGAAATCTTGTCAACTTTTTTAGACCTACCATTTATTTTTTTGATTTTCAAATGGTTCCCATAAAGTCATCAATTTAGACTACTTTATCTTTCAATACCACCTCCATTACTACCAAATTTAGTAATATAAAATTTTCCTACATTTTGCGCAGTATTACTGTAGTTTATTTGTGCCATTTTTCTGTAATTGTCCCAATTTGCTCATTTTTTGTTATAAAGATCAATATTGTTTCACAACATTGTAATGTTACACTGGTTTAATAATTATAAAGACTTATTCCCGAGTAATGTTTGATTAACTATATGAAACTGGCAATAAGCTGGTATGTCTAGGTCTATTCAAGACTGTCCATTTACAATTACTATAAAACAAAGAATCCAAATCGTAGTAAGGTATCGCTGTTTTTATCATGTGTATATTGTTGTTTACAACATGTATAAGCTGTTATATTTTTAATGATTAATTTTAGTTCTTAAATTATAATAATTGAGTATTTATGAAATATTTTAAATTTATGTTTAAGAATTTTCGTTTTATTCTTTTGAGCTCGTACTTTCGTCAGAATTAGTTTATGATCAAATTCGAAATTTTAGTGAACGAAACTTTTAAAAATTGTTTCATTTTAATTAACTATATTTTTTTTAATAGAGTGTGAAACTGGTGAAATTATAATTTAAAAATTGTGCATTAAATTCGAATATTTTTAATTCTATATTCATGCTTGTTTTCTCTACCTAATCAACACCTATTTTCCATAGTTAATTGTTCCCTCAACAGTAATGATAGATTCTCAGTCCTATGAAACTAACTAGAATAGAAAAAAAAACAGCTCAAAATATATCAAATACAAATTACTTGGAGAACATGAAATCTCAAATCACGAGACTCATTCATGTACAATAATTGAGAAATAAGCACTCAGTAATTTTTTAATCAAAATAGAAAAAATAGAAACTTTATAGTAATAGAACCTTACTAGTGATCTGTTCTAGTTCGATCTGTGGAGATACTCGTAGGTTGTTCCACCTCGCCTTACAAACCAATTTTCTCACCTTAAAATATAGGTTAGCATAAATTTACATAGAATAGAATAGAATAGAATAGAACTTTATTTACACAATGCACAGATTATAATAAAATGAAAATCAATTTTTAAATAAAATAATACATCAACTATTTAAGCCGAAGCCGTCAGCTGAGTTGATAGTATTTATTTACATTGGTTTCATTTATATTTGATCTACTACACAGCAATATAAGAAGGCTAATAAACGTTATGACAACAATAATTGATAATCTTTTAAGAAAACAAGTGCATCAACTTGGCTGGATTTATGGCACTCGAACAAAAAAGACCAGAACTGCAAATAAAATAACAAAAAAATGAAACTAACTAATTGACTACTAACTAATACTTTAACACTGATTAATACCTAATGTAATAAAACAAATTAATCAATAATAAACAAAGTAAAATGAATAATCAATTCAAACAAACTTACTAAATCATTAAATAAATAAATAGAAACCTCCCTTAGTAATATCAAAATAAAATGAAAATGACAACCTTACTGCAATTTAAATAACAATGAGAAAAATTAAATTCCTACCATAATACTGATAATTACATAATTAAAAAAAAATACCTTCAACAATAATTAATTTTAATTTCTCGTAAGTCCTCGTTTCATTCATCCTAATAGTACCTTTCAAATTAAAAATTAAATTCTCTAATAAGTTCTAGTCTATACTTCCAGGCCTCTCTTAAATAACCTACTAGGCTCTTCCAACATCTACCATTCAGGTAATCTATAACTGTCTCTCTCTCTAATATCCTCTTTCTCATCCATTTTATTCTTATTTCGCTCAAAATCGAACAATCCAATAAATGATAAATATCCCTGTTGCACATGGAACAAATACCTATCTCCTCCTCTCTGTGTGGGCCATGATTTGCGAAAATAGTCCTCCTCTGGCTTTAAATATAATTGAAATTACGTTTCGCCCATCATTCATATAATCTCTTGTTTTAGCATCTATTTTTATATCCGAATAGACGCTATGAAACCGTGAACGCTCTCTTCTTTCTAGCCATTTATCTTTAACTTTCTTTTTCATTTTTATCAGCGCCCGTTCCCACGTTGCCTCCCACCCCTGTCTAAAGTTTCCTTTCAATATCTAGATCGCTCAATATCCGAGTCCATTCAGTTTCTTTGCCATTACTGTTCTATATCGACCAGTTGGGAGCTCAAAAGTGTTCAACACATATTTTATATGAGAGGCAGACCATATATTTTCTTAACAAAACACCTGAAAAATATCTCCAACTCTTCTCTTCTAATTGATTCGAATATCACCCACTTCATAGATAAAGGCGCCTCTTCATTCAAAATTAGTTTGCGCCACACGCTATTGATTCCAAATTTTGCTGCTATTCCAAATTTGCAGAATTAGTTTATGATCAAATTCGAAATTTTAGTGAACGAAACTTTTAAAAATTGTTTCATTTTAATTAACTATATTTTTTTTAATAGAGTGTGAAACTGGTGAAATTATAATTTAAAATTGTGCATTAAATTCGAATATTTTTAATTCTATATTCATGCTTGTTTTCTCTACCTAATAAACATCTATTTTCCATAATTAATTGTTCCCTCAACAGTAATGATAGATTCTCAGTCCTATGAAACTAACTAGAATAGAAAAAAAAACAGCTCAAAATATATCAAATACAAAACTACTTGGAGAACATGAAATCTCAAATCACGAGACTCATTCATATACAGTAATTGAGAAGTAAGCACTCAGTAATAGGAAATCTAAATAGAAAAAATATAAAATTTATAGTAATAGAACCTTACTAGTGATCTGTTCTAGTTCGATCTGTGGAGATACTCGTAGGTTGTTCCACCTCGCCTTACAAACCAATTTTCTCACCTTAAAATATAGGTTAGCATAAATGTACATATATTATAGTAATATTCATTTAATTTGGCGGATGGCATTAAATAGATAGAGAGATGTTATTTTTTGCCATCAGACTCTACGGTCATCAGCAAAGCAACGCCAAGAAATAATATCTATCTATCTGATGAAAGTTATTCGCCATCCGCCAAATTAAATGAATCTGACAATACACGCCCTTACCCCCTTAGCTTCCCCCCTTCATTCAATCCTGGATCCGCTACTATTAATATAAACAATAATATTAGGTAATGAAAGTAAGGTAGGTTTCCTTGTCGATTCAATCGTTCCTAATTGTGTCGAATTATACCTCGGAGTTGCACCGAGTGAGGTTTGTGTGATCCGTGACGGGGTACAGTCCGCGCCAAGATCCTCTGCGACCCTCTCATCTGTCCCCCCCCCCCCTAAACAACCCCCCGGGTCGATGCTGCTGCAGTGCTCGGAGCAGCTGAGACTGACGCGGCGCCAGTCGAGAGTGACTCCTGCCGGCTCGCCCTGTATACAGCACGAAACGGAGCGTCGCTCACAATAAAAAATAATTATTAGAATTGGCTTGCTATTGAAGTATTGAAAGTATTGGAATTGGCATTGTTGATTCAAGCGTTGTGAATCATGGATCTATGTTTTCCTTCTGTTTTCGTTATCTCATGCTAAAATCGATTACTTTATTGTGCCTTCGATCAACTGATGATGAATTCCATGAATAAGGTATATTCATTTAATTTGGCGGATTGCAAATAACTTTCAGCCAACAACATTTCGATGGTAACTGTTGTCCTGTTATTTCTATGTCCTGTTGAATTTTTTTCACACAAATACTGTGTATAACACGTAGAAAACATTTTAAATAGAAATCAACAGAACCCGATACCTTGGAAATTTTAAATGAAAGTTATTCGCCATCCGCCGAATTATAATGAATTTATACCTATAGAAATAATCTACTGTACTTGAAAAGATTGAAATTTCAAAGTTGAAGATGAAATTGATAATAGTTTAATGATAAATACTGGTAATAAATGCTAGACGAATGTTGAATATAATATTTATCTCGCCAAAATAAAATAGAAAATTACTAGGGATTTGAAAAGGAATGAATTTATAATGAACTGGAAGAATGGCAATGAACTCTACTTGAATTATTAAATGTTGGAAATTGATGAAAATAATTAGAATAAATTTGAACAATAGCTTGAATTCGAAAACACTATACTAGTCACTCTCTGTAACTAATACTATATTGAAAAGATTGAATTAGTTGGAGACTGATAAGTAATGACGCAGATTACTCTAATTTGGCAAGTCTATGCTAATGAGAATATGGATCTGTATATAAAAGATCTAAATTGGTAATGTATTTGTCTATCTAAATTGAACTGATGAATGAATGAATGAAACCCTGACAATAAAATTGTATGTTAGTTTCTTCCTATGAATTCAGTTGAAATTGATGAATTATGGAAATCAATTCAAACAATAATATTATGAACTTGGTCGTGGGAGAATTTTGACAAAACAAAACGGCGATAAAAGTGAACTAAATTTAGATAGAATTGTTAATTAGTTTTGGTTCCAACGTTTATAGTCTATAAAAAATTCATTACTACACTGTGTAACTTGGTTGAATTGAAATAATTTCAATGAAAACTCTTGTATAATTCAAGATAATGAAAATTATGAGAACACTACTATTCTAGATAGTTAAATTGATTCAGCCAATCAATTTCGACCAAATTAACATGATAGTCAATGAATAATTGAAATTCCTTGGAGATATTTTCGAACAATGTTTTATTTTTAAAAAGATGTTTTATTTCCAGAAGAAAATTAAATGACAGAATTTAGAATGGTGGGCGTGATGTGCTATTAGCCATTGCTATCTCAATGAAATTCAAAATTATCACACATTATAAGCTTAGATGAGCGAAATCAGTACCTACCTGCTCCATGTTGGAACTTGCATTTTGTGTTTTTGTTGCGTTGGTTTTGAATTACTACCAAGCCTTGTCATGCAATCAGACTCCAACTCAAAATACCTATCAATATAAGCTGGTGGATCTCAAACTGGTATAATTGAGATTTAGTAAAGTTGACCAAAACTGTTACTGAGAACAATGCTCAAACGAGCTTCTGACTCGTGTGTGGGTAATGGAAAGATTATGGTGAGAGATGAATGAACCCAACTTTAGGTGGGTTTCGAACCACTGAGAACTTTCTAACTAATTAGAAATAGCTTCAAAATTGTAGTCCTTCATTCAATGCCATAAAGAATATTTATCTCTCTAATTCAAGACTACATGAACACGATCTGTTTCTCTCAAAACTGAGTTGAATAAATTCTTTTTAAAACGCCAAATATTGGCAGGCATCACCTTTTGGATACCCCTACAAACGTATTTCTGGCCTCATTGTTGCTATATTCGGGTTCAACAAATCGATTGCATTTGAATTTGGTGGGTGGTGAATTTATAGAAGGAATGTTGAGCATTCGTGTCGCAATACTTCCAATAACACAGCATTTCGCCCCTGTGACTCAATTATTTAGCAATAAATAATATGGTCCAGGCTCCCAAGTTCAATATTGTTTGGTAATGGAGGGGTTCATCGTATTGTATGCAATATATGGTGCAATTATTATACGATACCTACTCCACATATGTTCGGTTTTATTGGAATCAATGTGAGCTCGAATATTGGAAGTAGCTTCCCAATTTCATAGCAATAACTATTGCTCTAATGTTGATTAATAAACTGCATTCAAACTGTTTGTCGTAAATTGTTTCTGTACACTGTACAGTGTACAGTATTATAGTATTGCTCCTTGTAGCTGTCTTATCAATTTACTATCTTATCATACTTTTCAATTCTTCATTTCTTGATCTTATTTATATTGATAGAAGAGTTCTTGATTATGAACAAAAGACTAGCTCATTTGGACAATACAGTATTTTTTTATTAGAATTAAAGAACCTGTGTTTTCTCTAGTGAGTTGATTGTACACATGATCTAATACAGTAGTAAATTAATATTTTCAGGTTTCTTTGAAAATTTACCAGGATGAGAATACGGAATAATTTTGAATAACAGGATTATAGTTTAGGAAGTCTAGACCTAATAATATATTTTAGAATATGATAACTTGCATACAAGGATGTTTGCAAACTTTGTCAAGGTACGACAAATAAAAATTAAAGGCTATCTTACTAAAAGATTCATGGTATTCTTCACCAAAAACTGTTTTTTGTTTATTAGTTGAGGAAATTATTTCTTGGCAAGTAGGCTGGATTTATCGGTAGATGTACTTACTAGACCATTGTAAACTGTATACTGAACGACTGGAAACCCAAGCATTATTATCTTGAAAATAATCAACTTTAAAATAACTATTCCACTGAGAATGGATTTGGACAATCGAATTGGGTCGAAGGATCATTCTTCTCTTGGAAGACCATTCTTCTCTCATCTGTTTTTTCAAGTATTCATGTTTCTATTCAACTTAACTTACTATCTTCAACCTGTAAACATTCTCATCAATGATTATTTCAACATAAAGGCTGAACAATTCCGCTGGTTATGGAATTGATAAGGGCTAAATAGAGACTTGTTTATGGTAGATTTAAAGCTCATCTCATAAGAGAAATTTTAAATTTCGCGGTTTAGCTAACAGCTTCATCTCCAGGCGGAAGTCGCTTTCAACATCGGATCACGTGACCCATCATCTTCATCTTGTCAACAAATTTGAACAAGTCAACGCAGGCTCATGCCGGCTCGCGAACGGGTGTTTTAGGTTATAAGTGATATATTTGCAAATACATTTCTATTTTACAGTTTTAATGAAGTATTACATGCAAAGTGCTAGATTTATAATTAGTATTACTGAATTAGTATAAAATTCTTTGTAATTTCCAATAACAGTGTTCACGTTTGAGACCCGGTTCCCATCGTGTTTCTATTCAAGTCATGATTACATGTGAGGTAAGTGAGAATTCAAAAAAAAATATATTATTACTGAACTCGTTTCAATTACATTATAATTTTCAAAGGTGTTCAAATTTTGAGACTCTGTTCTCAATGTGTTTACTTTGTATGTCATGATTACATGCGAAAATGTTGTAAAGTTCTGTAATCATGATTAGTGCAAATGAATCTGTTTTAGCATTGCAATTTCTAACGGTGTTCAAATTTTGAGACTGCTCTCACTGCGAATTCATGTCATGATTACATGTGAAAATGATCAAAAGTCCTGTAATCGTGATTATTGTAACTGAAGTACCGTTAGAAGCGGATAACTTTGAACAGGAGGTTGAATTAATTGAACGGTATAATAGTAATTAGAGCATTAAATTTAATTTCAGTGTAATTTTTAAAAGTTTTCAAGTTTTGAGAATCGATTCCCAACATGTTAAAAGTCACCATTAGCCTTGTGATGTACAGAGCGTGCCATCCAAATTGGCCTCTCACTGGAGCATGCGCGTTGATCGCTTTCTCCCACTACAGTGCCTGCTGACTCGCGGTACAGTAAATTTTAATAGTTCATTATCAAAATCAGCTTTATTTATTTGTTATAATGTAGTAATGTAATTTTTTTGATGTTATCTTCAATGAGAATTTTGAGGTGACTTCAACCTTATTGGGAAATTATCCATCTATACCTCCCTAGGTGATATCCAGTAGCCTACCCTGTGTCTATAACAGCTACATAATTATGATACATGATACGCAAACATGATACTGGGATCTGGTGGAGCCGAATGTGATTTTTTTCATAATTGCTAAAAATTTTGAAAATTTTCAAACGTATTTCCTATACTTCCTGAACATTGATCCCTTCATCTCATTTAGTTATATCATAATGTACTAACTTAGTTTTTGTGCAAAATCATTCTTGTAAAGTTTTTATGTGGGTTTTTAAAACTGCATTTCCATCTAAAAAATGTATTGGTTTGAAAAAAATGTTATAAATCTTTCTAAGGTTATAAATATTTTTATATTATCTAAAAGTACATGAAAAGTACTATCATTCAGTAATCATGCAAAAGAAAAAGCACGATAGGGGTTTCATATGATTATATTTCAGTATTCTTTAAGCAATTGTTTTTTTTTCATTTTTATTAACTTGATTTTATTTTTATTTCTTATTAACTTAGAATCAATAGTATGGAATTGTATTAATATAGACTATACTGTTGGTACTCCCATATGCGGACAAGCCCTTGAGCTTTGCATATGCGTATTATTTCCATCAGAAATTTGTTCTGTTTCTATGAATTCATTCGATGTATTGTTTTTGACTGGAAATAAAACTTTATTTATTATATACTGTATAATACCTATAAAAAAGTTGCATTATTAGGGTCAAGTTATTCTCTCCAACTTAAATTATCATAAATTAGAATTAGAACATTACAGGCATTTTTTATTGTTTTTACTTCTTCAGCTGCGCACTTAGGACTAGGACAATGTCTACTCCAACAATTGCATTAGCGTTCAATTCATCTCTAGATCGTCATCTAAATCTGGGTCGGAATCAGTATCATCACCAAACAGGCTTTCTGTTTTTCTGGATCTTCTTCCTTACTTTCATTTAATAATATATTCTGAATCAAGCCTAGCCTATCACGTACATTGAATGCTGTGTTGTGTGTAAACATCTTAAAAACTGACAAATAGACAAAAGTTGACCATTTGAAAATCACACGCGTTAATGTATTATGTACTTGGGTCCAGCAGACACCAAATCAGAGAATTCTGACTCTGACAATACTCTGTGGACTGGACAGTAGCACACTGACAGTCGGTGCCAATAGTAAAACTAATGAGACATCATAGTGGTACCAAAGACAATTAGAATACTTATAGTTAATAGTTTCCTATCGTCTTTGGTGGTACTACAGATAATGTAAATCATTATCTTCGATGATCACAGATAATGATTTACATTATCTGTGGTGGTACTAAGTAATGTTTAAGTAAAGTTTATGTAGGAGTGAAGAATCCTCATATTATGTTGATAAAAAAAACTTTAATAAAAATGTTTGGGGTCCGCTGGACCCCATTTTATTTAATTCTATTTGATATTTAAGTGTTAAATATATTAAATATTAAATAATAATACAATACAATAAATGTATTTAATACATTAATATTTAATACATTTGAAAATACTTGAAAGTTCTTTAATCTTGGTTAGTATTGGATTAGAAGAAGTTTTGGGCTAACACCTGTTTTTTCTGTCCTCGACATTGTATTTTTCATGAAATAAATCATTTCAATTGTCGCTTTACTTTTCAAGTTATGATTACTCTTGTGAAAATGATCAAAAGTCCTGTATCATGATAAGTGTATTACCTATTGAATTTGTTATAATTTTTATTTGTTTTAATTCTAATGTAATTTTCAACAGTGTTTATTGAAAATCGGTTCCCAACGTGTATGTACTATTCATTCGGTGTAATGAAAATGCAGGCGGTTTTCAAGTAATATTCCAGTTCTCTTACCTGTGAACCCAACGATTGATCAGCTTTGAGGTAAGTTAATGTACTTACACTTTTTCAAATTAGTTTTAGATTGAATTCTATTAATTACCATGGATTCCCATTATGGTATTTTTTAATGTACTTTGCACTATAATCCCGCATTTCTTGATAATTTTCTATTCTGAAAAATTTCTAAAAAAAAATTTCTGGAGCTTAGAAGTTAATAGTTTGAGTAAAATATGATATGAGGTGTAAAGGAAATTTCAACTTGCTCAAGAATCACAGAAATTCATTTTAATAATACTATCTATAATACATGTATTATAATTAAATGGAACATCACCAACCAATAGATAACTTAAGTTGGTAGTTATCTATTTAATGATATAATTAGTTATTCAACAGTTATCTGATAGTTATCACTCAGTTGCTGATTTAAGCCAGTTTGGCTTCTAGTTATGCAATGAAATCATTACAAACATTTATTCGTTTTAAACAGCAAGACAAGACCGCTGTTTACCAGTATCACATTTGTTTAAGCAACACAATGATTATTGCACCTGTGTGTCCTGCTCATAAGCAAACTATGTGAATTACTGTGCCAATCGTCTTCTTGTCTTTGACTAAATCAATAAAATATTGATTTATTCAGCCTTATAGTGCAAAATACTCTGTTGAGGCCGCACTGCTGGGTTGTTACCTGGATGCTAGATGGTTTATCTATAGCTCATACAACATCCATAATAATAGAACGTGTAGAAAAATTTTACGGCCTTCTTGATAAACCGTGTCAACCATCCTCCAACTACACTCTTGCAATGCGACCCATGGTAAACCGTCATATAAAATTAAAAATTTTCAAATATTCGCACCTACGCGCCAATCAGCTCACAAAGGGGTTGCGCTGACGCAAGTCACTCCATAGTGTGCTGTCTTTAGGGGCGATGTGGGGTAGCGCGTCGTTTCCCGTTGACTAAGCCAGTTGAGGCGCGCTGTCCCTATTGGTTGGTGTTAGTCGTGAACTGGCTCTGACAGACTGTTGTCAGACGGTGTTGTCAGGATTTCTGGGGCTGAATAATTTCGGGGGGCTGATGGCTGATCTTATTTAGCAGTCGCACGTCTGTGTGCGTGCGTGCGTGCCAGCGAAAGAGCCAACACACTCATTTCAAGTGAGTGAATAATTATGCAATGTAGCCTAACAATTTGTTAAATTAATTATCACTGGTACATTGTAGCGTACTGATTTTATTGTTCTATCAAATTATGTTAAAGATATGCATGTTCAAAGAGACTCAAGATAAATTCATAATACATTTATTTTATTCATTTATTACAGTATTGTTATGGATGGCATAATAAGCCCCATCAACAATCGTCATACTATAATGAGAATTACAGGATTAGGTACTATTAAACGAAAAGAGTTTCAATTAATTTATATTTGGAAAAGACTTTTTGAAATTGTCAAACTCCACTTTAATAAACACAATGACAGGACCATGGTTTTATGTTATACCACAGAGAAGGGAGAATACTCTCTCCTCTGTGGTTATACTTAACACATCCTCAACTTTATGGAAAGATTTCACAACATAAATATTTGTTCTACAAATTTATTAATTTATATTTAGTTCTATGAGGTGTTTACAAACTGTATTCAAAAACTACTGTACTGGTTTTATTGTATTGATCTTATATTCTTATACTATTAACTATTATCAAACAGTACTGTTTTTGTGCAAATAATACATTGGTCCGTGATTACAAATACAGTTTATCAACTCTAGTACATTGTAATGATCTTATTCTTCACATTGTGCGTTTCGATTCAGTTTTTAGTACTGTATAATCAATTTTTGTCTGAACTATATTGTATTCAACATGTATTTTTGAATTTCTTAGTACTATTGCACTGTTTATACTGCACAATATTAATACAGTGAACAAGAAGACAATGTAGCAACTCTAATAAACTGTACTGGTTCTATTCTTCACATTGTAAAGTGAGTTTGTATTGGTTGTGTACTATCAATTTTGTCTCTATTACCAATGAATACAGACCAGTATTTATTGCTATTACATCCTACTGATTTCATCTTCCAAATCTGTACAATGTACAGAACACGAGTGTGCTTTTAAGTGCTGTTGTATGGACACTTTTGAAGTACAATTATCTAATATTTTCCTGAGCATTTTAACCTAAGGTAGGCCCACTGTTGTACTGTCGTAAAATTAATTCTGCCCGTAGGAAATTGCACTGATCTTATATTTTTACATTGAAAATTCAGTTGCAGTTCAATTTTGTTGAACATTTGTTTCAATTTTCCATTCCAGATGTAGTGTTGTCTGTACAAAGTGTACATTGTCAACGCACTTGGATTTGAGCCGCATTCGTATTGAAGTCTGATAATATGATAAAATCAACATTGTTAATTAACTTGGATTTTCTCAATCCCCGCTATGTGAATGATTCCGATGGTGATTTTCAAAACGTTGTACAATGTTAAGTAATTTGTAACATTAAACTTTCTCTAAAAAAAAATAATTCCTTCAAATTATATGGCTCTACATGTTCCCTATGATTGGATTTGATAAGAATGAATAATGTTAAATATAGTTTATTGGAAACATACTTTTGTTTTAAAAACCAGAATGGGTTTATCCTTGTGTTCCATGATAATAATTAATCATAGTGAACACAATCACAGTCTTAATTAACAAAAATAGTCCCACTATAATCTGAGATCAAACCTAATAATTGTCGTTAGAAAGTTAATTGTCGCAGAAAGTTAAAGCCTCAGCTCAACTAAGCTTATTTATGAAACATCAATATCACATCTTGAACCATCGATGAATGCTGTTGGAAAGTAGTTTCAATTTATTGACTAAAAACGAACAATTCACACATACATATACATACATGTGCAAAAATGAAAATAAAATTAACATAATATAATACTGATAGTTTAAAAAAAATACATGCCTCTACCAATCACAATTCGAGATTATAAATTAGTAATTCGTGATTTTCATGCAATGAACTACTATAATGCATTTAGATGCACAAATCATATTTTGATATCCTTCCTATCTTCTGTGAAGGCATTTCCTCAAATGCTTCAAACATCTTGATGTTTTTGTGAAAGAGTTAACTTTTTTCATGACACTTTCAACATTCCTCGTAAGCAAAGAGTTGAAATGTCTTTCTAGGAGTGGAAATAATATTAGCAGAACAACTTCATACAGTGGATGTTTACCTTTTTTATATCATAATATCTTTTTCTCTCATTATCATCAAATTTGACTTTACAGCACCCATTTATTTTCGAAATGCATAGATTAAACATCTCCGTCTCGAGACTGATAAGAGTCGAATGTTTTTTGAAATGATAATGCTGTAGTTGATGGTGATGATGATGGTATGGCAACTCCTCTCAGTTAGAGGCAGCAGCAAATTCAAAGTGTTGTTTTTATGGAGGAAAGATAAAAAAGTGAGGAAGGAAAAGCTGACGAATTTAGTGGAATGGGAGATGAGACGCTTTGTTTTGAGATGCAGCAAGAAAAACATGAATAACTTGTAAAAGGGTGAATGAGTGCTTTTCTTCACTATAAAAAGACAAAAGAAAGCCTTTGTCTCTTATCTTCTACTTTGAAGGCCTGTATTGCGAAGAAAATTACGGGGCGGGTTTATCTGTGAATGACAACAGCCCCTATATTAGACATTGCTTTGTTACGTTCTTCAACTAGAAGAGTTTGGGGTCGGATGAAATTTGAAATATAATCATCACACAGAAAATTAATTAAGTTTGTGTTTCTCAAACTTCTCTCAATTAAAAAAAGATATATATTACACTGAGAACAGCATTTTCAAAGCTTATTTGATCTCACACACTAAACAGGGAGTTTGAAAAGCCTGAAAATATTTCTCTTTCTTAATCAGCAGATTATTATTATGACAATGGATTGTAATAAAGAAGTATTTTAGGTATCCATATGAAACTGGTTCCATATCACATACAGTATCTGGAACTGAGACTAACTATTTGTAATGCATGTTGCCTATGCCAACGAAAAGGCGCTTAGTATTGATGAAGAGGTTGTACAATGTACTCTTTATAACACTGTTGTTGGACTTTGAATTCAAATGCTGAAGATCAGTTTCTCATACGCTTTTTCCTAATTTATTTTAATTCCCACGAGCATAAATTTTCCAATCAATTTTTAGCACCAGTAACACAAACATTATTTCCAAGTTAATTCTAATTACTTCCATGATTTGTGAGCCTAGAAAGTTATCGTATTTACCAATACTGTACATAGTGTAGGCCTAATTTAAATCATAATATCATTCCTATATGAAGTAATATATTCCATCTTTACTTAAGTTGAATATAGTTGACTATGCCATTTTTATATTCTATTCTTACTTGAATAGTGTTTACTTGAAGATTCCGTCGTTTTACAATACAACTTTAATTTTCCTCAATTCTTCTATCCTGTTCCACAAACTCATGTACTTCCATTCTAAAAACCTGTATCCCTACAAAATTGTGCATCCATTCTACAAACTTCCTGTAGTTCAGTCATAAATAGGACTTCAACTTGACAACAAACAGCCATCATCTCCACATTGGTTCCTTATGATTTTTTATTATTTATGTTTTCAATTTTCCATTCTCGAGGCTCATCCTTCCATCTCACTCCTATTTGCATTCAAAAGTTATCACACTTGGTGCAAGGCAGTAGACAAGTTGCCTGCATATAACAAGAACAGAATTTATTCTGCGCTTTGTGAGTGGGGTAGACATGGATCCCCAGCCTAGGTTTGAGTGCAAGTTCAGTTTTCCTTGGAAGATTTCTGGAGAAAATCCTATTTCCACCTTGCCTTCGCAGCCATTTGTCTGCTAGGTTTTGAGTATGGCAGTCACGGCACGTTGACATTAAGCTTGCGAATAAAAGTTGATCGTATATCAAGTTGAAATTTATATGCGGCCGCTCAAGGCCAAGCCATTGAATTTATTCCAACTTTTCAGCAATTTCAGTCTTCCTAGTTATTTTTCTACCTCCTAGTCTTCCTACTATTATTCTAGGTCCGTTCCTGGTTATTGTAGGATATCAAATCTGAATCGGATTGAGTTTAAACAGATCAATTGCCCAACAGAATTTGAACTGTGTTGAATTTGAAATCAACAGAATTTGAATCTGATTCAACAGAATCTTGAAAAATTAATGTTGTTGAAGAAGTATGTTTAAGATTCTAAAGCTATTTAATACATTTATGATTAGTTGAATGAGTTGCTCTTAAACTGTGTTGAAGAACTCCGATGAAATAAATATTCAAAGACGTCTTGATGTTGGTGTAACTTAAGAGTATCACATTACTATTACTATACTAATTACGCATTGATATAGTTGGTTATTAGTTAATAGTAAAAAAATGTGTCTCTGGTAAAATGGATGCTTGATATTGCATCTAGATCTAAAATGTATGTGTTAATACACAAATTTTCTGGCAGTTCACCATAATTTGATTAGACGATTAACAATGGTTGAGCGATGTTCTTGGAGAAAGCCTGCCTATTGTTGTTTCAAGATAAGTCTTTTCGTTGAAGTTGACTAGTACGAATAGTTTCAATAATGAAATTATTATAGAATAGGTGGTATTGTTATTTTGTTTGTATACTTCTTAGCTCATTTCCTCTCATTTTTTTTTAATATTTGTTTGGAATAGCTGAATATTCTGCGATGAAGTAATTTTTTAATTATAATTCCTTAATATCACTCAATCATATAGCTTGCTATATTAAAACATGAACTTTCACAAAAGGAGCTGTTTGCATTTTAAGCACATGCTAACAATCGTCTACATTGGATCAGCTGTGCGTGGATTGTATTGTATCAAGTGTGTGCGTTCACAGACAGCTGTAGCAAGCGCTTGAAACCATCTCTTTTTGTATAGCAGGATTCTTTTAACTTGTCAGAAAACAGCTGATTTAACGTCAGTAAACGAGCGTACATCAATCAGCTGTTTTCTGACAATTTAACCATTGATTTTCTGTGGTTCAGTGACTACAGATGTGGAAATCCTGTTCGATTTCCTATGTTATAGAATGTGAGATTGGGGGGAAAAACCTGACCTCACTCTCGACCGTAGCCCAGATTGATATTAGTGTAAGTGCTTAATGTGAAAGATGGGGCAGCTGGCCAAATATATCTCGACGAAACTTTCCTTTCTTCATGAATAATGAAAGCGGGACTTAAATGAATAAAAACTGTGGTCGAGAAGTCTGGGTTTCGCACTCGAATCCCTTTTCCGCTCGTCGTTTTTCCTACACGGAAAAACTCGGGAAAGCCCCTGGGAAATCTGTACGCGATTTGAATGCTTCGATCAGAAGAATTTCGTCAAAAAATTAATGTCGGCCGTGTAACGGTCGAAGCGAATCTCAGCTATATCCGAAATTCATTGAGTGTCTGCTGGAAAACGGTTGATCAATATTCAACAACATGGCCGTTCCGTGCCGTGCCGTGCCGTTGCCGGTGCATTGTCTTAGTTGCAAAGGCCACTACAGTTCGGAAACAACGGCTGCTATTATTATTAAACGGGCTCTGAGCTCGTCCGCTCGTTTTAACAGTTGAATGCGACCCCAACATAAAGCGATGAATGATTCATCCGTACGTTGCTGCCTTCACCTCATCTCAACTCAGGATTTTGTAGAGTCACCGTCCGGTTGATGTCTGTTTCTAACAAGTCGTTTCGACCACACCTCATGACTCAAACTCGCTGCATTATTTGTTCAATAGATAGTTTCTCACGTCTCCTCTCTTTCATTCAATCCCTCTTTTGTTACTCATCTCTTCATTCTCTCTTATCTCACTCAGTTGAGTGTAAATTCATCAATTCATTTGTAAATCCATTGTGTTATTTGATCTACTAGTAAAATGATATATTGTGCTAAGGAGGCGTAAAGCGTTGTCTCAATGTTTTTAAATAAAAAATAACATTGAGTACAAGCTTCATTTCGTTAGTTGATACGTTCAAAAACATTCTTAAACGTGAATTAATTTAATCTGGACCTTATCTTGATTAGCATAGAGTATTCGAAAAGCCTTAAGTATCCAAATAGCCTAAGGTATCCAAATTGCCTAGAGTATTCAAGTAGCCTAGAGTATCCAAATAACCTAGATTATTCAAATAGTGTAGAGTATCCAAAAAGCCTAGATTATTCACTTTCGTTTGGATTTTTTTTAACTTTGTTATTTCTGGATTAAAGTTTTATCATGCTGACTAGCTCAGTATCTATAAATATGTAGTTATTTTTACGTAATTATCAGTCAGTATACATTTAAACTAGTACCTATTATAATTATAATTGAATTACTCAAGTAAATCATATCAAGACTCAAGACCTGATAACGGTGAGAGAGAGAAAGAGTGTGAGTGAAAGAGTCTTCTTTGTCTTTCTTCGTATCGTTCCCGTCTCCTTCTGTCTCCAAGTCTTTCGCCTTTAATCACATTATTTATCCTTTCTCACTTCTAATGATGACAATCTTCTCTTTGATGAGCTATCAAAGAATTACGGCGAGAGTGATGGCTGCTTTTATCACATTACCGTGCGATCTGTCTTCAGAATCTTCTTTACAGATTGCTGGTGTTATGGAAAAATCGATAACCCTTTGATAGAGTCATGTCTCTACAAGATGATAGAATGTTGTTCAGTAATGTTTTCTTGAAAGCTTAAATTTGAAGCCTCTGCAGACTCAATTATCTTTACAAGCTCTTATTTTATATTTGCATGCAATGAAAATTGTGTTGTTAGATAGATAGATAGAGAGATATTATTTCTTTGCCATCGTACTCTACTGTCATCAGCAACGTCAAGAGAAAGTTTCTCTCTATCTAAAATTTTGTTTTGTAGTTTTTTGATCAATATTATCAGTGGAAAAAGACTCATAGTTCATATCATACAAAGATACATAACTATAGAAGTAATCCAAATTTGGGATAGAAGTAGTTAATTTGGCCTGTTATTTCTTCCCACATATGCATAATTGTCAAATAAATGAATAAATAATGCCCAACAAAAATTAAATGAATCTGATTAATAGGCCTACATACTATTACAATAAGCCCTGCTATTCTTCAAACGTAAATACCATGTAGTGAGTTCGCATTTATGTTAACTTGATAATATATATTGAAATGTGTCGTAGCACAACAATGAATTATTCACAGTAAACATTACTTGAGTGAAGAATTCATGTTATAATTCCAACTCTGCAATTTTCTTCATACGTATAACCATGTGTAAGAGTTGCATTATGCTTACTTAATATTGAAATGTATCGTAACACAACAAGGAATTTACAGCTTAACTTAAAGAATTCATGTTTCAATTTCAACTCTGCAGATAATAACGTGTATGAAAGGATAGATTGCTCGCAACTTAGAATGACTAGGGGTAATTCACCTTGAACACTGCTCTCCTATACCTACGGGAACTTCTTCGTGTTAATCGTATAACGCTAATCTCGCCTGTTCATAGGGAGCCCTTTGCAGTCCCTTATAAAGCCCAACAAGGCATGCGTAGAGATAATGCATAATTAAAGCTATTATTTCCTATTCATGCAACTGGAGTTCTCGGGAGAGTGCTTTGTTTTCTAGCCTTATCTGCCTTGCTTTGCATATTGTTGCATATTTTAAATAGTCTGTCCTATTTTTGTTTTTGTGCTAGGGTACTCATTAAGGTATATTAAGATGCTGGCTGGTGAGAAATGCGTGTTAGCATAGCCTCCTCTAATACAGAGGAGGCTATATATGTATTAGAGGAGGCTATGGTGTTAGTCTAAGCTTGGGGGTCTCTTCAAGCTAGAGGGATAGTTGCGTAGATGTTATAACAGTTACTGTTGATGCAAATGAAAAACATTTGAGGAGTAAATTTAATTGTTTGTCTCCGAAAACAGTTTATTTCTTGAAAGGAGGTTTCAGATAATAACACAGTATGAAAATCATTGGAATTTTTTGCCCAATCAACATGTACATCTGTACATCATCCTCAGGAAAATTCATCTGGTAAAATAACATTTAATTGTCTTGAATAACATTTAATTTGGTCCATGCTCTATTAGATTATGCGGTATGAATACATCCTCTGTTATGTGATGCAGCAAACTGCGTGATGTGTCTATGGTCAGTGTATGGTTACCTTACAAGGTCGCTGTACAATATTGCAGGATACTTGGATGGAATTTGATGGGAAATTTAATCGTTCACAAACGTATTTTCAGTTTCTAAATGATTGAATGTGTTCAAGCATCAGATAGCTTGACATAAGATAGATAGTAGATAGAGAGATATCATTTCTTGACGTTGCTGATGACCGTAGAGTACGATGGCAAAGAAATAATATCTCTATTTATCTTTCTATCTATCTAATGACAAGCGTCAAATTAAATGAATATCACTATACGTGTTTGAGTTCGTGTTAGCATAACCTAATGATTCCTTAGTTTCAGAATGTGAGAATTAGCCCCTTTGTTTATTTCTTAAAAAATATTCCATCTTTCGAAATCAATGTTGTGAAAATATTGAATGAAATAAACTATTTATTCATCTACTAAGTTGAGGTTGATGTCTGTACTGATGAAGTCTTTTAGATGAAGATTGTAGCCTACTAGTCCAAATGATTGTTGTGAAATAGATCTTTTTGAATAAATTTATTTAGTGGAGGTCAGTGAATGTGCTGATAAAGTGTAATTTTAATTTTATCGGATTCAAAGTCTGTACCAGAAGCACAGTCTGTACTAGTGTATAGGTAATAGTGAAGAAGTAATAGCATATTATGTAATTGTGAAGAAGTAATAGTATAGATAATAGTATATGTAACAGTATTATGTAATTGTGAAGAAGTAATAGTATAGGTAATAGTGTGAAGAAGTAAACTACAAAGATCAAGGACCTGCACAAGGAACTGATAAAGTAGCTAGAGGAGAACCGAAAGGAGAATCGATGAATAGGACACGTGCTAAGAATGCTGGGTAAAACCATAAAAAAGATTTATGAAGGGTTTGCAGATGGAAGTAGACCCCCTAGGAAGACCTCAAGTTGGGCAGGCTTTACAGAAGTTCTTGAATGCAAGATAGGGTAGAGCTTCATGAAATAAGCCAGAAAAGGAGATCATGAACCGTCTTGGCTCAAATAGCCAGTTAGCTATGTTGAGGTGGAACCACCGCTTCAGAGAGCGTAGAAAACGCAAGAAAACACTCTGAATGGAAAATTGGATGGCATATTCCATGCATTATGGTAGTCGACAAGATGGGAATCGTTTCAGGTTAGTTTTCTTGGCTAAGAAAAGTAGGTTGGGAGCTGAATAACTGCGGAAGGATCTCCAGTAATCGCTAACCACTATATTCTAAATAGACTATATACTTTTTATTATTATAATCAAATTTCTTGGATAAATCGAGTACTTATCATAATCTAGTTGAGTAGCTTTGTTTCGATTACGGTGGATCCCCAGAGTAAGTTTTGAAACTAATATTATAGTGAAGCAGTTTTCCCTATTCTAGTTCAAAGATAAAATAGGAGAGATCGACCACTACCACTACGAGTTTTAGGTATTCCTTGTGCTGATAATATTCATCCCTTAGAAGATTCCTTCTATTAGTATTAGTATTCCTTCTATTCTATTCTATTAAATGACAAATCTGCTTCAGGTATTTGCTAAAATTATACACTACATAGATTTTGTTTCTTTTGTCATGAATATTAAACAATCTTAATTCATAGAAGAATCTTTGCTGAATCTTCACTCATAGAACTCCCTGCAAGATTCTGTTAAAAATTTTATTTTCAGTTGAGTAAAGACTCAATACGACCAGTTGCGTGTAATCCAATTTCTAAAGGATATTTATGGATTCCTAACATATTTTATGGTGGTTAAATTCAATTGGATTTCCAGTAGTGGCGAATAAGTATACCACGCTTCGCCACGGATTTCAAACTAGTCTTCAATGACTGATGGTAATTTGATGCGAAAATCTATGGTAATTCATGCAAAATTGATAATAATTTATTGTGTTCCTTTATTGTATTCATTGATTATTGAATTTCTCTTGAAAAAGTCCGTGATTAAAGTCAGTAATTTAATGTGATAATTCGATAGTCTTTTATCGTAGTTTTCAGTTTATCAGTAAGATATAATTTAACACCTTGTGAGATTGGACTTCCCGCATCGAATAGCATTAACACCTTAGTCTGCGATGAATCATGGAATACTTAACTTTAGATACACCATAGAAGATTAAATTTAGCAATGCATCAATACCATTCAAATACAATCCTAATCCTTGAAACCTCAACATCACAAATCCTTTAAAATAACCAGAAACTCACTATCAGCAAGCTTGCATTGCAAACAGAGCAGTATTTAGGTGATAATGTAAGCTACAAGGAGTGCAGCTCAGTAGGAACCGAGCAGCAACCACGCCACCATTTTGGAAACATGCATTTGCATTATTCAGGTTGCCAGACTTGGGTTGAAAGATGGAGAGAGATGGATGCTAAATGCTTACTGCATTGCTGTATAGCGCTACAAGCCACAAGACAGCTATATAACTACCAGCGAGCTAGCTAGCTTTCTCCCAAATAACGTTAATCTCCTAATTTCTCTCTCACTCTTTCTAATGGAACATTTGTTTTCTCCCTTATTTCGATCTATCACACTGAATTATTATCCTTTTCTCTTTTTTCCAGGTATATCAACTTTTTCTTTCTTCTCTTATCCCAACACCCTACCTAGTCACTCTTACAACACTATAACTCTCTCTCTATCTCACTTTCTCTATCTCTCTCCCTATTTCTCTCTCAAACTCTCTCTTCTTCTTCACTTGTAGTTACTCGGCATTCATTTCACTTTTATTTTCCCATTCCCAATTCCCTTGAAATAGTTTTCGGATTAGTTCTTCTCTCTCTTTCCTAATTTCTTATTATTCTCGTTGTTTCTACCTTCGTTTTCATGATTAGTTCTTCTCTCTCTTCCCCAATTTCTTATTATTTTTTCACGTTTCTACCTTTGTCTTCATGATTTGTTATGCCATCAAAAAAACAATTTATACTCGTGACCGAGCGCTGTGATTGGCAATTGAATGGCCTAACAAGGTGAATGACTGCCATTGGCTCAGATAAGCTCCTCCCACAATGGGCGGTTCCCACAATGGGAGTTGTTTGAACCGCCATTGCTGTGATGTTTGTAGAAACCGCCCATTGTGGGAGGAGCTTATCTGGGCCAATGGCAGTCGTTCACCTTGTTAGGCCATTCAATTGCCAATCACAGCGCTCGGTCACGAGTATAAATTCTGCTACACTTTAGTTTTAGTTACCAGAGATTGATAATGGTGTAACAACCGAAACTGCAGTATCTCGTTGTTTTATTAAATACGTGGTTTTGACAACGTCTTCTCATTCAGTAAAAATTTAAAGGTCATGTAATATGGCAAAAAGGCTGACATAAACTAGACATCAATAGTACGGCGTACTAAAATTGAAAGCACTTTTTCATTTCTACGATTTCTCAATTTATAAAACAGATTCAGGCCATACATATACCTAGACCTACCATAGTTGGGAGAACTCTCGAACCACTTCTCATCCCCACGACAAATTTTTTGGATTAGCACTTTTCTAGTGTTTTATTATCTTTTCTTGATTGTAATTGCAATCCTGTAGTTATAAAATAAAATGAAATACACTTTAAACTCCTGTTTGAAATCTATTGGTTCTCGGAGTACTTAGCTTCAAATCTGTTTACCTTGTGATGTGTTCAGCTTCTAATGTCAAGGGTTGTCAATAGGCAACCTCAGAGAAGGGGGTGGGGGGAGAGATGACTGCTTCTTGATAGCAAAGCCTCGTGATATCACAGGGGACAGACTCATCTATTGATTGCTAATTCAATTAGAGTGGTATCATCAAAGTTGAGAGAGCCGTGCGTAACCGCCATGATTGCATCTACACCGTATCACTCGAATTAGCGTTGCCGATTACACAAGAGACTAAGGGGGAGAGAAAGAGAGATAGAGAGGAATAGTGAGAGAGTGTGAGAGAATGTGGGGTTGGTGTGTTGATGTAGCAGTCCTTATCGCATTAAACTTGCCGCCACCAGTCGGACTGTATATTTTCGTGATGTAATTGATATCGCATCTCGGTTTCAATCGAGGCATCACTCACTAATTGATAGCTTAGTTCGTGAATCTGATGCTCTCCATTGTCACATAATCAAGCGCTCCTATGTAGGGGATAGTGTAGTTGTAGAGAGTGTAGTGAGATGTGAGGGATAGTTTGAAGGATAGATTGTTTTTAGGTAAGTGTTGAGTTATTTGATTTGATGTTTTTAGTTGGAAGTTGATTTGATGAAAATTCAGAGCACATATTTCTATTTTATTTTAAATTGAATTTAAAGTTGAGCTATTATTTCAAATTCTAATTATCAATTTATTATTTCATTATTAGTATTTTCAAGTCAAATAGAATTTTTATTTAAAAATTAGTAATTTTCATTTCTAGAATAGTACTATATTTTGAAACTCAGAAAAAAATTCTTTAGAAATCTCACACAGACTAATAGAGTAGTACAGAGTGGGGCAAAGTAATTTTATTATTTCAGTTGGTGAAGCAGTCATGAAGAAATGGCTGCCTTTACGAGGAGGGGGGTTACGCCATTTGAACAGGTGAAGTTCAAAGTTTATATCCTTCATTAAGACCTAGAATTCCATGCCCATACATTGACAGTGGGATCACAGCCCCTCGTGATTTTTCTACATGAGAATGCATGTGTGGCGCTAACATTTTTCAGGGCGCCATAGTTTTCTTTCGTCTTTCGGGATGTGTTGATAAGCATATCATGCATTATTGGAGCCCAACAGCCCCAGATAGTAGCGCAATTTCATGAGCTGAAAAATCATAAGGTACCACGGCCAATTTATAAGGACGGAATTTCAGTAACAACTGAAATTTAAACATTAAATCAGCTCTGCTTGACTTGTACTTTATAAAGTGTGCCCGTTCACAGACAGCTGTCACAAGCTCTTGAAACCAGTTTTCTTAGTGTTTCCCACAACAAGAAGCTGTTTTTGAACGTGAGATTTCAGGAAAAACGTGTTAGCCTCTGGAGAGTCCTTTAAATTGAGCCTATTCATTTGTCACCAGTTTGTTTATGAATGAAGCATTTGATCGATATTGAGTGGAACCATTGTTTTGAAGAATAGTGGAGCAGTTGATATCTGATTTTGTAGTTTTATTGGCTCTCGGCTCGACACTTCTTGGGCCTCATTAATTCGGTACCGATTGAGATTGATCGCATTGGCCTTCTCCAAGAGGATGCTAAGAGAAGGAAATGATAGATAACTGCTCGAAAACAGATTCACCAAGTGCTGCTTCTTGACTAATGACTTTGCTCGCTAACTTTCCTCCTCACCCCTCTCCTTGTAATCACTCTTTTCCATTCAATCTGTTACAGACTGCGCATGCGTAAATCTTGCCATCAATTTGGGTTCGATCATTTCATTTCCGTTCCAATCAGCTACTTGAAATTGGATTGTTGAGTGATCGGATTTGTGAATTGAGCTTGTTAAAAAGTTTATTTTTGTTACTTTCTTTTTTACGGTTACTCATTTTTCGTGTCTCATGATGCCTCCTCTTGTTAAAAATTTAGAGGACTAGTGCTCGGTTTCTCAATTGTTCGGTAAAAATGTATTTCTCCGTTGAAGTTACTGGACCAATAAACAAGAGTTTTACTACAGGATTGGTGATGATTTATTAAAAGAAAACATAAAATAGAAATTCTCATAGATGGCAGTTACAGTATAAGAAAGCGCATTATTGAACCTAATTTTTGGAATTTGAATGAGTTCAGTGATTCAATACGGTATGCTTGGGTTATATTCAATAATTCAATTTGACCGCCATCTTTTTTTAACAGTAGAGGCATCCATTTGTAAATTAGATTCACGCAATCCTATTGGCCAGTCAATATTACTGTACTTACGTACTAATAGTATAGGATAGTACAGTGTACTAAATCTTCGTAGTCAATCACTTGTAACTTACTTCTTTACTATGTACCAATTTTAGCAAATATTTTTCAATAAAGCAAAGCTCAATGATGAGTGAAATTGATTACAATTTAAATCTCTGTTGTCTTAAAAGATACTATGAGGAGTAAGTATCATGAGGATACTATAAAAAGCAGTCTATGGCTATAATTTTCTTTATGTTCTGCAGTGCTTAATATGCGTTTTATGATGTCATGCATACATCTCGTACGAAGGGAAGTTAGCAGGTCAATTCAGTAGTTTTTCAGCGACATTTTTCCCTCTGAAATTAATTGCTGAGTCAGAATATGGCGTGTGTATGCATTGGGATCGTGCCGGTAGCAACGACATGTGTTGCGTGACAGCCGAGGGTTTTTCCACTTTCCACGTGAATTTTCCCCAACATAACAGCTGAAACACGATATTTTGTGTGAATTTTTATGATTTCTATCTGCAGTTTGCCTCTACAATCGGCGTCGCTTATCCTAGCACACTTATGTTCCATTTTCCTAGCGGTTTTTCCAAGCGGTATTTTCAGGCAGCTTCTTGGAAAAGCTGTTTTTCCACCTTTGAAGTCGGCCGGAAGTAGGTGTCATGATGGAAAGTTTTCTCTTCTGGGTAGTCGACCCATTTTTCCAAAAACAAAACAAAGATGGAGTTGTAGGGTTGATTGACTGAAGATTCTGAAGTAATTTTGAATAAACGATATTTTTAACACTGAAGTGTTTGCCCGCTGCTATTTTATCATCCAATGTATCATCAATCAATAGATGTCTCAGTTTTATCGATATTTCCAACAATGTAGAGTTGTTATTTTATGCTCAAATGTATATTTATCAATGAATAGATGACTAAATGGTTAAATGTAGCTCAACTGATATTTTTAGCACCGAAAAGCTTTGTATTGAATGCTTGGAAAGCTCCAATGCATGCTTATCAATGACTGCACTGTTGAATAGATAACGCAACCCGCTGTGTCAGAGTCAGTCATGTAGCATGAACTACTTGTAGCCTCATTAAATTTTTACAATCTCATTGGATGTTTTAAATGATAGTTCTTGGTAATGTTGAAAGAAATTTTGAAACATCCTCGCTCTCGCAATCATCAACGCTGAAATCAGCGAATCTGGATTCTAATCTTGTAGGCCAGTTTGAGTAGTTGACAGAAATACATAGAATTAAATTCTTTAGAACAAACAATCTTTTGTCACATGTTCTCCTATTTGATGTTCTGTACTTCTCCTTAAAAGTATACCTAAAAATTGTTACTAGAATAATATCCATTCTTAGATTTAATCAAAATCAATATTGCCATTTACAAACAATTGAACCATTCTTATAACCATTTAATCTTTATGTTGAATTACATTACCTCTGGCTATTCTGCAAGTTAACATAGACTGTTTGAATTCAAAATCACGCTATTATTCCAATTATCAAGAATAATATAATATTTCATAACAATAGTCGATTTGATTATCAGATCCATTGATTAGCCTATTTGTTATTCTAGGTCCAGATTCTTATTTTGTTATTTTCGATAAATTATTATTGATGATCCAGTAAGACTTTTGGAACTGTAAATAACTGTAAATATTCTCAAATATAGTACATTCTTGGAATTTGTACATTCTGCTTGAAAGATGAATTTATTATCAAATTGACAATCAAATTTGCGTTCTTATATCAGTAAACTCTTCATATTTTATACAGTTTGTGTGACACAAGATACAAGATTCAGCAATAATTGTTTAAAAAATACGAAATTCAAATTTTCCTGTTTCTGTTAAGACTAAAATATTATGATCAGTACTACATCTCCACTGGAGTAATAATATTTATAATAAATGACTAGATAGATCACTATTAAACATAGATCAGAGCGTATTCCTTATTATACTAGCAATCAATTAACAATTAGTGGGTTAAAAAATCATAGCAGAGATCAGAGGTTATCCGTGAAGTTTATTTATTTTTCAGAATTGATTCAGCAATAATTTCCCAATTAAACTTGTTTACTTTCCTATTAGATGGTAAAAACCACTTTTATCACTTTGAAAGTGATATAACTTTCCCCTCCATCTCACCCACTTTCCCCCCTCTTTCAAAATTGCATTATTATATTATTTCATTGAAGATCATTGAAACAAGCTTCAGTTTGCAAGCGACAGCCACAGAAAATCTGCATACATTAATATGGGTGAGTCAAAATAAGTTATTTCAATATAAATAATATTTTTTGCTTCGAAAGTACTAGAGCTCCTCAGTTCCTTATCAGTACTACATCATTCCTTGCAATTGCTAAAGTCCAACATTTGTTTGTAGACATGGATCAGTCTTGTTAGACACATTAGTCTAAGGCAAGGCGTACACCGGTTAGTCAAGACAAGACAAGACAAGATTAGTCACGTTTAGTCTCAGTACTTCATTGCTTGAAGCAACACACACCGATTAGTCATTGCATCGGTGTGTGCTGTAAGCAACTATGTGTGTGACTAACGTGACATCGTCTTGTCTTGTCTTGACTAACCGTAACTAAATATTAGATCGGATTCTATTAGACATCTACGAAGTAAAAAGATTTCCATGAATCATTGGAAATAAATCATTTTAATTGATTGATAAATCTTAGGATTAGTGATTGATTTAGGAAGTAATTGTTCCTTATTGGATTTGTTATTGAAAGAAGTGAATACATCTTCAAAAAATTGTTAAAATCTCGAGTACGGTACCTCAGCATGAATCAAAACTGCACCTTTAAATTGGGTGGTAATCTAATTATACTAATGAGGAGAGCAGGCTTGTAAGCGTTTTATTAAAACAAATGGTAGACTTGTGAAAAGATGAACGATGCTTTCTGAAGCCCAAGAAAAATTATCTAGGTCTGATGTCTCTCCTGGGAGAACAGGAAGATAAATTGAAGGCTTCAAGTGGAGCGTTTTCACCATTTTTCCACTTTCTTCTGAATATAGACCTCTATTGTATCACTCGATCATTCGGTACATCCCTTTTCGTTTGTTTCGCTGTCTACAGTTCTCTTTTCAAGTGCACTGTATTATCACGCAGAGTTTATTAGAATGATAAACGTAGTGAGGCTTTCCTTCTTCAAAATGAAATGGAAGCTGGTTTGAGGTGAAATTCATCGAGTTCAAGTTCAATGCACTACATACTAGACTTTTTAAGCATGCTACCAATGCTTGAGCATATGAAGCATGCTTTGCAGTTCACAAACATCGTGAGTGTGGTATTTCCCACTAAAAAGTATAAAGTATTTGAACAATAGATTATGTAATGGTGTTATTCACTTATACTTCAAGCGTCATTCACGTTATTTTCTCTTCAGAGTGTTGTTACAATATCATATTTATAGAGTGTTATGACAATAATTAGTCTATGGATGAAATTGAACAAATAGAATAACCTTAAATCTAATCATTGATGTTCCCTATAGATTCATATTCATTCATATTCATTCATATTCATTCATATTCATTCATATTCATTCATATTCATTCATATTCATTCATATTCATTCATATTCATTCATATTCATTCCCTAGATTCATATTTCGCTTTGTAAATTATCAATTGAAACAATAGATTTACATGAATTATCCCATAGATTATAGAATAAATAAAATAACCACAAATTTAATCATTGATGTTCTCAACAATGCACAAGTCACATTAAATTGATATCTCATCTTTCTCTTTGTAAATTATCAGGTAAAACAATAGATTGACATGAGTCCCATAGATTATAGGATAATATTGACATGAAAAGCAGTGCTTTCCAGGTGATTTTCTCGTTAGAGTGTTGTTATTATGTCATCAACAGTCGACGCGGATCACAGCCAACCCGAAACCGTAGCTGGCTGGTATTCTGACACAAAATAGGCTAAAGCTGACCTTCGTAAAAGCTCAACAATAGCTTTATTGATCTGGAGGCTTCACGCCAACCAATAAAGTTCTTTCAACTTTTTACTACCGCTGAGCTCAACCGTCGGCATTCATTTGGATATCAGC
Source organism: Laodelphax striatellus (assembly GCA_017141395.1). Taxonomy (NCBI): domain Eukaryota; kingdom Metazoa; phylum Arthropoda; class Insecta; order Hemiptera; family Delphacidae; genus Laodelphax; species Laodelphax striatellus. Next base: position 24,014,423 of record CM029538.1, read on the forward strand.
CGCCTGCTATAAATATGAATTCATAATTATTTTGGAGGCCCTACTTATTGTGGAGTCGAGTAGCGTGGTTGAGCCCAGGTCGTATTGATTCTCAATTCAAAACATCGAATTATCATTTTTCCATTAATATTATGGTCGTCACGAACGTGTCAGTCTTGGAATAAGTTGGGCTGAGGAGATTAGTGTAATTGTTATCAATCTTGTTGATGGCTGTGGCCTATCAAAAGTATGGAATGCAAATTAGAGCTTGTTGCTGGAAATTGTTCAGTTTATTATTATATCAGTTAACAATCTTTAATAATTTCAAATTATATGGTTATTGAATACATTTTATCTTTAATTTTTGTCGATTTTTCCAATTCAGATGAGCTAATTGGTATTTATGCTTTCTTAGCATTTTTTGAAAAGAAGTAGTAGGCTATACTTCTTGTCTTGACTTTTTTGTATTGAAACCACAGTTATTAGTTACAGTTCAGCTTTACAGGTCTCTTCTCGAATCTCATAAATGGAATGTTGTTCTGGAAGGTTGTGCTTTTCATAAATGAAGACAGTACTGTATTAGTTCAGATGTTTTCTGATGGTCCTTAAATATTTAAACACTTTTTTGGGGTTTATGCCCACATGAGCTCTAGGCTTGTGCGTGGGTAATGAGAGAGGTAATGATGAGAGATGACGACTGTTTTTAGGCAGTCGGGACCGACGGCTTTTCGTCACCTCCGAAAGACGGGAGTGGCCGTTTCTGTCAAAATCCGTTCCGGCAACTGTATTCGATCTTGGAACCTTTGAATTATCAGACAAGCGCTTATCGCCCTCGGCTACGGAACAACTATTCACAAAGATCTTGGTTCAATTTAAGTTCAAGGTCTTATTTCAATTGTAATGTAACTAGGCCTACATAATTTTATTATTTGCCGTGAGAGGCTTATTAAATACGATAAAACCCTTATCCACTTTTGTACGATCGGCCCTATGGAATGTAGAAGTATAATATTGAAAGTTCTCATAAAGAATACTAAAAAAACTTATCAAATGACAACTCAACTGATGAATTGATGTTGTATGTTCTCCTGCATGTCACAATAATTTGCATAGCGTTTCATGTGAATGGCTGATTGTCATTAGTCATGAAATGAACTTCCACTGCCTTCAACATTATTTTCTTTTTCTTCCTTGAGTATATTAATCTTCGATTACTCGTAAAAATTAACATTGCTAATTAGAGTTAAATTTAACAGACCTTTGTGCAACTGGGACTTTAAAATCTGATTAGTTTTCTAGTCTTTCGTTCGCCTTCTGACACAGTGTCTGGTGAGATGTTGAGATCTCTAAACATAATGAAAACACTATGATATAGTCACTTAATAAACATCACTAAGTGATTACTTAAGTAATCACTTAAGTGATATTTGACATCTTATTTTTTTCATTATTTTCATTCAGCATGCATCAGCAGTAGGACCACAGTAGTACCTTTTTGACCTATGTTGATGATTCAGACGACACTTTTGTGTTACAACCATGCAATGCTCTCACTTCAACAGCATTTTCCACTTTTCGTCCTAATTCACTGTCCTAGTTCACAGAGTTTTCGCTCAGTTGTACCAATAGTGGTTTCGGTCAGATGGGTACAATTTGTACACTTGCGTCGATTTTCTCAGATTTGAACGACATTCATCAGCCTCAATTTAGCTCACAATGTTTTTATCGAAATCTTATAAATTATCGAAACTTGAGAAAAATACTCATCTAAAATCAGAGGTATCATCTTCTTCTTCTTCCTCCTCTTCTTCTCCTTTTTCTTCATTCCATCACAACTAGTCCTGTAGACTGGACTGTCCGGTCCTACTCAACAATATTGAATTGCTTCCAAAATAATAATTATTTGGAACGCGGGTTCAAAGACCGATAAAATTCTTGGGTCGTGTTGGAGACAGTGCTGAGAGGGATGAGGGGGGCTGCTGCAGGCGCCCTATTTATTTTGCGCAAGTGATGGGGGGGGCGTGAGAGAAAGGGGTGGTAATGTGTGCATTAGATAAGCAATGTGTGGGTGGGTGTGCGTGCGTGTGCTCTATACGACGGTCGTTCAATAGTCGACATCTACTTCTCCATAAAAGGGCAAACAGGCCAGAGCTAAACAGTCTTCATTTATTTCTCCCGATGGTACTGTTTTTCTTCTTGTTTCTCACCCTTCAATTGAAATAGAGCTATTTCTCGCCTACTAATTATTGTCCATTATCGTTAGACACCCTTTCTTGAACTGGTTGCATCTTTTTATGTGATAAATAGATTGACTGATAACAATCTGATAGGAATTTTTATGCTGACTCTCGGTTGATATGGATAGTATTTTAATGTCTGTCATGAATTAAATGGTAGATTCCAAGTCTATTCTACATAGTATCTAATTCACCAAATTTATTTGTTGACAATGTCATTACGAAGTAAGAAGAAACTACTCGCTGAAATTTGCACAAATTTGTCATTAAACTTCACAAAGTGAGGTGAAACAACACGCATTGCATAAATAAAATGTTCGATCAAATACGATTACTATTACATTACCACCAAAAATACGAGATGTTGAAAATGAGGCCTAATTCATCTGATACTGGAAAGTAGGCTATATTATACTAGTACCAGCTCTCAAAAAAGCTTATACAGTACATTACTATTTGATAAATGAATATTTTGTAAATTAATATTGAATTATTGGTTTTTAAATAAATTAGAATTTCAGTTCAAACTGGAAATAATGGATGAAGTTGTACTCCACTCTCTACCCAGTAAAAACTGACATCTGCTGGCAGAATTCCGAACTACGTTCAATCGCAATTGTTGACCAATCAGCAGCGAGTAGGCGGAGCTTGACGGTTTGTAGGCTTGGTCTTAATCTGGTTCTTGTTCGTGATAGGTTCTTCGTTCTCATTATTTTCTCTGTTCTATTATTGAATCCTCTTCCGGGTTTACCCTATCTTCTTACTATCCATAGTTCTATCTTGTATTACTGTTGTAATTCTCAATTCTCAAGGTATAAATTGAGAATCACGGACTAAAATCCAAGTATTCCAAGCTCGATTTGGTGTTTACTTCCTTCAAATTAAAAAATATTCTAGAAATTACTTTCTTAGAATTCAAATACATGAAAAATAATGTAAATACTTTTGTAAAAGGGTAATTTATAAACTTTAATCAAGCTATTAACTAATAGAATTGTCAGTTTGTTGAACAAAATCACAAATTGAACTCGAAACTGGATCACGATAAAAGCAAATTCCAGATCTATGTGTTGTTAAAGTTCACGTTATATACTTGAATTATTACATTCATTATTATACTGAACTGATAGAATTGTCACTTTGATGACGAAAGTTACAACTAAAACTCGATTACGATGAGAGCAAATTCTAGATTCATCGAATTAGTCCGTCACCACAAAAGCGTAGTAACTAATTCCAACTTGCAATGTAGTTGACGATGAAGTTATCACACAAAGCATGGACTCTAACTCCTCTCCTTTGTATGTGACCAGAATGAGGATGTCAGTGCTGATGGCATATTTGTCTTGTGGCTGTTCACTGAGAACAGAAAGCATCAGCTAATTCTAGACGACAGCCAGCGTGAGAAAGAACATACGCACCACTCTCACTTGAAAACAGACGCTGTTTTCGCCATAGTAAATCACTCGTCCAGTCTAGCAGCCATTTTGTTAGGGCCGCCATTGTTATGGTCTTTTAGTCAATTAGGTCGGGTTGCCACATGAAGGAACTGAGTAAAATTGAGAGAAAATTGTTTTGTTTATTTATCCAGTAATGTACAAATGATACTTATGGAAGGTTTAACAACCGAACTAACTACCATAGATACCATAAATACCACTAAATTAGTTTATCTAGATACGGATTATCTCTGCTAACTACTCCCAAACTGAACACAGAAGGTCGATTGTGATAATAATAATTGAATAATTTTTTCTATAAAAAAATAGGGCTAGAGCAGTGATCGACTTAATGCTCCTGATTAGACTTTGAATTTGTGTTTCGAAAAAAATTAAAAAACACAACATCCATTTGTTAGAATTGGATTTCTATTAGCATTGAATTGAAGTTGTTATAGCCATATGCATATGAATAATCAGGTACCCAGTAAATCTAAATTTTAAGATAAAGTGAAAAAAAACCATTGGAGTTAATGTTGTAACAGATGGAGATGATGTAATTAGTAAACCATACCAGATTTATAGAGTACACTATTTGTAATCAATTATTTGATATTAAACATGAGCGATCTATGTAGTTTCCTTTCATTAAGAAAAAGATCAATAAAAGAACACCTTTTTGTATTGGCTAATACGTCAGTGAATGTAATTGTGGATGAATGAATCAGATATTCAAAAATGTGTACTGAATACTGAATAGAGTGAACTCTGAAAATAAACTTTTTAAAATCCAACATGAAGCATAGTGTGTATGATATATGGGATGAATGAATGAATAATTAATACACATTCATGAGAAGAGTAATGATATTCTGTACAGGTAGCGGGTCTATTCGGTAGTTAGGCCTCGAGCAATTTCGTCAAAGAAAGTCCTGATTAATCATGAATCATGATGAAAAATTCAATACAGTGCAAAATGTTGTATGCTGTTTGAATGCAATATTGAAAGCAGGCAGAGAACATTCATGGTTGAGAAAAAAAAGTGAAATTGCATTTTTGAACGCTTGGGTCTGAGTGCGTTCAATGGCAGAAAATCAATTTGTATTGCGCCGGAATGAAATCAGCGAACTTTAAAATCCTTTTAATTGGAATTTTGCTACTAATAATTCTGAATGACTGGTTCCGATAGGATTTATTTATTAAAATTGAAAGCTTTTTATGAATGCTAACCCCCAGCTTCAAAGAGAAAACTTGTGCAGAGATAATCCGTGTTTTCTATTTTGATCAGGGTTCTTGTTTTTCCAGTTTGGGAAGAGGCGACGAATAGCCTATTGCTTGTACTTCGATCCGTATCAGTGATTGAGATATCTTAGCTCGAACGCAATCCTTCAAAAAAGTACTGTTAGAAGTTCTGTAACCAATAATATTCAATGGTTCAATGTTATAGTTTTACAATAATGATGAATAGTTTGAATAGTATAGAAAATGGTATAAAATAGAAAAATAACCTATTTTCTATTTAAGTAATAGTATAGGAAAAGTTATTCCGTAAAGTCGCCATATTATATCGATTCCCAAATTAGAACCAAACCTTCTCATTTTTCTTTTTCTCTTCGTTGTATTAGACAATAAAGTCTTTGTCACAAAGCTAAAACTGAAACTTTGGAGATCCATGTATCATAGTCGAATGTAAAACAAGCTCTCCTTGGACATACAGTATACTACCAGTTGGAATTACAGTTTACAGTATTACAAAACTCGTTTACGATTTACAGCGCAAAAAAACGTAATTCATTGACCGTCCCTGGTGGGAAGAAGTGGAACTAATTTATTTGTAGATTGGTGAATAATTTGTGACCAGAGTGTCGTCCCGTCGCGTTGCGTCCGTTATAAACAAGTCGCTCGTTGGAATTCTGAACTCATTCCATGACGAAGAATCAATTAAACGACGAGCGAATTTATGCATTATTCTGTACAGCAATTATAATGCACTGCTTCCCTTCGTCTATTCAGCTTTCATCTTTCATTATCTGCTTTGTCTTTTATCTCCTGGATCGTTCAGGAATGTTATTTCGTCCAATTAATCGAGAACTGAGAACTCCACGAACACGGAGAGGGAACTCCTTGGTCGCCGCTTTCACTCTCACTCACTTTCTTCAACTTTCTATCTAATTACTTCCTCCCTCACACTTTCTCTCTCTGCTTTTTTATTTCTCTATTTTTACCTCGGTTCTTTTCTATTTGTTGTTCATCTCTCCTTATCTCATAAACCTCCCTTCTTCTATTTTCCCATTTCTTTCTACTTGGAATTTCCCTTGATCCTCTGCTGCATCCGTTCTACTCTATCACTGCGGGGTTTTCTTGTAATGATTATTGAGGTAGAGATGAATATTCTATCTATTTAATGAATCTGCACTAAGTTTCACTAACTTATCGATATTCTTCTTCTATAGTAAGATTATCTAAATCTACTATTCGCCAACGGAAAGAATAGAGGTGCGGTATGATGTTGATTTCAATAATCTTCCCCTAGCATTGGCCCATTGTAATTGATTTTGATGTTATTGTACTTCTCTTTTTCTTCTTCTCCCTCTTCTTCTTCTTCTTCTATTTCTTCTTCTATTTCTTCTTCTCTTTTCTTTTTCTTCTACTTCCTCTTCTTCTACTTCTACTTCTTCTTCTTGTTGTTCTTGTTCTTCTTCTTATACTACTACTACTACTACTACTACTTATTCTTCTCATTCGTCGTCGTCATCTTCTTCTTCTTCATAATCATTTTATTATATTCTCCTTCCTTCTAGCTCTTTTTCTTACTTCCTCTAATTTTCTACTACTTCCTTCATGTTTCCTCCTCTCTATTTCCCCCTCTCCGTATAAAGGTTTCTTCATTACTTTCTCTTTACCAACTCTCTCATATTTCTATATTTTTTCTTTCTCTGCCGCTCCACCTTTTCCGTTTAAGCGTTTAAACATTTTACGTTGTACGTCACTTCGTTCTATGTCACTTTGTTTCCATCACATTTCTCATAAAGGCGGTAATTAGTGCACCAATCAACGAGTCCACATGATACCTACTGTTAGCGAACCGTGTGATGGAACAATCTAGAACAACGGCGCTGAGATGAAAGGGCAAAAGCCCTGAACGAAGGGAAGCTAAGCCCTTAAGCCCACCAACAAACAGCGCTGCACGACCCTAATCTCCAGAAACAAGACTGCCACAACAGACGTCTCCTCCGTTGACTGCAAATCATACAGCATTCCGGCAATATTATATCGATTAGGAATATTGAGGCCTAGCGTGGTATCTCAGGTTGGAGATGATTGGACATGGACCGCCACGCTACACAAATAGTTGATGCTGATTTCTATGTATTGTTGGATTAGGTAGACTGAAACTAAAATAGCAGAGCGTGAGTTATAGCTAGAGCAAGGCTACACTAGATCAACACTAGAATCCAATGCTCTAGTTGGCAGTTGGGCTGAATATCAAATTTTCTACGTTTTATCATTTGTACCATCAACCCAGTCACATGATTGAACATCAAGCCCCTGCGCCCACTAAGCAACTGCTATCTGATTTCAGTCAGCAACCCAGCGTTGCCAGATGACTTTGGCTGATAGGTTAGATTACCCGATTACCTGAAAAACAGCCAAATGTCATCGGGCAACATTGGGTTGCTGACTGAAATCAGATAGCAGTTGCGAAGTGGGCGCAGGGGCTAATACACATTAGATGATAATTTTATTTCATGTAATGTCTTTGTCGGTTGGAGGAGTCCTGTCATTGGTTGAGACAAACCACACCCTGACGTAACAACAAGACAAGCAATGAAATAGAAACACAATCTACTGTAACAGAAATAATGAAACAGTCTTCTCATTCATCATGGATTTCCATGAAGATTTCACAACTCGTAGTTGGAGTTGACTGTGTCAATACTATCTATTGCTTACTACAATACTGTAGTTATAATAACTGACTGTTTGTACTCCAATTTGCTTCATTTTGCAGAAATTTTGAATTCTTTGCTGATTTTATAGAAAATACACACTTTCAAATTTTCAATGAGTGATTATAATGTGCCGTGAAAATCCAATATTGACAAATTTTTTTACAATATTTTTTCTATTACATTTACATTTTATTCTATTATATCACTTTTTTTCCTATTAAACATGAAACTCCAAACATACGAAAATTATCTTCATAATATGAAGATAACAGACAAACTTATCAAATAACAAAATTTATCAAACAATATCATTATTTGATAAGACTACTAAAAAGTTATCAAAGTGAATAAAAAAATTATGTAAATTAATTTCGACTGTTGGTTGTATATGATGCATCATGTAGGCTACTAAGGTTCGGGTTTAATTTGATGGATTTTTGAAACTGCTCGACTTCACTAAAACTATCAGCTCTCGAGTGTTTGGAACTATCTATCAGTCACTGTGCAATAATCCGATTCGGAATCATTCTGAAGGGTCCATGGTTTACTTAATGGCGGTTGTTTGCGCGATCCAAGGGGGTCGTAGCTTATTCGATTTGGCGATGAGGGTGGTGTTGGTTGAGTGCCAAAGAAAGCACAATCTCGTCCAAGAAACTGCTGACTGGCTACTCCACTCTATTTTTACAAGTAACTCCATCTTCCCCGTTGACTTATTATACTTTGATGCCCACAACAATTTATCACTGAATGATGAAGGACTCCCGAAGATTAGCTAGACCGTGAGGTAGACATAGAACCACTCCATAACATTGTGTAATTCATATTTAGGGTAATTGAGTTTCATACTTTCTTGTACTCTGACTTCTGATATATTCACACTCACCCTATAAATTTTCATGAACTTTGTATTCTTAGATATTCATACTTAGACTTGATTATTTTCATGTACTCTGTATTGTGATGTATTTATACTTATGCCTTTCTCAGTTGTTCAATAAACAGTTTATGGATCCAATAGCAGTATTGAATCAATAAACATGTGTTCTCAAATGCAAAAAAATCAATAGTTTATTGAACAACTGAAAAACCAGGCATTCTGTATTTTATATTTTCAGTACTGTATTTTTAATACCAATATATTGAAATACATAGTAATATATATAATTTATTACCATTTACTCTGATATATTCATATTCAGTATTTTCCATTAGCATTTACTTTGTACTTCGATATATTCATACTCAGGTTCTTTTATTTCCATGTGCTCTTACTCAGCCTTTTCTATTTCTCATTTTTATCCAACAGACTCTCTGGATGGTCAAATTCAGATTAAATGATTCATTTTTAGGACAGATGAATAAATAAATTTATTCAACTCGTTCTCTGATAGGTCTCAATTGGGAACAAGTGAATAGAAAAATTCAAAAAAATTACAATTGAATTCCAGTGAATACATATGAATAACAGTTCAACAAAAAGATCCTTTGAGCATTGCAGACTCAACTAGTTGGCAACAATAGAGTAATTGCGGCTGAAAGTACTCAGGTTGGGGCATAAATTTTAAATGAACCACCTTCAATTAGCGCTCTACTGTGTTGATAGTATTAGATTGTTTCAGTTGTAGCGATGATGAGTGAAGAGATGCTGGTGGATTAGAATAATTGGCCCGGTTTTTGCAGTAACGCTTACTGCAGTGGTAATGTGCAGATATGATTTCAGAAGAGAAGCAATGAATGGGGCATGACTTGGAGCCATCTAATGTTTTAGAAGGGTGGGAGGTGGAGATTATGATGAGGGGAAGTGGTAGTTGGGGGGTTAGAGGGTAGAAGTTAGGGTAAGGGGGGTCGGGTACCTTAATAATGCAAAAAGCAACCGTGAGACTGGACGGTTTGTCATCGTGGAAATTGGAATTTAGCCAGCTGCACTTTCCTGAGTGTGATTGTGTGTGTGAGTGCTTCAGTATGGGCATGACTACTTTCCTTCTCGATTTAAGGCTTTCTCAGATAGAAAGCCTTTCTTTATCCACCTTTCTCTATCTCTTCTCACAGTTTTATCCTTTTTGAAACTACTCTCTCTATCTTCATCTATCCTGTAGTCATTCAGCCTCTCTCCCTACATAACTAGCCTTTACTTTCCTTCTAGATTTTGTTCTTTCTCAGATAATTTTGTCTATCTCTTCTTACAGTTTAATTCTTTTTGAAACTTCTCTCTCCATCTCTAGGCATTCTGTAGTTATTCGTTTTGTTTTCTTCTTAAGTATTCTTCACTTTCTTCCTCTATTTCATTCTGTCTTAGATAACATTCTACTTTTCTCTCTCCCTCTTCATAGTTTTATTGTTTTTGAAACTACTCTCTCTACCTCCCTCTATTCGGTAGTCCTCTTTCTCTTTTCCAAATGACTATTCTTCACTTTCTCCCTCTATCTTGTTCTTTCTCAGGTAATTATCTATTTCTCTCTCCACCTTTATCTATCCTGTAGTCATCCATTCTCTCTGTCCACATAACTATCATTCACTTTCCTTCTTGATTTTGTTCTTTCTCAGATAATTTTCTACCTTTCTTCACCTCTTCTCATAGTTTTATCATTGGATGCTCTTCTTTTCTCCTTTTCTAAAGTATTTTTTTCTCCTTTCTCTCTCTCTTATCTATTTTCCATATCATCCCTCTCTCTATTCCTCTTCTCTCTCTCTCTCTCCCTCTTTCTCTTTCTCTCTCTCCTCCTTCCATTTCCCTCTCTCTCTCGCTCTTTCTCTGTCCATTTCCCCCCTTTATTTCTTCTCCTCTCACCTGCAAACTCTCACAAAAACTCGCTGCCCCGTTATACGAAGTTTGGTAACTTTTCTCATTCAGTTCTCTGCTTTTATAATGGCTTCATCAATTCCTCTCTCACTCTCACTTTTCATATCTTACTCCAACTGATGTTCACGAATTTCCACATCCATCTAGTTCATTCCGTATAACGTGAACAATCCATTAAAGCGGTTATTCGTTTTTTATACGCTTCTATTCTGTTTTTACTACAGTTGACAATGTGTATGGAGCAAGCCTGTGGAAGTTGTATTACAGGTCATAAAATATCAGTCTTTATTGCTCTTCGGTCTGAATATACGTTTTTGTGTACGTTTGTTCGATCATAGGATTAATATTCATGATCAATATTTAATAGCAGTTGATTAATTGCAAAGTTTAATAGGGTCCGCCACGGGAAACGGACCTTTTTCAAATGGACAACACTCCACTATTTTAAAGTTTGAAAATAATTTATTGTCAGAAATACGTTTCTAAGAACATGCAATTTGACTAACGTATGTACAAAAAAATAATGTAATCAAGATGGTGTCCATTTTCACGCTGACAAATGTGGAGATGCTCTCTGAAGTTTGCTTTCACTCTCTCCAATAGCTGTTGATGATCGATCTGAGCGACGTTCTGCTCTATTGCAAAGAGGATTTTAGAAATAGAAATTATTATTTGAACATAACTGCATTTTCCAAACTTTCCATGCTAGTACATTCCAAGCGATTTCGCGTGATTCCCTTGAGACATGCTTAGAAATCGCTTGAAATGTACTCGCATTAGCGAGATATGAAGACTCATATCTCGCAAACAGTTGGGCCGGTATTTCATGAAAAAGTGATGCCTTAGGCTAGGCGTACACCGGTTAGTCAAGACAAGACGAGATTAGGCACGTTTAGTCACAGTAATTCACATAGTTGCTTATGAAGCAGCACACACCGATGCAATGACTAATCGGTGTGTGTTGCTTCATAAACAACTATGTGGAGTACTGTGACTAAACGTGACTAATCTCGTCTTGTCTTGTCTTGACTAACCGGTGTACGCCTAGCCTAATGGTGAAAATCAGTCAAACGTAAAAAAGTGCAAAATTTTGCCAATTTTTACGAATTTTGGTGGTGATTCAAATGGTTGCTAAGGTCCAAAACTTGGATTTAACATCCCAGGACTTCTATATAGGCTAGAAAATAGGCTAGAGAAATGAAAGGGACTACATAATTTCAAGAAAGTTGGACCCTATTTATGATGAAAATTCTACTTGGTTATTTCTGAAGGTTGCATTATTGTATTCATTTCAAAATTTTGTACTGTATCCAATTATTGTTGATATGTTGATACAATCAGTCTGATATAAACACTCTCAAGATTATTTATCTGTTGTTTACTTGTGAGAAAATAAAAATTTCAAAATCAAAATTATTGTAAAAATGTTAAGTGACTAATATGATATTGTTGTTGTTGTTGTAGGTGGTGCCAGGAATGTGACAGGAGTTGTCGGGTTGTTGGGAGCAGTGGGTGCAGTGGCTGGTGGCGGAGGCAGGATGAGGCGGCGTCGTGGCGGTGGCGGTGGCGTGGCGGTGGCGTGGCCGTGGCTGTGGCTGGTGGTGCTGATGGTGGCCCAGGGCGCCACCACTGCCGACCCCCAGGCAGGCGACCTCTCAACCTCCACCACTGCCGAACCTACCACCACTGAAGGTAGGTCGCTCATCACCTCATTTATCCGTAGAAGTTTTTAAATAAATAATGAATAAATAATGGCCTTTATTACATTAAACAAACAACAGTAATGAAATCAATATATACATAGTATTGTCGGCATATTTTCTCCATGGCATAGAGCCGTCTGGAGGAATGGGAGGTAGAGTTTTTATCTATGAAGATAGTTTAAAGATTCGATCTATGATGATACAGTTGTTATTATCAGGATTTAAAAGTCAATCACCTTTAAAAGGAAGTCTTTTGACCGGTTGCATGGATGCCTATTAAAAAGGGGGTTAATGGCGGTTTTCTAATCGCCGTAAATGGAATAGGGGTTATTTCGGATGCACTTGAGCTGAGGCAGCATTGCTAGATGGTTACCTCTTGGGTAGATAGAACATAGAACATCTATAGTAATAGATGACCTGTTCTGAACATATCCTGTATTACTATGAATATTGTGTGTTCTATAGCTATTCCATCCACCTACTAGATAACCATCCAGCAGTGCCGCCTCAGCTTCATCGAAGTCTCAGCTCCTAGACATTAGAAGCTGTTTATGGAATAGCTTGAGTTAGGTGGGTGATGCTACTCGACTCTTAAAGATCAATTTATAGGTTAAGGCTGGGTTACACGATCTGATCCAAATGGTTGTTGGTTGCGTATATCCTGTCTTTCTAGAGCCTTACTAAGAACCATTAGCTATTTTACACTTATTGTCTGTGCACAATCTGGCAACACTGTAATCTGATCTACAGCTGATTCTGAAGTTGAGAAAATGCTGGAATGAGAATAGTTTCATTGTGAATTATTTCAAGTCTCAATCATGAAAAGATTCATATTATAAACAGTCAGTCACTAAGAAATAAAGTTGAACAATTAAATGTTTCTTGTGTGATCGCACATTAAAAAACAATTGTCTCGTTTTTGGTTTGATGAAATGTTTCGGATTTGGTTTGGACTAGATTTGATGAAATGTAGCCCTGGTTTTGGGATATCCTTATAAATTAGAAAGAGAACAGTTTTGGGTAAAAACCTGTAGTATAGTGGCGAAGCGTGGTATGCTTATTTGTCTTCGCCGGGTATATTTCCTATAGAAAATATACCCGGCGATGAGCAAATAAGCATACCACGCTTCGCCACGGCTGCCTTTCCTTAATCAGTATTACTGTAATTGTATATTGCTGTAATAAATAAATAATCAAATAAATGAATATTACAGTCTAATGCTAAATGAATATTGCAATCATGATACAAAACGGTGGAAAAATATGAAACAATATGATACGGTTATGCTTAAAAGAGACATTCACTTTCAATTACTTTTCCAATAGCCATATCAGGTGAAGAATAAATTTTGGCGCCGCAAAATTAGAATTCTAATATTTGAAATGCTTAATTGGAATGTGTGTGGAGGGCGCGTGATCGTGTGCGTGCGAGTGTTGGAAAGTGGGACAAAACAGAGCGAGGCGATTCGGTCTAATGAGACGACCCCACGGCTATCTAGATCAGTTCGCCAGCAATTGGAATTGGAATGGAGAGATCTCATCCGAATAGAATTCAACCCTGGAAAGATCAATGACCTTTCACCCATACTCTTTCTTATACTCACACAGTATTTTTCATTCAATTATATCTCTCATTTCTTCCATTCTTAGTTTCTTCCTCTCAATTTTCTCTCCTCGTCCCAGTTTTATTTTTTCTTTAAAAATCTCTATAAATTCTGCTGTATCTTCTCACTCCCTTTCTCTATCTCTTTTCTCTTGTAATTTTACTCACTTTCACTCCACTTTTCTCTTATCTTTCCTTTTTTATCTCTCTAAATCTACTTTATTTCATACTCTAACATCTCTTTCCATTAATCATATAATGTGTGTCTCACTCTTCATTTATTCCTCTCTCTAGATTCCTCTCTTCCTTTCTCTCTTTTCTCAATCTGCATCTCTTTCTATCCATTTTCCTCTCCTCTCTTCTCTCTTTCCTTCAACCTGTATCTTTCTCTGACTTCTGTTCTTCCCTTTACATAACTTCCAATCCCAATCTCTCTCCTCTCTCCTCTCCCCGCTTCAATCTTCTTCCTCATCCTGTTTCCATCTCTCTTTCACTCTCTCTCTATCGCTCGTCCCCTTTCTCTTACCCTTCCCCACTCGTGATGCAATCAGCATCCATCAGAGGTTGAGCCTGATGGCTCGCGTTGCGTTTCTGATTAACCTGATGGCTTTGCTGATGCCATTTGTGCTTGTAATGGAGTCAGATACCCCTAACACTGATACACTATCCCTTGCTACGGCTCACTAGTTCAAACACCAAGCTCAAGTGGTATATCACTTCTAATTATGATCAAGATTATGATAATTATGATGATGTGGTTCTCGAACAAACTTCGGTGTGTTTGGATTCAAACTTACAAGAACTATAAAAGCACTGCGTACTTCGTAGTTGTATTTATATACCGTTATAATCGAGACAAACACCAATTTTGTCTTCTAGTAGTGGACTTTGACTCGGGATTCTCGTCTTTTTGTATTGCTTACGTCACAAACTACCGTTACAGTAGGAGAAACTCACGAATATTTGACGTCATAACCGAGGATTGCGCTAATTTCTTTATAAGTACCGTTATAATCGAGAAAAACACCAACTTTGTCTTCCAGTAGTGGACTTTGACCCGTGATTTTCGTCTATTTGTATTGCTTACGTCACAAACTACCGTTACAGGAGGAGAAACTCACGAATATTTGACGTTATAGCCGAGAATTGCGAGAATTTCTTTTAAAAGTACCGTTATAATAGAAAAAACCTTCGATTTGAATGTCTAGTAATGGACTTTGACCTGTGATTATGACGTATTCGTGTTGCTTACGTCACAAACTACCGTTACAGGAGGAGAAACCCACAAATATTCGACGTTATAACCGAGAATCGCGAGAATTCCATTTAAAAGTACCGTTATAATTTCGAAAACACCAATTTTGTCTTCTAATAGTGGACTTTGACCCGGGATTCTAGCGTATTCGTGCTGCTTACGTCACAAACTACCGTTACAGGAGGAAAGCTCACGAATATTTGACGCTATAACCGAGAATTGCGCAAATTTCTTTGAAAAGTACCGTTATAATCGAGACAAACACCAACTTTGTCTTCTAGTAGTGGACTTTTAAATAATATGTCAACTATCTCTATTCAAATACACAACTATCAAAAATTTACATCAATAAAGCCAAAATCTACAATTGAAGATTTAAAGATTCTAGTTGAATGTTCAGGACAATACAGGAAAAAAAGCCTAAACATACTGAAAAACACGGCGGTAGATGCAATAGATGTATTAGTTTTGTAGAATTTTATAGATGTTTTAAAGAATTATTGAATTTTCACGAGACAGGCATCAGGTTTCAAAAATACTATACAATTTTCTCATCCACTTGAAATTGAAAATTGTTCCTTCTCAAACTAGCCTAAAAATTTTTAAAGTAGCTTTTCAATCGGGGAGAAGAGTAGTTATCATGGAGTCATCATTCTCATCTGATAGCTTGTGTTGTTTGATGAGGTCATGACCTTTCCCGGTACTCTATAAGTTTTTCTACTCATCTGAAAAGAACTTTTCAGTAGAAAAATTTGATGCATTGTGTGTGCCGACAGCAGATTGAAAGCAAGGATGTATGGGAATGTTAATGGGGCCTGTTGAATATTCAAGGAGTTATCAAAAGCTTGGAAAAACGTGTTTCAAAATTGCAATGAAGTTGGCGCCAAGGGAGAATGTAGGGGTTTGAGGGGCACTAATACACTCTCGCCTACAACATCATTCACCCATCATCTGCACCTTGCACGCACGCACACGTGCGCGAGCGAATCTGACGTCTATTGCATGGGATGCTAGCCTGCGCCTCTTGTATGTGAGATGAGAACTGAATAAGGTTCTCAATGGAAGTGGACTGGGAACTTTTATCTCCGGGTCTCAGACTCACTTCGCTGCTTTCCAAAAAAGAATTCCAGGAACGCTGGCGGTAATTGATTTCTTTTCACACACCCGTCGACACCCTTTTCACAGTCTTGATGGGATCAGACAAGGATATTCAATCGGACATTGTCATCGAATCGAATTGTGGATGTTCATTTTCTAGTTATACATTGAAGTACAGATTTCGAGTAAATTAGTGATGTACTGTTAGTTCATGAATATCTAAGAAAATGTGGATGATTGAAAATGCAATCTATAATACTCCTGCTCTGACTTTAAAACACTTTTAAGTAGAATACAACTTGACTTACATCATAGTGTCGATCGTTTCGTCCCTATGTGAGTGTGATTTCATCAGTAGGAAAAAAATGGATATACAACACAATACTTTCTGCATTTCATTAAAAAGGTTCATACATTTTTGTTGATCACGATATTGGTTGATCTCGAGAAGATACAATAACATTATTTCAATAATTAATGAAATGTCATGTACCAAGAATATTAATGTTCTTTAAATAATTTTGTATGTAACATTTTCAAATAAATTCTCATATTTTTTGTTGATAATGAAAATTTTGGAGTGGAAGCGCTGAGAAATTTTTTGTTATTGGCATTATGTATTGCAATATTCTTATTTCTCCATCTTAACGTCACTTTGATACGCTGTGTACTCAATATTGTTCCACCATTACTCACAACATTATTATATTCCCTACTGAAACTATATTTCTCATAATAAAATATTTATTACAATGAATAATTGTCTATTATTGACCGTTAATTACTACTGCAAACCACGATAATTACCACCATCTACGTTTAGTACTTTTGTTATCTACAATATTCACCATCAGCTACATAAATTACAGCCATGAACTGTTTCAACTATTTCAATTACCAAACTACCCCAATTATTGCTACCAACTACCAAACTATTGAATCAAACTACGTCTTCAAACTAACACTCAGCGTAGGTGTTACACTTCAGTCTAGCATTATCAATCAATCTTCCTCAAATAAACACGTGCTTAGTAGCATTAGCTCTCACATTGCACGCCCACAACAATAATAAGACAACATCATACATTCAGACAAGGCATGTTATTCGAATCCCGCGCCTGTCATGATAAACGTATTACCTACGATACCTTTTCAAGTGAAGCACAGCGCTTACGGCTAATACATTTCCAGTTGTCTGCTGGAGAAGCGCCACTGGAGACTGGAGAATGTGGAGTTCTGAGAAAGCGTTTCACACCGTTATGAACGCCTCCATTTCAGTTCCCAGCATGATTGATGAACTCCAAAGGGAATTGTGTTGTTAGTGCTCGTAATCCTGCTCCGGATTAAGCATGGTATGCAAGCATATTCTGTCAGGATTAATGCTAAGCAACCAGACGTATCTTTTGATGGAATTGTTGTATTGTTGCCCGCCCTGAGAACAGAGCCTTAATTGGCTGATTTGTGGTTGGATTGATTGATTAGCTTACCCTTTGATGGTGTCCTATAATTTTGATGGTGTGTCTACCATTATTATTTTCGATGGTGAGCCTACATGGTTTGCCGCATTATGCGGAACGCAATTTTGAATTGAATTCTAGTAGAATGTTCTAGTTTCATGATCCGATAAGATTATTTGCAAGTAATTATGAGCATAGAGATAGCATAGCGTAAGGCGCAAGCAAAGCTTTCTTTGGTGTGAGTTACATTGTTATTGAATTACTTTCTTCTCTCTAGATTCTTCTTTTTTGCGTTGTGTCTATCGATATTTTCAAGTGTAATAGTAGAATTAGCTTCTCTTCAACTCCTTGAACTGTGCTCGCTCAAATTTCATCATTGTTCATTAAGCAAGTTCATTATTGTGATAAGTGTAAAATAGTATTTATAATCGCATTTTAAATTGTCTTCATCTGTTCAGAAATCGAAGGTGCACTACGTAAATCATAGAAATTAATGATTTCCTTCAATTATCATCATTACAAGACATCGATTAATTTCATTCATTTACCTTTATAACAAGATATTATTCAAGGCTTTCGTAGAAAAACACCAGTGACCAGTCATACAATGCAGACGGACAGGATTTGATAATCATTTGAATCCTGTAAATTCCTTGAATAACTTGAGCATCATTAAATTCACCTGTACAAAGCTTAGTTTTATTTCATCTTTGGTCACTCAATAACCTCTTCAATTCCCAATCAGTTCAAACTCAAATTATATGAATATTCATAAAAGGTTGTATTACAAACGTTGATGAGTTGGTAATTCCATCCTAGATCATTTCCGACTTGAATAACATGTAGGCATTTAGTATCTAGTACCTTAGATTTATCCTAATGAAGATCACAAGCTTGGACATCGTGGTTCAAAACTACGATTATCGATGATTTTGTTGATAGAAGAGCAATTCAACTATTGGAAAATATCCAATTAGAATTCCAAGTGCATATAATGTGAAATTCATGAAATTTCTAGAGGATACTCATTTCAAGACCCAAAATCTCTGGCAAGCTTCCGTCATTGGTTTCTTGTAGTCGGACTAAAATAAAAGTAGACATTCGTCAGCAGAATATAGAAAGGCCATTGTAGTAAATGATCGTAGATTTGTTGTCGGTCGGAGTACCATGAATCATTTTGAAGTGCGCTGCTGCGTTACTGCCTTGTCTCTGCTGCACTGCAGAGTCCTTGACTTCAAAACATGGAAATAACTCCGTGGTAGAGGGGTGGGGGAGGGGTGGTTGTTGTAGAGGGCGAGAGGGAGATTTCTTTGCTTTGAAAAGCTGGCTGGTCACGCGAGTCAGTCACTATTGTACAAGCTCAACTCTACTGTTTTAACCGTTTGGGTGTACCGTAGACATTTTGGAAGGGTAGCGCTACGTCTAGGAGGAGAGGGAACGGCGAGAGAAAGAGAGAAAGAGGAAGAGGGTGGGGAAGAGAGAGAAAGAGAGAAATAAAGAGTGTGTGAGAGAGAGTTACAGTGTGTATGTAAGAGAGATAAAGAGAGTGTGTGTGAGATTGAGTGTAAGAGAGAAAGAGGGACAGTGAGAAATGATAGGAGAAAGAATGAAGAGAAGTAGCGATAAGAGTAAGAAGTAAGAGGAGATAAAATGGGATAAGAAGAATATGACAAAGACAGAAGTGGGAACAGAGAAAAAAGAAGAGAAGAGTGAAGTCAGGAACGAGTGAGAAAAGTTAAGTAAGAGGGTAAAAGAGAAAAAAGGAAGATTAGGAGAAGAGGAAGTTGAATGAAGTTGAATATGAGTGCAATGGAGAAATATAAAGTTAGGAAATGAGTATAGAACGAAGATAAAATGAGAGGAAGTAAGGGTAGGAGATAAAGAAGAGGTAAAAACAGGCTCGGGGAAAAATTATTAGATAAGTGAGCAAGGAATGTATTAGAGAAGAAAAAAATAAGATAGAAAGAACTGAAGAGATTACAGGAGTGAAAAAATGCGCAAAAGAAGAAGGCGAAGTGAGACAAGAGGAAGAGAGAGACATGTGAAAAAGGATGAAATAGCTGGAAAGAGAAGAGACGGAGAAAGAGGTTCTAAAACAGGAGAGAAGTTAAAGATGAGAGAGGAGGAAAGAAAGACGCTAGAAAGAGAATAGACAGAAAAAGAGGTTGCAAAAGAGAAGAGAAGGATAAAATGAAACAGGAGAGAAAAATAGTAACAAATTCATTGAGACTTCGAAGAAACAGGTATGGGTACGTTAAATGGGAAAAATAATTCGCTTTTGTGGAGATGAATGAAGATTAGAAGGATAAGGTGGAAGAATAATATGCTCGTTCAAGAAAAAATTGATATTAAATTTGAAATAGATGAAGATCAAGAAAGAATATTTTATTTTTTTGAAAGAAGACGAAGAGAAAAACATAGAAGAGGAGAAAAGTATTGGCAGGAATGTTGTAGAATAGGACAATACAAACTACAGTAAACAATCTTCCAATGTGGTGTTCAGTAGAACGATAGCATTGCAGGATGAGGTTAGGCAAGCCGCACCGCACTCTGCGGTGTACACTTCTTGACTAGCTGCTCCTTGTTTATTGTCTCACTCTGCTCTCATAATATGGCACTCGCCCATAATTTCCCTTGATATTCTTGATAATATTCTATAATACTCCTGTATTTACCTCAAAATCAATATCACTCATTCTACTCTTTGCTCAGTAACATTAATTGTGTAAATATATTTTGTACTTTTATTTCTTATGTGTTATCTTTAGCAAAATGTGATGAACTAAAATGTAGTAATGTAATAATATTTTCAAGAGGTTAAAAATATCTTATATTGTATTCTTATCACATAAGAATCAATTTCTATCAGTTCGATCTTGAATCCATCTCTGACAACACTTGTACACATTACATGTGGGAAGAAGTGTTATTTGCCAGTTGCAGCTCGTATAAAGCAATCTGAAACGTACTCATCTCTTTAAAGTCCATTGTTTCTTGGACACTAAAATTTGGTCACAAATTTTATTCATGTTTCGTTTATTACATGCTGTGTTTTGTTTTTCTCCCTTCTTATTTAAGATAATATTTTCCATTGTAACATTGGAAAATCAAGTTATAGAAAAATCTTGGACATTATCAACGAAATTCATCAAACCCCTACAAAAATGTTCTTCACATTATTTCAAATAAGAATCTTGGATATTTTGGATGGATTTGGAACGATTCAAACAAAATTCTTCGCTTTTTCAGCAAAAACATAACTATAACCAAGTATAACTCAGTTGAACTTTAAAGTATAAATTAAGGCTATTTTTACTTTACAATACTACTTTTCAACTTTAAAACAATAACTTGATTGCATAACTTTTGTATTGTATTGACTTATGAAAGAATAAATTTATTTATCTAATAATAACTCAAAAAATAATTGAATAATTTGAAGCTATTCTCACTTTACAATATTATTTTCAAAATTCAAAACTACAACATGATTAAATAATAACTAATTGAATAACTTGATGCTATTTTTCAATCACTTCTCCAAGTACATTCTATCGACTTGGTAATTTATCCCGACTCATGATTACTATTCTCCTCTATCAACAGACATATCATCGCTAACCCTGATCGCACTAGAAATTCCTATTACCCACACGTGAGCGGCTTATATAGATACGATAAACTCGACTGTGAAGATGAAGCGAATTTCCTTGTCAATTCAGTTCACAGCGCCGCCTTGACGTATAAATATTACTGTATAGTTTGTTATATAACTGTAGATGTATCACTGTATAGTTTGGTATACAACTGTAGATATATTACTGTAGTAGTTGAGTATCAAGCTGTGATATCATGCTGAGAAAAGCTTTTCCAAAGCGGCATCGTCATTGATTCTCCATTCGCCAATCCACAATCTTCATTCTACTCGTTGCGCTCTACTTCCCAGCCCACTTGGCAACCAGTCCCCGCGCCGCGGCTCATGACTGATGTTAGTGTTTATTGATCATCAGTACTGTTTGCACTCTATACAAATACATCTTCTATACATTCAAATTTTTCGACTGAAGAAGCACTCTTATAGAGTAGCTACTGGAGAATATATCTATTATTATTGTATGTAAACAAGCCATTTCAGAGTGTGATCCATTCCATGCCAAGAGTATTTACTGTGAGCACAGAATAGAAGAGATCTCTTCTATTCTGTGCTGTGAGCCAAGTTAATGGCATTAAGATCTTACTTTATCTCTATTTAGAATCTTTTAATGTGGAATCTCTACGTTCCAAAACGTAGAGCGGAACTTTCTTCAAATGTTAGCATCATTGAATGAAATGGTCAGCTGTTCGGACATCGCACTTTCTGACAAAAACGTTTCTAGTGAGTGGTAAAACCTAAGTTTAAACTAAACTGTCGTTGGAGAAACCGGCCCTGAGTCGATTTCATTGCCATGAAATGCCACATAGCTATAATTCGCCAAGATTATGTCATTATTCTTGGTCATCTGGAAAGTTGAGGGTGCGTTACGGAAATGGCCAAACTTAACAAGTAGCAGTGGAACAGGTTTGATTAATTATTGCTAGAGGCGCTGTGTGGTTGTCACCCAATCTGCCACGCCAATACACCATCAGTCATCTAGAAAACTTGAACTCATTGTCTCACTAATCTACCTTCTTATCTCTTTGCAACGTCTCTGTCAACATGAATGGACTCGGTTTCAAAACTTCGGTAAATTAAACTTGTTTATCTAGAGAAAGATCAAGGGAAACCGTCTCACTCTCAGTTGACAACATACTATTAAAGTTTCTTATTGTGATTATGCGTACCTGGATAGTTGTAATTTATTATTATCTTGATGTTATCTCAACTTTAATAAACTTGAAAAGCACAAATTGACCTAGTTTTTGCGTAATGTGGATGACTTTACAGTCACTATTTTTGTTTTGATGCAGTTTGCTATGTTTTGATATCGAAGCAAATGATATCATTAGAGCCCACTGTTATAGTGGGAGAACTGTGAAATATTAGTCCAGTGGATAATAGTAAGGGCCGGTTCATGAGCACGAGATTTAGCTAAGTCCTAGACTAAAACGGGTGGCCACCGTATCATCGACAAACGTTAGCCTCGACTCTATGTACTAAGGGCTCTCTATGCTGGTAACCCACTAACCTGTCGAGACAAACGTTTGTCATGCTACAACCACCGTTTTAGTCCAGGACTTGGGCTAGTGTTACTTTTTAGTTACTGTACACCATTCTCTATAGTTCTTTTAATCCTTGAAGACCCCTGAGCACAGAAACAGTCCACCACCACTTTCTGAGCTGGCAAATCACACACCTGCAGCGTTGCCAATACTAACGCTTTATCACATGATAGTGAAAAACAGATGTGCAAGGAACATTTCCGATCATCTCTTCTACTTGTAAAACATCCAAGTTGACACACCAAGTCGTAATAGAAGAGTGAATTAGAATAAGAGATAACTTCGTGCTATACAGTACTTACTAACAACCAAGAAGAGTGAAATTTTGGTCTAATACGCATGATGCCCAGATGATTAAACATCACACAATACGACAACATTGCCGGGCAATTACGCACTAAGCTGGTCAGGGATGAAAAGCACAATAGTAAAGTGATTGCTCGAATCTCGTGAATAGTTTCGTTATGATCGAAGAAACATAGGCTATGGCTTTCAAAAACTGCACGTAACTTTTTTCCTTATCCGTGTAGATGATGTCCAAACAGCCGTTATAATTGGAAAAGTATGAAATATTGGAGGTTAGTGCGTTACTACTGATATACGGCCATAAATGTTGGAAAAAGTAATCGAAAATTAAACCTCCAGATTTGAAGATGTCCGAGACATCAGTGGTGGATATATGCCAAAAATCATATTAAAATTATAATGACAGAAGATTACCTTTCGAATAATGTCAAATTTCATGTCAATTAAAAGAATCTTTCTTGCATTTCATATCCAGTTCTATACCTCTAAAAAAACACCCTTTTTATCCTTATATCCAGGGTATATCATATCTTGGTAAAGTCTATCTTGTCTGTGACTACTATTAAATTAGCGAGCACAAAGTAAAAATCTGTTCTATGTTTACTGTAGTCTCTTGTACCATAGCCTCCTCTAATACAATAACGTGAAAACCGCTGTCAAAACTGACAAAACGACCGATTTGCATGAACGCACAATGCAAACTGTATGCGTTGGCTCAGTTGGCTCAGACGATACTGCGACATTGCCATTTACCTCTCGCCGCGGCCATGTATTAGAGGAGGCTATGCTTGTACCGAATGCTATAAAAATATAGTACGGCATCACTACGGCCATATCGCATTCCATCGAGCCATTTTCAATGCAGCGTTGGTTCGACTGGAAGCCCATCAACAGTCATAGACACATAAATCATAAATTCTGCACCGAATAAGAACAACGGTGGCACGGACATAAATGACCCAAGTCCGGACTAGACACAGTACTGTTATACACAGTACGTGCACCACGATTCTAGGTCAAGTTCATAGAGAGACGCTCAATAACGCTGCGGTAAAAATACCAACACGGTCGGTGATTCTCCATTCAGTTCGTCTATTCAGTGCACTTAGTTTGTATTCACCTCTGCTCGTCGTCCAAATAGTGGATTAGAAATGGAAAATTATTAAAATCATCTCGACTTCTGGTCATACTCTATCGAAGAAAATCTTTGTAATTCAAGATTAAAAATTACTTCTGTCCATGCTTGATCAGAGAAAAGCTTTCTAATTATGATATGATTTCGAGGTCGACTCCTGATCATGTTTCTTGTTATATAGAAGATACTTCTTGTCTATTTACAAAAATTGAACTGAATATTCATCGAACAAAGTTAACAAGTGAATTGAATTTACTAAAAATATGAAAAACTGAGATAGTTTGTTTTTACACATCTTCTCCGTTATTACACTAGTTGTGAATAAACTATTCATTTCATATATCTGTTTTTGTAAATATCAATTACCTTTTTTCTTTGTTAGTTGTTTGAACCGCCATTGCTGTGATGTTTATAGAAACCGCCCATTGTGGGAGGAGCTGATCTTGACCAATGGCAGTTGGTCACCTTGATAGGCCATTCAACTGCCTATCACGGCGCTCGGTCATGAGTATAAATTCTGCTACAGCTACACTGAACTTTAGTTCTATTTTACGAGAGATTGATAATGGTGTAACAACCTAAACTGCAGTATCTCGTTGTTTTATTGAATATGTGGTTTTGACAACATCAAGTCTTCTTATTCAGTAGAGTTACAACTCATTGAATTGAATTTTCTCACTAAGATGTTTTGCAGACTTTTGCTAGATCTCAGAAAATTCGAGTTAATGAGAGTTGAAAAATTATAAAGGTGATCAAATGAAAGAGAAATCTCTTTTCTTTGAACTCCTATTGATATTTTTGTGTTCAAATATACACTGGAATTTTATGTTTAACTTGCAGATAAATATGTTAGGCTACATGCAATATAAAAAATGAAAAGTATTTTAACGTTTTTACATTATTTTTTTTTTCACCAATTAGCTTCTAAATTAATAATTTTATCTTATGTCTTATACTATATAATAAAATAATTGAAATATTATGATTATTCAGTACATTTTTTTAATCCGGCCCGTCTAGGCATTCTAAATGTAAAATATGGCCCTGCACAAATTTGAGTTTGACACCTCTGCACTAGCCTATATACACTAGTACATAATGCTCTACTCCTATTCATACTAGCCTTGTGTAGACTGTAAACATTTTAGTATTTATTAAAAGTGGAAAGTTATAGCTTGGAATGAGTAGAAGGAGGTAGAAAAATTGAAATTGATGGAATAGGTTTATTGTGAGAATGAAATTGAACTTAATATTATAGGACTACCTCTTCTTAGGTTGGTTATAAAAGTTCAAGGTTTAATTTTGACTAGTACTGGCTCTTATGGAATTGTGAGTTGAAGGAGTAATAAGAATGCATGTTCAGGAACATCTTAACCAGTTTCAACGATCAATTTCCGCTCTCAAATTACTGGAATCCTTGCCATATGAAGATATGAATCACTACTTTTATTCTCTTCTTGTATTGAGCTTAGAGTATTTAAATTTACATGTTTAAGATCTCATTTTTTATTTTTCTCCTAGGATTGACTCATCCGTTGTTGAACTCGGTAATGTTCTCTTGACGTTTCATATCAAAGTTCAAATCTATTGAACGAGATTTCATTTGAAGAACTAAAAATAAAGTTCGATTCACGTCAAGAAGTCAGCATTGTTGCCAAGTTTTATTGAGAGAGAAAGAGAAAACTACACCAAACGTGTTTGTTGGGACTGTGTGCGACAACAATGCACAGTGCGGCAACTATGCACAGTGTGGCAACTATGCACAGTGCGGCAGCACAGTGCGAATAGGATAGAGACATCAGCAACTGCCTTGTGCTGAACAAGGATAGCAAACTCCCATCTAAGCAATGCTGACTTCTTGACGTGAATCGCACTATAGAGGTTTACACTTGATTTTTCTGCCATCTGTGATTTCATTGCTTGATTCGTAACTGCTCATGATCATTTACAACGTTTTCACCCTTAACTCACTGAAATCCTTTCTGATTTATAAAGGACATGACATCTCTAAGAGGTGAACTCCTAGTGAAACCAAAATCACCTTTCTCTGTGTGAGAAATTGTTCTTTATGTGTGCCACAGTGTATGTGAGGGTGTGGTGGGAGGTAACGAAGCTTACATTATTAAACTATCCCTCGCACGCGCAGGAACGTGCAACCGAGCGCCTCGATAAGAAGGGTTCGCGATACTTCACCACAACCCTACAGTCCTCTACATATTTCAGGCCGGACGATGTTGAAGCCGCCGCCTTCTAGATTATAGAACGATTGATGAGATAAATAAACAAATAAAATCCGCTCGGCAGCGCGTATTTTAACTATGCCGCGGTTTTAGCGGTTGTGTGGTTTCTCGTGGAATAAGGCTTTACTAAACGAGAGGCTGCTTCCCGAAAAGGGGATGGGAGTTTTGAATATGTAATCTGCGGGCTTTTGATCCCTAGTCTTGTTTTATGTTTTTAAAAGTGCGGTGGTCATCAGATATTGTGCTGGACCACTGCTAACCATTGTTTCTGATTTGTTCACTGATGTCATTTTGAGAAATCAAATTTTTTTATTATCAATAATTGATTGAGAATTAACGCACCATCGATGTACATGAGAATCAAATACAGACTTCTCATTCACGTTTCTAACTCATTTACAAGTGACGAATATTCAAATAGAATGTTGGTTTCTCAGTTACAGTATTCAGATATCGAGTCTGTTGTTAGGCTAATGAAATAAATAAATATGAGCTTGATTGTTTTCTGTTTTTCTTTTTTAAATAATAATCTCTAACTTTGAAAGTATTAAACATCAACTCACATTATCGTGACGACCGTTTCGTCCTTTTGTTGGTCATTATCAGACAGACTTAGCCAAACATTATTTTTTAATTAATCATAGAAATTCCTCATTCTTGTTCTCACAGGAAGACCAGAAAGGGGTCCAGTGAAGCAATGAGCATGTAGTGTATATGAACATATATAGTTGATGAACAACAATGAAAAGCAGCCATTTTTGTGTCTACCGCTGTACTAAATGTCTCAATTTATATCATTTGACTATGTCTTTCTTATGACTAGGGCTTTGTCTTATGATGACTGTGGTTTCATCTAATTGGTTACTTTCAATTCTCATTCTATATAATACAATTTTGAAAAGTGACTATTAAACTATTTTTTTAGTTCAATCTAGTTGACTTTGCTTTTGTTCCTATTGATGACTTTACTTTTGTTCCTATTGATGCTCTGTATTTCCAGTTCTAATAACAATCTAGCTTTATTTCATGACTGTAGCTCGACATTATAACTGAAGCACTAGCCTAGAAGGCTTCAGATCTCTAGCACGAGCATGTTGAGCTCTCAGCTAGGAATAATATTTTGTATTCTTGAGTAGAGCAGGATATGCCCGTACCGAAAGCATCTCGCCAATAGTGAGGATTAGGCCAGCACACACAGACGCGGCGGCATGGAACAGAATTCCGTAACTTATTCGAGCAAAGCTTTACTTGCTAAGGCCGCAGTTCAGCGGCTTTGTTTGGCGAGAGGATTCCAAGAGTAAATATCGTCAGGAGGGGGGAGCTGGGTTACCAGTTGGAGAGGAGGGGTTGAGTAAAGGAAGGTTTGAGGAAAAGTTGGATCATATACAACAGACGAGTGTGAATCTCGTGTTTGGGTTTCTTCACCCTCCTTCTTACTCTTCTTCTTCTTCTTGTTATTCTCCTCCTTCTTCTTCTTCTTCTTTTTTCTTCTCTTCTTCACCCTATTTCCCCTTGCATTGCTTCCTTCGTTCGCTGGAAAATCAAAATGAAAAATTACACATTTTTGATAATATTATGGGCTACTAGGTACACTTCTTTCCAGTAAAACTTTGCTATCAATATTGATATTGTGTACCCTTCCATTAGATCGTTGAATAAGTTTGTGATCCAGTGACTGATCTACGTAATCTCACAATCCCAAAATGTGAGAATTTCGAGCTAGAAATGTGCTTCAAGCAATACTCATTATAAATCCTAATTCTTTAAACAATTGCTGTTAGAAGGTTCAACATGAGTCGTGTGTATCTGTCATTTGCCTGCTGCCTACTTCAAAAGGTGATTGTTGGGTCGAATTTAAAACAGGTCTTGTAATGGCACTCGATATGATTTACAGACTATTCCAATAATCACCTCTTGCGCACTGGAATTGTCTATTTTCATGATCATCTGATTCATTATTATGAATATCATATCTTTATAATTTGTGTATGTATCAATCCGTGGCGAAGCGTGGTATGCTTATTTGACCAAATAAGCATACCACGCTTCGCCACTGGTATCAATGAATAAATAAATAAGATAAACAAGATAATCATCAAACAAGCAACGATTATTCTATTGTTTATTTCCATCAGTCATAAGTAAGCGAGGCTGATTTGATTTGAATGTAATATTTCACCAAAGACTGAATATAAAATTCAATCATACTGCGTGTTTCCATCTATCTACAATATCATTATATAGATACAGCCTCTCAACAGTTCATGAACCATTAATAATAATTGAAGCGGCAATGAATTAATACACTATTAACATTATCCATACATGATGACCTGTATCCTATGGGGAAATGTAAGCACGATACCCTCCGTATTATACCAGCCGCTTTATATTCAATCCGACGATTCTCATCAAAACAGTGGGATGCTGTGATATGCAATGCATTGAAAATGGAATCCATTTGTGATTAAAATTGATGGTGAGACTTTAGGCGAGCTCTCATTGGATTGATGGGATTGGAATTGGAAAAGGACAACTCTGAAATCAATTTAATCACTAATCATTAATAAATTATATTAATTTATGATATAAAAGATATTGCAGCTACAACGAATGTGCATAGCACACATTGTAGTGAAAATAAATGCTTGGTATTTCGTCATACATTATTTCGTCGTAAATCATTAGGCATTTATTTTGGTCGGTTTTTTTCTTCCAAAAAACACGCGATCTATCCTTTTAATTATTGTGATTTGTTCAACAGAAGTTCCAGTATTGGTTACTCAAGAGTGGCATAGCATTGCTTTTCCAAGAAGCGTGGATTTTCGGAATTACAAGAATATTAATAACCTCAGATGCCTCAGATCAATAACTTAAACTGTAATCATATTTAGTAATTAATCATAGATATAATATTTTATCATATTATTATTTATTTAATAACTTGAACTATAATCATATTTTCTTCTTCTTTTCCAGGTAAGAGAAAGCACAAATTGGTAGCTGAGGAGAGTTAAATGAATTGATCAAGGTAATTTATAAGTGATGAGATTATTAGAACTCTGTGCTATCGTTAATTAATTAATTATTATTTATTTAGCGTATGGCTTTTAATAGTGGGGAGACCCGAGTAGGGTTGTTCCACTTCACCAACATAACCAATTATCCCTTGATAGGGAACATGGTGAAAGTTTGTTTTCACTTGGAAAACATACATCAGCATTTAAAAAAAAGTATTTTTTGATTTTATAAAGTCCGAAAGATATATATCACTAAAACACAGCACAGAACACTCATTGATGATCGAAAAATATTGAATTTTGATAGAAATTTAGAGCACAAAACTTAATTAATTAATTATTACTACTTGTGTTGCTAACATACTGCTTGATTAAGAGCTAGTATGAGTGAGATAATAGCTTCACTATAATGGGTGAAGTGAATAAAACTAAGTTTCTAGGGGGTAGGAACTAGACCTTAGATCTAGCTCTCGCTAAAAATCGAGTGAATAAACTATTGCTAACTGTAGTTAGAAGAAGCTAAGGAAAACCTTAGAACAGTCCGGAAAAACTGAAGCTAGTGCTAGGTCTAGCATGAGCTAAGGTTAGATCTGTCTATGTATGATAAATCATATGTTATTTTGTAGTCTTCACACGACTCTCTCATGTGATGCTCATCATTATAAAATCAAGTATAAAAACTGATAAGAAGGAGACTGGAAACAGGAAAGATAACTTCCTGAGAGACAGAACTGTACGAGTTCTTTAGCTGCAAGGGAACCCCTACTTCCTGCAAAATCCCAGGTGGCTTCAACATTGGAACAAAACCTGCTAATATAGTTGAATTTTATGTGGTTGATATATCAACAGTGTTGATGGAAATTAAAAATACATCCAACTCATGTTCATCTACCCAAACACAAGTGATACCAGACATCCTATGGACATTTCTAGAATCTATGTACTTATAATTGTTATCTACATGAATAAAGTAATCTAATTTAAAAACGTAGGGTTTTATACTACAACAGAATGTAGTTGCAGACAGTGCAAAAGAAATTACTACTTTTTTCTATCCTCTACTGTTATCCCTCTGAACTAGTTTTTCATACGATTTAACAGTCTTTCTTTTAGACTCTACTCAAACTTGGAATCGCGGAAATCAGAACTTTCATCTTCCCCTCTTTTACCTTTAATCTTACTTATATTCAATATATTTTCTTATTTAATATCTGAAGTGATTTTGGAAATAAGTTTGATTAGAACTATTAAATTACGTTATGAGATGTTTGAATGATATGATGCTATCCTATCATTTTATTGTTTAATTTGCTTATCATGAATGGAATTATTTCAAGATGTATTTTGTACTGATTTTTGTGCAATGAGTCTTTTCATACCTAG
Organism: Laodelphax striatellus; assembly: GCA_017141395.1. NCBI lineage: Eukaryota > Metazoa > Arthropoda > Insecta > Hemiptera > Delphacidae > Laodelphax > Laodelphax striatellus. The sequence continues at coordinate 24,045,230 of CM029538.1, forward strand.
TACAAACAATAAATAAATAAATAAATCTCTTTGCTCACAGTAATTCCTTTTTTGACGCACAAACAGCGACTGACTAAAACGCTAGCATGCCCTGGACCAGGCTACGGATTTTATTAGATAGTTCTTACCTCAAAAGCTAGAAGTCGCTCTTTATTCACTTCGTTTTTAAGCAATAGCTAAGGAGTCCGGAAAAGCGTAGCAAGTTCTAGGCCTAGACTAGTCTAACAAACTTTAATCACTCGAAGCTTAGCATTTGCTTACAAAAACCTTAGACCTAGCTACTTCTAGCTTTTATTCACCTCACTCAATATTATCATTCCTAGCCAAAATTGGAAACCGGTGGAATATTCTTGTGGAATAATCATGTCTGTTACGCAGAACCTAATAACAGCGACTCTGTTGTGAGTTATAAGTTAATTATAAAGCCAACTTTGAATGACTAAAGGTCAATAACATAATGATTTTCAAATTATTGTTGAAATGATCATTGTTATAATTATTGCAATCTTGATCAGCATACTTGAATTGTTGATCCGACAAAGAATCATAACAATTCATTTAAACTTTGTGTCTTAATGTACTTTCATTTTGTATCAGCACTTGACAATTTGTGAATTAAATTTCCCTACATAATATGAGATAGGGCAATTGTTTGAATGTCTATAAATATTTATAACTAGAAGCCACCCGTGCTTCGCAACGGAGCTCCGCAATACAAAGCTACATTATAATTTCTTCTCTTCCTGGTGTATCAAAGATATTATTCATTTTTTCTGGATTAGGCCTTTACAATATTGTATAGCCTAATGCTATGCTAAAACTGAACATATAAGGTAGGCAAAAATAGTGGTTTAAATTTATTGAGAAATTCATCACATCCAATAAAGTAGCCTAATGAATTGGACCAATTCAGAAATTAACAGGGAAAATATTAGGAAGGAAATGAAGAGAAGTATTTATTGTGGCATAAGCTCCAAGTTATTCTTTATAGATAAACACAACTGTATACTTATTGTTAGTAGTATTCTCGCTACTTTACTGTAAGCTACACATTCATCATTTGTCAAGTAAGTTACCTGTAAGCTCAATATTCCCGTTAGCAGTCAGCATTTTATTTTAAGAAGGCCCGGTATTAATCTCATTACTTTTGCAAATGCCATCACATACAAAAATCTTCTTGAACTGCGAAAATTATGAGACAACTGAGATCCCCGTGAATAATCCTCCTTCATTACAAATTTTTATTAATGTACCACAATGGCAGTACATCTATTCCATCAGATAATTCCTTAACAATTTTGTAATTTTTATTGCTGTCATAGAACGCTAAACTTGGCAAATTCCAATAATAGTTTGATTAGTTTCTATTTCCCAATGTGTAATTTAAACATTGTATTATCCTAGCGATTTGTAAAAAGTATTAGAAAAATTTGTTTTACTTGCATGAAATTGAAAACTATCTGCAAAATACGAACAAAAATAAGAAGAAAAACTGAATAAATTAATATTGTTTTATATTCGAAAAATTGATATTGGTTTATTCGGTCCCTCAAACCAAATGCTCCATTCAATTATTTTATTTATTTCTTTCTTTTTTTATTAATTTTTTATTTTATTTTTATTTTATATTTGATTTAATTTTATTTCGTTCTTCAATTTTTATCAGTCCTATTCTAATTAAAAGAATTTTTCATATTTATTTATTTTTAATTTTTCATTTTCATTTATTTTATTTTTAATTTTTTCATATTTATTTCTTTCTTTTATTTTTTTTTATTGTGATTTATTATATTTTTTCAATTTATTCCCGTTCTTCAATTTTATTATTAGAAACAATAAAACATGCATAATTTGCGATAACTCATTCTTAATAATTGATGATATCTATCTTAAAAATAATTAGTGCAAAAACCCAAAAAGAAATGGTTCAGATGAATTGAACCCCAACCTACTGGTTGAAAGACCGAAGCTCTAACCACTAAGCTACTAAGACTTGAGATAATATTGCTAATTTATCTGATCTTGAATCGCGATCATCTTTCCGTTGTAGGTACACGCGTGAAAAGGCAAGTTTGAACGTCTGTGAAATATTCTATAATTTGATAGGTCATTAATGTCAATAAAACTATTTATTAATTATAAAGGATTTTCTTATATTTTAATAGATATTATGTTAACCAGTGCTTTAAAATCAAAGAATCCAAAATCATCTAAATCGGTTCGTTTCTATGTTATAAGCGTACAGACACCAACTCTTTTATTAATATAGATAACTGAAAATTAAAGAATTAATTTTATTTCGATGAAAAAGCAAAAATAATTGATTTTGATGAAAGTTTAATGTCAAAAAATTTGAGGATCTGAGATTCGAACCCCGAGGAACTGGAGCCCCTTCGGTCTGGAGCCACGGGACACATCTAAACCAACTGCTCCACCGCAGCCGTTGCAATTTGATCGGTTTATTAGCGTACTAAAGTTTCTAACCTCGAACTCGAATCATTATGAAGTAGCTATTAAGAGTATTTTCACCTTCCGGAATGAAGTGGTATTTGAGCTTCAATTCTGAAATATCTAAAGGGAAAATTGAAATTTGAGCTTCGAGGTGCATAACATTGATATTTTTGGAAGCTGTATGCAAAATTTCAAGGTCTAGATCATTCTTATTTTTTCGAACGCAATCACAAAATTAGCTTGCACCTTGCTAATAAACACACACACACGCACACACGAACACACGCAACCGTGTCTTCTTTTATTTATTTAGACGAAGCCTCGATAACTTTCCAAATAGGACAGAATAATACACCTCGTTACTCACTATTATTCTTGGCCACTATTTCTGAAAGTAACGACTTGGATTTCTAGTGTTGATAAACAATTCATTAATAAGTATCATTAGATGAACAACTCACTAAAGGCTGTAACTGAATCAAAGAGTAATCCGCTATTGGTTAACCTAAATTTAAACATAGTCTGCTGTCTATTACTTCAAACAGCCTCGACCAATCACAAGCAAGCAATGGCGTTGCAGTACACGCCCATTTCTGCTTTCTGATTGGTTGATGCTGAACATTCGTCATTCAGACGCCATTTCGTGGGACAGAAAACTTGACTGTTTAGAAAACAGTGTTGTAGGGAAAAAGTTGAGCGTGCTGATGAGCATGCTGATGAGTCATTCCACTTTGTTAGTTGCTATCGAAACTGCTGATACAAAGTAGAAAGTGAGATATAGGAAGTAGCAAATAGCATGGATAATCCAAATTTATATGGTTAGACTTTGGCAGTGGCTACTGAAGAAGTGTGACTCAGGCTTGAGAACTCTGACTGAATTTATACGAACGAGGTGATTTTTTCAATGCGCGGATGAAGAGGGATCAAAACGAGTTTTCCCTTTTGAAAGCTATTTTCCAACCTATAAAATCATGAAATCGTACCAAAAGTTTCAGCGAGATCTGTTAAGTTGTTGTGTAACATTTGAAGTCCGATTTTCTAACTTTAAAAGGGCAGTATAATTTCATAAACATGTATCAAATTCCACTTATTTTAATCTTTAATTGAAAGAACTTAATAAGTAATATTTTAATAAGTTTCGATAATATTTTAAGGTACAGCAACAATTCTAGCAATGTTTGTCCTTCAATAAAGTAAACTGCAGTTTCAGGTTTCATGCTTTTTCCAATAGTATTGAGGCCTCTTGAAGAATATGATGAGTATATGCTTGCTCAGATTCATCTCAATTTGTATGCTGAGTCATCCTTTATTTCTCATTTCCTACACATGCTAGGGCTGATGAAAAGAATATTCATCTCGCTTCTTGGAATATGGAGAGAAAACAGAACAGAAAAACAGTCGACTCCTAATTTATGCATTATTCGCGCTTTTTTGTCACATGTCTAGTCCTTATTATGCCACGGTGTCGCTCCAGACATAGAACATGTATATGAATTTTGTACATAGACATAGTTATGGGTATGGACATGAACATAGATATGTTTTTAGCATTTTCCTCTGAAATGTAGCGTTAGAATCTTGCTGGAAATTCTCATTGCGTAGCTGTGGCCTCCGGCGGTCGTTAGTTATAGCGGGTTGGAAGTTGGGAAAGAACTTTATTTCAAGTTTTTGTCATTCTGTGTCTCAAACGAGAAAGGAATTACTGCCTTCATTCATATTCATGCTTGTAGAATGTTTGCAGCCATTTTTTTTAAAGTAGGAGGAAAGGGGAATGGTAGCTGGCTTTAAGCAGCCATTTTTTGTAAGGGTAGGAGATGATATTTCTGATGGGAAAACTAGTTGTTGGTTAGTTTTGAATAGTTTTTGAGGTTGGAATAAGGGAAGAATTCCGAGGAAGCTACTTCTCAAGTTAGTAACCTATGTACGAGTATATTAAATTTCAGATGTTTTCCCCAAATCATATTCTCGAGTCCTCCTGAAGTTGGTGTGTGGTTTTTAGAATTTTTTCTCACAAATCATATTCTGTTGCTCAAGCAGTGACGTTCAAATAATAATAAGGGGGTTTGGGGATACAAGCGAGTTATCGGAAATCCTTTTGCTGTTGTAGTTTTGGTTTATTTGTAGTTTCGAGACAATGAAAAGGTTTAACTTGTAAACAGTTGTATCGGAAATACTTTTTCTTTTTCTGATTCTTTTTTAGAAATTTCAGAAAACAATAAAAAACAAACTTTTCAGTTCTGAAATATCTTATTAGATTCAAATGAATGAACTATTATTCTCTTATTTTGAAGGAATCAATGAATGAATTCACTCCATTAAAATGAAGATTACAAAATAGTTTTACTTAGATCCCAGATTAGTTGAAAATATAATTAATCAAATTCGACCATTTAAATTATTATCAACTTAGTTTCTACAGCTTAGAAACTGCAGCTTAGAAATTATAGCTTGAAACTACAGCTTAGTTACTACAAGTTATTATTGTAGTTTAGGTTACAAGTTTAGTTAAAAAATTTTTGAAACTATAGGGGGATATCTTTAGAACGCTTCTGCTAAAGTTGTATCAGATCAAGGTTGTTAGATAGAAGGTTGAGCCATTCCTAATGCTTTTTCTGTAATAACCTTAGTGTCAGTTGGTTCTTGATTGAAGTTTTTTAAATACTGAGTAAACTGATGGATGTAACTCCATCAACTTCTGTAGGAATACGAATGTTGTATTAGTGGAGGATTATACGCATGAGGATTAATGTGGAGGAAAATTTTTATGCTCCGCCGAGTGTGATTTATAGCACAAGTGAGTCGCATCTGCTCGATCGCAATGAATTTGAGAGGGTGTAATGAGTTTTCATATGAATTATTAATGGGTTGACTGCTTCTGGAAAACATCTCACAAGTTCAGAAGTTTGTTGGATGATTTTTAATGATGATTCATCGTGGATGAAGTGAAAAGCTCAAGAAGTGGTAATGAGACCCAACAAAATGTAAAGTTTATCCAACAAGTTTTTTCTCATATGCATGAGTTTTCTCCAGAATGAACCTCAAAAATGTTTTTTACTGACAGGTGAGGCTGTTTTGGCTATGATTTTCATTCACACCACACGCTAACAGAAATTTGTCGTTATTCATTTTAACTTCCTCTTCCATTTCTTTCTCAAATTTATCATAACAATCTTGAATCATCCATAAAAATTGACTCTACCAGACACATTCTACTTATTTTGTCTTATCTGTACTCTCACTTGTTGTTGTTTATGGTGATTAGTAGAGCCTGGGTGAGAAAAAGTCTATGATCTCTAGAAAAGATATAATATTACATTTGAGAACTCCCTAATGCAGGCTACAAATATCCTTGAGCCTATAAAATGAAGCTTTTTGTAGTCAGGTAGTCGTCTTTTTATAAACAGAGAAAGGTATGCATGAGTGTGCTATAGGCTACGAGAACCTAGAAAATGAATAAATAATGTCTATTTCAATCCATGAATTAACATAATTGATTTTTTCTAACAGAAGTTTTGCAAGAATAAAGCTAATATTCAATATTTCATCATTTGAAGGTAACCCTTTTATTGTGAATCTAACTTCAGTTCAAATACAACAATAGTGTGCTTCAGATATAGATTAGGTTTTTATCTTTACTCGGGTAGATTACAAAATTAAGGGCCGGTTCAGTGAGCTCGAGTTTAGCAAAGTCCTAGACTAAAACAGGTGGTCGACAGGTTAGTGGGTTAGGAGCATAGAGAGCCCTCATTACATGGGTGTCGAGGCTAAAGTTTGTCGATGCTATGCCACCCGTTTTAGTCTAGGATCCAAGACTAATTATAAGACTTGGAATAGTTTCTTATCGTCTTCGCTAGGACTTAGCTAAATCCCGAGCTCATGATCGGCCCTTATTGTTTTGTATTCAAGATTACTCTGGTCAAAAATATAAATAATTTTTCTATGACACCAAAATGAATTTTTTAACAAGGAATTTATTGGAAAATGATAACCAGATTGTGATGTATTGAGATGAAACGGCAAGTTTTGTAGTGAGGGTTTTCGTAATATTTTACAAAAATTATGGAACGAGAATGTGTGAGCATCACATTCTTTTGTGTTGATGGTCAAATTGCTACTGTTATGTGTGTTCATGTATGTGTTTGTGTGTATGGAATTCCTAAAAGCATGTAAAAAGTGGTCTCTGTAAATACTCAGCTGGCTTAAAGCGATGTTGCCAGTTATGGGGAAGACAAACGCCACCTGCTCGGACTTCACAAAGGATGATTAACGATTGTGTTGAAGAGAAAAAATGGCATTTCACGTTTCCCTCATCCTCTCACTCACTCTCTCTCTCTCAATTACTCTCTGGCTCTCTGTCATACTTTTCCTATCTCTCTTTCTCCCAATTCACAGCCTTGTTGCTTTGGTGAAAAAAATCAATGAAATGCAACAAAATAATCTGCGAATCAAGTTGTTAGTTTTCCTCGCAGTCCTCACTCATTCATTAATCAATCGTGAGCTTTTTTCAATTCGGAATATCGTTTGTGTCAGTTGGCATTGACAAATATTACTGTTTCCCCTCTTTGAAATAGGACTTGAATCATTGGTGATTTGTTGAGCGGCACTGATAGAATACGAGAATATGGATGATTGGTGTGAAAAGATTGAGGGGAATGTTTTTTTGAGATTGGTGCCCTTCAATTGACTTCTATCACATAATATATTGATTAGCTTCAGTGTTCTTCTTTCCATTCCTCTTAGATAGAAAACTATATCATATACAGTTGGTTATCTACATAAAGTTTTCACATCCACGCTCAGATTTTTCTTTGCGGATGCTATCATTTCCAAATGTAATTTTTTATCGTTTGTTAGTATTCTGAATGGAAACTGAATTCTAATAGTATGTGATAACATTGTATTGAAGCCCATAGTAGATATATGTGGGAATTTCCTCAATATCGATGTTGAAAAATTGCTGTGTTTGCAAGATCTAATAATGATGTACATCTATGTAATTGCGAGTTATAGTAATCTACCAACTAGAATTTGAATCATTTGAAGCCTCAAATGATTTTGGCTCCTGAAACACCTTTGAAACTCAACTTCATGTTGCTCTTCTCATTTCTCATGAATCCTAAAATTCATAATTATTCTTGTACACTTCTGCTTGAATGTGAAATACCTCTTCAAACACTTCTACTTGTTTGTCTCAAATTTACATACTCTTCAAAAGTATTGAGTATGGAGGAAACATAATGGCGCGGTTTCACGATACCAGTAGACGTGTAGGTTACTGGCAGGTAGGTTGGTCATAGATATTCCACTCCATACAAATGAATAAGGGCAATGCACACCAGTCAGTGTGCGTTGCCTTATTTGTTTGTATAGAGTGGATGATCATATGACCCAGTAACCTTGCACGTCTACTGGTTCCGTGAAACCGCGCCATAAGGGGTTGAATCTTTTAGGTGTTGGCATTCACATGACTTGGTTCATCATGTATCTCATCAAGGGGAAATTGAGTTATACAGTGACGTGGAACTACCTTCGGGTCTCCGCACCCATCAAAGTCATATACTAATAATAATACAATTCACATTGCAGTATTCCATAATATTCTATTCTGAATATTAAAGCTAAAGTAAAACTTCGAATAGGAGAAGATGAATGAATTGAATGAAAACCTCGACTTGGATTTATAAATTTTTTACATTGGTAATATTCACGGAACCAACATAAAACATAAATGCAATTTGAATTGACATTGTTCCTATTAGTTCCTACTAGCTCCTGCTAGTCATTCTGTAAATTGTAAACAAAATTCACTTCAAAAACTTGTGTTGGATGATAGAGATTAAAGGATGTGAAATGTTTTTAAACGAATCAAAACACATTCAATTCTGTACATGTTTGTTGTTTAAATCTGTAACAACCAGCAGCTCAACTTCATTCCACATGTGCATCTCATTCACAACAGCAAAATTTCATTAGTGTGCATGTAATTGGACGAGGTGGGAAGTAACAAAGCCTTGAGCAATTGAGCCAGTCTCCAGCCAGGAGAAGAGAGAGAGCCCTGAAGTAGCAAGTACTCGGCAACTTGTGACGTCATGCACCCCCCCCCCGTCAACACCCTGCCTACCCATAATGCACCAGACTCTGTTTCATTCATGCCAACACCATTCTATTCTTTGCTCATCTCTGCTGTCTTCTTAGCCATTCTTAGGATTGATGCGAGATGGGAGTAAGGTACTCACACACTTGCCATGCACTGTTGAAATGCTGCAAACCATGATAAGAATGTTTGTTATTGATTGATGCTGTTATAGCAGGATTCTTTTAATTGTCAGAAAACAGCTGATTGATTTACGCTCATTTGCTAACGTTAAATCAGCTGTTTTCTGACAATTTAAAAATCATTTGATGCGAGATGGGAGTAAGGTACTCACACACTTGCCATGCACTGTTGAAATGCTGCAAACCATGATAATAATGGTGAGTGTGTGTGCTCCTTTCACTCGCAATTTGTACCAACTCGCTTCCAATGTAAACGTGGCCCAATTGTGTGATCATGTTCTTTACAACCCAAAACATAGAAGATTTGAAAAACACAATATTGTGTGAATCTTGTAGATTGTAATGAGAAAACAGCATCTCCCATTAGAAAAAGTAGCAGATAATTCTTTATAGCAACTCATACCAACTCGCATCCAACTCGTAATATCAACGGTTTCCGAGTTATTCAAGAAACAAAATTTTAAATGGCCGCCATTTTGTTTTATGGATTTGAAAAATTGTCATTATTTTTTTGTAAATTTGTCTAGTTGTCATAAATGTTGATGCAAAGTTTCAATTTCATATCTTCCACCATTATTGAGATAAAAAATAATAAGTGAAAAAAACAAAATGGCAGCTGTGTGAGTAACTAAGGACTTCCGGACAATTTGAATATGATATTTAGATATGGTTTTTACCCAGGAACAATGCCCTAGAATATTGGTAGGGAGTTCTGAAACACCCTGTAGATTCGAAATTCTCCAAGAATTTCGTCGTTCTGCATCCCAATGAGGAAACAGCATTCACCATCATAAACAGCATCAAATAACGATCAAACAATAATCACAAGATGAATTTTCCACGAATCATGTTGATGCTTTTCAAATAAGGTTACGCCACTCCACCCCTTCTGACACAAGACGCCCTCAACACCTGTTATAAGTGCTTAGCACGCCCCAACAAGCATTTCATCCCCAAACTCATCACAGACAAGTTCCTTTACACGACGTAATCATTACACTTTTCGCACATGTGCGTGCGTGTGCGTGTTTGCGTTAACGCGATTCGCAAAAGCAGTCAAGTCAACACGTTCTCGGAGAGATGAATTAATGCGGATAACATTGGTTGAACGCCTGCGAACGTACAATATACGTAGAATACGTACTTTTATATTCTGGAATTCGTACATACAGATTTTATGTAAGGCATCATCACGTTTGAAGCGACATCTACAGGGCGTGGTACGAAATAAGCGGCGCTTCTATTGTGACTTTAATCCGAGCATCTGTCACCATACAAATGACTGGGATTATTTGCCTGCTGTTAGGTCCGAGGCCCGTTGAATCTCTCACGCCAAATTGCGGCTTTCTGCTTAATCTGGCTCTTGCTTGGTCCAATATGGTTTAGTATTTGCTGATTACTGTGGACTGGACATTTTTGTATGAAGGAAGTTTGGATTGTGTCTGTGGGTTTGTTGGGAAGTCTGTGTGAATAATTAGGCCCAAAAAGGAATGGACGTTCGGCGGGGTACCGTGGCCCAATAGCACTGGACAATTTTGTATGAAAGAAGTTAGGATTGTAATGGCCTAATTCACACAGAACGGACGTCGGGCTGGGATGTCCGTTCTCTTTGAATTGTGTGGAAGTCTTTCATCGAGGAAGGTTGAAAGCCAAATTTCAGTAATACTTGAGTTTTTCAGTTGATTGATTGCTCGTTACTTAACCAATGGTTATTCATCAGTTTTGACACTGAAGTAAACGTTGTTAACCGAAAGTCACCATAGACATCTCTAGGAGAACAAATATTGATGTTGTGGAATCTTTCCAAAATAAAAGTGGAATTTGACAATTTCAAAAAAAATTCTATCTCTAGGAGATGTTAAGGTAAGATTACCTTAACCAATTAAAGTTAAGAGTCCTCCCTCCTATTAAGTTAAGGTTTAAATTTTTAATCTATTTTTAACTTTGAAGGTTGATAGTTTATTTAACTTAAATCCTGTGCCAGTAGTTGAATCCACTAGAGATGTCGGTGGATTATGTTTCTTAATTTTGAGCGTTGAAGAATTAGAATTTCGACTCAAATCAGTAAAGTTGAGATTGTACTCATGAATAATCAATCCTTACTCAATTTTGATCGTACAAGTTCAATTATTTATAATAATAAAACAAAAGAATCTCATCTCATCTCATCCCATCATCTCTTCTATCGAATACTATCTAGCTATCAGAAGGAATTAGACTGCATTAAGGAAAACAAGAATATAAACTTAGTTTATGAAAATAACAATTTTAAAATTATAAACTTAGTTTACTATCTATGAAATATTCATTTAATTTGGCGGATGGCGAATAACTTTTATTTAACATTTCTATGGTAATGAGTGAAGTTCTGTTGATTTCTTTATTAAATATGTTTTCTACATGTTATATTAATAGTAATCAACAGATCATCACCCGTTACCGTAGAAATGTTGAATGAAAGTTATTCGCCATCCGCCAAATTAAATTAATATTACTATACAATAAGAAGAGAAAGAAGTTGCACATCACCCAGTAACTGCTGCCATCTAACGGCTGAACTCAGAAATCCAACGTTGACCAATCAGGAAAGAGTAGAGGCGGAGCTTGAAGGTGTGTCAGTAGGCGTGTTCATAATCTGGATCTCGCTTGTGATTGGCCCGTCATTCTCATCTTTCCAGCGTTTCATTTTAAACACTATTCTTGATTCTACTCCATTTATTGCATTCAATGTAATTTTATTCATAAAGGGAGTACAGTTTTATTTTTCACATTCAAATATATTGCCTCATGATGCAATATAATGGTGCCTCAACACGATTACCAATGAGGTCACCTAACCTCTTTTCCCAATTTTGTATTGTATTTATATGTTGTATTATTGTATTGTTTTTGGAAATTGTGTGTAAATAAATGAAATGAAATATTAGCCGGTTTTTAAAGCTTTGGAGTTGAATTGAATTGAATTTTATTAGATTCTAAAACAGATACTAGCATACAATAGTACAAACAAATACAAAGCATACACTGAAAATAAAGGATAAGTTATAACATATAGAATCAACTCCCACATGAACTGCGAGGTTTGTTAGTGAGATCTTAGTATAAAATTAGAAGCTCTGGATCTTAGTTATTTACCTTCTCATTATTTTGTATATTATGAGTTTTGAATTCTCATATCTGATTATAATCTCATATAGAAGTCTTGAATCTACGGGATTTGAATATGCAACTCACTGCTACAGGCTACTGGGAAACTCTATTTGATTTTAAAGATCAACCAGGCCCTCAAGAATTTCCAAGGTAGATGATGATTTTCTCCCTGGATGTTATTCTATCTTCTGTCACTTCCTGCCCTGATAATGGTGGCAATTTGTTATCATGTCTCACTTCCCCAAAAAGCGTTTGAATAATTCATCAGTCCATCAACACCAAGAGAAGAATGGAGTGAGTGGAAAGGATAGCAGATAACGACAAGGTTACTTCAACGTTGGTGGATTTGTTGAAAATAGAGGCCATTTTTCAGCTACCCCAAAATGCGTGGGAGTTTCTGTATAAATTGCTTATTCAAGAACATGTTGAGTTTGTGAGTTGATACAATTTTGCAAATCAGCTTTTATCGCGTATTCTCTTTTGACTTTCAGTTTTCAGAAGATATTGGATTGATGTCAATTGCGTTGAGGGAAGTACTAAATTGATCAGGAAATTGCAAAAATCGTTCTGTCTATTTACCAATACCAAATAATACTCAATGTATTCAATTCTATCGAAAACAAAGACAATTCTATCTATCTAATAAGTAGAATATATCTCTGTCAATATGAACAATGGTCTCATTTCTATAAATCACTACAAAACTTACAATAAACTTTTTATCCACCATATCACTTCACACCATATATTTGGGACCTTATGAACAAAATGAAGACATTCTATTAGGGACCTTATAGACAAAATAAAGACATTCCATTGGGGGCCTTATAGACAAAATGAATACATTCTATTGGGGATCTTATAGACAAAATGAATACATTTTATTGGGACCTTATACACAAAATAAATAAATTCTATTGGGGAGCTTATAAACGAAATGAATACATTCTATTGGGGACCTTATAGACATAATGAAGACATTGTAATATAATAATTGCTTATTCTCTTTGTAATCTATTGATCCTATCAATAACTCCATGCTTTACTATAAGCTACTACTGAAAATAATATGAAATAATAGTTGAAACTGATATTCGTAGATGAGAATAAAATAATATTGTTACTTCATAATGATGATTGTGTACACAAGACTTTTAAACCTTAAATTATTATTGAGAAATCATTAGCATCAGAAATCCATGTTCCAATATTATCGTCAAATAAGATTGCTCTACAAGATTTTCTTAAATGTTTGAAAATATCAAAGGCTGCAAAACCTATGTCATTCTATGATAGTATACTATATTATGTCTGCTCCAAGAAAACCAATTCTCCATGATGAACTCATCTCATTCACCTGTGAATTGGAAACAAAATTGAATGTAGCCTAGGCGAGAGAAGACGAGCGTCGTCGATTTAGAGCGGCGAAAATTTGCGTCGATATAGGGAACCAGAACCAGTTATGGTAGTTGGCAGCAAAAATGTTGTTGACCATGCATTACGTCATCATGTTGCAGCGCGGCTGCTTCCATTCCGGGAGACCTGATGATGAGTTTTGCGACCTCGTTTTCCGCAAATGACCCGAACGCGCTCGGGAAATGGGAAATTGGAAAATGAATATCAGGAGAGGATGCTAGGTTAGGTAACATCTCCTCCCTCCACTACATCAGGCCGCAACTTGTATAATGACAGTTATAATGAAGGCAATCTTCATAATGGTGGAGGAGGAGAAAGAAGGAGGTGGAGGGGGAAATTGTGCCGGTCGGGTTATTGCGTGCCAAAAGTTTTTTCCCGAAAGTTTCTATCATCCGAAGTATAAACTAAATGAGACGGGAAGTATCACGATGCTTGGCCTTTAAATAGGTCACAAAAATATTATGTTTCGTCGAATTGTTTGCCATCAAAATAGATTATTCTTTACCGGCGACCTCAACTTGCAGAGCCTTCTAGAGCTGTATTGTTTTTATTACCGTTTGAATCTACAATGTGTTTATATTAGGCATACACAGTATTAAATCCACAACAACTGTTCTTTTTATTTCAGTATAATACAGTCTACAACGAAAATGGTCTTTTTTCTATTTTACTAAAATAAGTTATTATCCACGAATGAATACTCCCATATAATAACTTCTGTATGTAATTGATTTGATAGGTTCTAAATAATCAACATTCGAGGAGATTTTTGCCACAAAGATAATTTGCTGTTTCTTAAAATACTGCATTGTTTTCATTCTTAGTTCATAGTAATAAATTCATACTTAGTTTCATTGTTTTCACAGTAATCATGGGAAGTTTTTCGATCAAAATTTTCAAGTTTTATTCAATATTTTAACATTAACATAGTATTGAGGCTACATTTTTTTGAATTATATTACATTAACGATATTCGTATTGTGTTTTAGAATATAAACTATAAACAATAGGAAATATTGAATATAAAGTTTTTACTTTGAGTTACTACAGCTGATGTCTGAGGTCACTGATGATGTCTGATGTCTGATCGTGAGGTCACTTTTTTCTGAAATTTTATTTTACGAAAGGAACGTTCACGAATACGGCCTTAGAAGGCATTTGGGCCGGTTCATGAGCTCGGGATTTAGCCAAGTCCTGGACTAAAACGGGTGGCTACCGTAGCATCGACAAACGTTTGTCTCGACAGGTTAGTGGGTTAACAGCATGGAGAGCCCTTAGTACATAGTGTCGAGGCTAACGTTTGTCGATGCTACGTTGGCCACCCGTTTTAGTCCAGGACTTGGCTAAGAGTTCAAGATTTGTAATCCAAGTTCAATCCCAATTGATATAAGTTCGTTTTAAAAAATTCGCAAATCTCCTATAATTAAACTAAACTCCTCACCTAGCCTCCACTGCTCTCTCTCCTGCAACTTGCGTGTTGGTTTAAATGAGCAGTAAAATCATTACCTTACGTAATTGAAAGCTTTTTGAGTGCGCCAAATGATTGCTTAGAACGTGAATTAAAGTTACGACATCCGTGTTAGTGCAGTGAGCAGTGAAATAAGCGCACCCTACCTCTGTTCTTCACTTTCCACATCGTAAAAGCACGCCGTCTTTACAATCCGCTCATTACAGCAGATGCTCCGACGGACTGCTTTTCAAAATTCACGCTTTTATGACCGCGCTGTCGGCGCTACTCACTCAAGTCTTATTACTGTCAGTCACTCAGTGCCTAGCATCAAAATCGATCCAGCCTCCCCCATATATGCGAGATAAATACAGTAATAATAAAATCAGAAAGTGGACATCGTTATTTGCAGCTATATTTGTTGGTCTAGACGCTGCGATAAGTTTGTCAAACTCATCGTTCCAACTATAGCAGGATCCATTTAACTTGTCAGAAAACAGCTGATTGATGTACGCTCGTTTACTAACGTTAAATCAGCTGTTCTCTGACAAGTTAAATGGATACTGCTATAGTTGGAACGATAAGTTTGACAAACTTATCGTAGCGTCTAGACCGGGCTTTAGCACAAAAACGTGGAGTAAACCCTTCAGCACAGAAAACCTTAACACCCTGGAAATCCTATATTATCAGTGGTCTTACTTTTTTTATTGTTGCTTATAATTGAAAGCTATCTCAGTATTAACACCGAAATAACCCTTGACCAATTCACAATCATATTTGTACAGGAATATTTGTTCAAGATAGTGAAGCACAGGTGAAAAATGTTTCAGCTATATCCTACAATAAAACGTCAGTGAACCTTCTAATGTTGCGTTGCACCAAGCAAGATCAATTTTGATCCAGAATCAGTACAATGCTAATCAAATGGGATCAACTGATTCAAATAGTTTATCCCGGTTGGTGCAACCTTAGACCATGTATAGAATGGTCTATATATACAAATATACATTCTATACATGGTCTAAGGGTGCAAATCTCGCCATAATGAGAGCCAATCAACCATATACCAACTCATAATAATATTTTTTCAAATAGTGGAGCATACGTAACTGGAAATAATATGAGATTTGATGTTGTATGTACCTGAAATTTAATTCTAACATTGATCTGTAAACTATCGTTTTATTTAATCGCTTTTCTGAATTGTCTTGATCGTGTCAGTCATTACAAACGACTTTCATTTTTTTTTTTGAAATCTATAAATAGTACAATCAACAGGCTTGATAAAAATTGAATAAAAATAAAGCTTATAGAAGATGACTCAAGCATAATAGTCTCAAGTCAAGCTAGATAAGAAACAAGATTTCTTATTAGATCTTCAACGTTTTCTTTGTTGTAGAGGAGGTGATATTATCATGGTAGGTATCCATATTGAATGAAACGTACTAAAGGATGCCACAATAATCTCGTTATCATATCAGACCATATCCAATATCAGGTATTTTATATCCAATAGGAAATAATAGGAAATGTATAATCATATACAATAAAACATGAAACTAAATCATGGCTCACCTATCAGGTATGAAATTGAAATTTTCAGTCTTTAGTACCGTACAGGATGCATTAATACATGTAGTAAAAACGCTACATCAACTTAATGTTCTACTTTGTCGTCCATTGTACAAGATACTAAACAGACTCTTTTTGAAAATGATGACATTTTCAGGCTAAATGAGTTCATGTTTAAGTTATAATGTACCGTTTTATGTTTATAATTTATGCTCATTTCGAATGGAGAATACCTATTCCATCCAAGCACTGAACTCTCATTCATTGTAACTCAAACAAGCAGTAATAAAATTTTCATGAGGCTTTTACTTGGTGAAAGATACCAGGAAGGTTGAGATACGAATACGTTAAAGAGCTTATTGACAGTGGTTTTATTATCGTGTGTCTTTTCCGAAGTCAATTGAAAATTTTATGTCAGTAGTTACATCAGTAGGCTTACGTTTTCGTATTGGGTAGTTTTCTTACCTTCCAACGTCTGTAGGCTCAGAATTAGGTAGTTTTAGTCATAGCTTCAGTAGAAGGTACCCTAACTACATGCTACATAAAAATATACGTTCAACCCGCCCGGGGATATTCACTTTCTGTGACGATGTGTAATAAAACAACAATAGGCATTGCTTATGGAATGAAATGATCCGAGCAATACAAGCCAAACATATCGTTGGGTTGGGTTCCTAGCTGCCTACTCCTACATTCCATCAAGAAATACAAAATAAACGAAGCGAGTTCACAGTTTTGTACCGTCTTATTGTGAGAGTTGGTACAGCTGAATAAAGCTGAAGCTTATTCCACCTACCCCACTCGATGCCTGCTTTCTACGCTACAACCAATATCCAGGCTTATACCTTTCTCTTTCCTCGCAAAGCTGTGCTGAATTTTGCACACTGCGCTGCTGCTTCTCAAGCTGTGAAATAGTAAATGACTGCGAGATTGGAAAAAGATAGAGTACGTGTATGAGGCAGATATGGGTGGAAATTGTATTTTGAAGATATTTACTCGTTGCTGACATGTTCGATAGTGTATATCGACATATTGAGTCAGAGATTGAATACGGAGAGATGTTGTGGTTGCTTTTTAAGAAAGAAAGAGATAACTGAACGTTATCTCTTAAAATCAATATTTCAATGAACATTGGATTTCAATTCTTCAACAATAACTTCTTCAGAGTAGCTGTAATGTTCGGAAATGCATAAATATCTACATATTGAGTGAAGGATTGAGTAGGAAGGAATGTTATGGTTGATTTTAAGAAAGAAAGAGATAACTTAATTCATCTTTTATAGTCAATATTTTTATGGACATTGGATTTAAATTATTCAACAATAACTTCTTTAGAGGAGCTGACATGTTCGGTAGTGCATATCTACATATTGAGTTAAGGATAGAATAGGGAGGAATGTTTTTGTGGTAGGTAGGTTTTAAAAGAAAGAAAGAGATAACTAAATTCATCTTTAATATTCAATATTTTTATCTTTATTGGATTTCAACTTATTTAACTTTACCTTATCTTCAGAAGAGCTGACATGTTCGGTAGTGCATATCTACATATTGAGTCAAGGATTGGATATGGAGGAATTTTATGGTTGATTTTAAGAAATAACTGAATTTTATCTTTTGCATTCAATGCTTCGATGAAAATTGGATTTCAATTCTTCAACAATAACTTCTTCAGTGGGGATTGTAATTGGTGATTTTTATTTTCAGAGAAGAAATTAATGTTTTTCTAACCTTATTTCTTGTCGTAGACGTCTTATTCGTAGATGAACGTTGAATAATGCTTGCATACACTTGACCTTCAATCAATGTCAAGGCAATGACTCAAAACGGGGAGATTGCTTTGAACACATTTTTTAAGAACTACATTGTACTAGAACATTATACAAAATACACATACATGATAAAATCAATAAATGTTTCACTTAACATTGAATTTATTCACATAATTATTTATTTAGCGTATGGCTTTTAATAGTGGGGAGACCCGAGTAGGGTTGTTCCACTTCATTGGCCTGCCATTGGCCTAGATAAGCTCCTCCCCATTTGTTTGAACCGCCATTGCTGTGATGTTTGTAGAAACCGTCCATTGTGGGAGGAGCTTATCTAGGCCAATGGCAGTCGTTTACCTTGTTAGGCCATTCATCTGCCAATCACAGCGCTCGGTCACTGTATTCGG
The DNA here is from genome assembly GCA_017141395.1 of Laodelphax striatellus. Taxonomy (NCBI): domain Eukaryota; kingdom Metazoa; phylum Arthropoda; class Insecta; order Hemiptera; family Delphacidae; genus Laodelphax; species Laodelphax striatellus. The sequence goes on from CM029538.1 coordinate 24,063,715, forward strand.
TATAAATTCTGCTACACTGTACTTTAGTTTTATATTACATGATAAATTTCTAGTAACATTCGTTGAGATTGACATTACCATTGAAATTAACATTCATCCAATGCCATTTTGTATTTTCAGTGATTTTCGTTGGGAGCTTCAATATAAAATAGTTTAAAATTGAAAAATTATTCGGCTTCTGTCTTCAAAGTGACAAATTAGTAATTTTGTATTATGATTATACATAACCTGGATTCAGGCTTATTGTTAGTGGCGAAGCGTGGTATACTTATTTGGTCATCGCCGGGTATATTTCCTATGGGAAAAGTAATACTATAATAAAGTAGGGTAATAATACTAATAAAGTAGGATAATACTATAGGAATAAGTAGGCCTATACCCCGCTTCGCCATGGCTGATTGTGTAAATTGGGAGATCAACAGACTTGAGCAAAAGGCTGTTGTACCTTTATAAATTATTACTTACCTTTTGTGAATGTATTCCGTGGCGAAGCGTGGTATACTTAACCGGTCATCGCCGGGTATATTTCCTATAGGACATAATATACCCGGCGATGACCGGTTAAGTATACCACGCTTCGCCACGGAATGTATTACCTTTGAATGATTGAATGAATTATCGATTGGTTGAGAAAATAAATATCTATTACTTTTTCAAACTTGATCGCTCAAACTCGACCAAGCTCTCAATTTCATATTATAGTTCCTGAAGACTACTAAAATACTTTCACCGACTGCTTCTAGTGAACCTTGATAAATTGAAGCATCTGGGATGAGAAGAATGGCGTAATAAAGTGTTGGAGTACAAGGGTAAGAGCGCATTACCTCTGGCCTTCTTAGCCGCTACCTCCTGCTCCATAAACATGAGGCGCGTTCAAGTATTAGGAAAGTTGAATAATTCAATAGTACCTGCTGGGAAAGAATGTTTGTGTAGGAGCGAAGAAGTAGGAAAGTTTGCATGTAGAGGAAACTACTTTCGTTGATCGCAGGTGTGGAGTGCAGTTCGATGGCGTTTTGTAATATTTCGGCAATTTGTAGGTCAGGAAAGTGTTTTGCCATAGTCTGTGAGGGCTATATTGTGGAGGACCAATCATTTTGGAATAAATAAATTGTGTTTTTATTCAGTTCTGTTTGAGTGCTTGTGAATGAAATTTAGAAATCGGAGAATATGTTCTACAGGAGTCATATTAAAAATAAATAAATAGTTTGAAATTTCAACTTATACCTGTTGCCATTAAGGACCAACAAACAAAATACTAATATAAGTTAGAAACACTGCTTCTAGTGAACCTTGATAAATTGAAGCATCTGGGATGATAACAATATAATTATAACAGAACTATATAATTTGGGCAGTCGCCCAAAACTTCTCCAACTCCTAAATTTAGTTACATAAACGGTTCCAGTGGACGACGAGGCCACTCAATCTTCGTTGAGTGTTTCCAACTTTTCAAAAAGGAAATTTAATAATTTATAGATACTTTTTCTATATGTATTTTGAGACTTGTTGTGCATAGATTATTCATTCATGTTATCAGTAAATGGTTTTTTATTCATCGGGAACTCACATCACGTTAAAAATTACATTTTAACATATTTTGTGAATGATGTTTTTTTCACCTAATCTAATACCAATAAGTTTCTATTTTGACCTGAGTCGATAAAGTTGTTAATTTTGTGATTTCTGTTTTCTTCGTACTGGCAATAAAATATTGATTGATTGTTTGTGAGTTCTTGAATGCTTAGAAAACCAGACTCAACTATGAATCCACCCAACCAGCAATCTCACTTAGATTAGTAGGCAAATGCGTTTCTCGATTCGATACAAAGCTTTCATCCGAAATCGAGAATATACGGCATCGAATTTACATAAGAAAGGATAACGTCCATCTCAATTCACGTCCTCTTTGTGAAGCTATCTATCGGGCACCATTTGTCAACAGCAATCATCCTTTTCGAAGAAGAGAGAAGAGAAAGAAGAAGAAGAAGAAGAAGAAGGGAGAGAAGAGGAAAGAAGGAAGAAGAAGAGAAAAGAAGAGAAGAAGAAGAAGAAGAAGAAGAAGAGAAGAGAAGAAGAAGAAGAAGAAGAAGAAGAAGAAGAAGAAGAAGTGAAGAAGAAGAAGAAGAAGAAGAAGAAGAAGAAGAAGAAGAAGAAGAAGAAGAAGAAGAAGAAGAAGAAGAAGAAGAAGAAGAAGAAGAAAAAAGAAGAAGAAGAAAGGGAAGAAGAAAGAAGAGGAAGAAGAAGAAGAAGAAGAAGAGGAGGAGGAGGAGGAGGAGGAAGATGAAGAAGAAGAAGAGAATGGGAGAGGAGAGGATGAAAGAAATCGGGAAAGGGGATGAAAGCGGAGCGGATACTCGATGACAGATTGAATGTCTCCTCTTTGTATTCAAAGAGTGCCCGATTCTCGTACATCCTCCCTCCCCCCCACCCACCTACCACTGGTAACCAGCACTAGTTGCAAAATGAATTTTGAATTGGCCTGAAGTCCTCCTTACTGTAACTGACTCGGTTTGTGAATTCGATTTGAAATTTGTTACTCAATTGTCAAATCAATCTGTTATTCCAAACTGAGATGTCAACAACTTCTCACTGATAATAATAATAAGCAATAATTATCATTGTGATCATTATCCTCTATTTCATGCTTATGCAAAAGTTTTATGCATGATTTTTCATGCAACTTAGTTTTTTGAGTGTCTAGTATTGTGTTATGGTATTTGTAGTCATGAGAACTGAAATCGTAGTTTTCCATCACATCTCTACACGGCTCTACTCACACTTGCCATACTCAAATCGCGAAGCGACTCGTCGTTCTGCGACTGTAATAACAAACATGTGTTTTCAAATGATGACGTTCAGACAATACGGATGCAGGATCGTCTGAGCGTCATCGTTTGAAAACACATTTTTGTTATTCCAGTCGCCGAGCGATGAGTCATTGAGCTCATTTAAACCAACCGGTAAAGTTTTCATGTGCTAAGGCTAGTTGCACAAATAACTGATTGAATTTAATCGCTGTAAAGTGATTTCATCTAACGGAGCGAATGCAACAATTCTTTATTGAGCTCCGTGGAATGGCCTCTTCTCAAGGCGGTTAAATTCAATTGGATTGTTGTGCCACTGGCCTCTCGCTATTCCTCCCTTATTGTAAATTGTTATGTACCCTGAATTGCATCCGGACCATCTCTTCAAGCTTCATTTTCATTCATACAAATTACAAGTTTGTATGACCCAATACCATTATCGAGCATTGAGTTCAATGAAGAAGTTGTATGCGTCTTGATAGAAAACAGATAATTTTCAATAATTTATCGAAAAAAAATTCTAATTAATAATGCTATAAAATACTCTAAAGAATTACGCTACTGCGAATATTGTCAATAGAATAATAGCCAGTAAGGAAATTCGATGAATTTTTATTATAATTTAAAAGTAATAGAATACTTGCAATATGCTATCTTCTTCTATCTTCAGAAAATTTTTCTCAATTTTTAAATTGTAATCTCAATTTCTAATTTCACACCTCTCCCATTATCTTCAAGCAACATTCAAGCTCAAGCTTGCTCTTTTGGGGAAGTAGTTTCTTATGTTCTTTTGTATAATACTGTATTGTGATTGATTCATTTTTGCTGTTTGTTTGAAAAGAGTATTTGTAATTTTATGAGAGATAAATAAATAGAATAAATAAATTCTCATTCATCCAAATAGCAAGTCTACAATTTGATAGAAACTTGTTTCCAATCACCCTACACCATTGTCTAGCATTGGGTTCAACGAAGCAGTTTTATATCTGATAGAAAACAAGTACAGATAATTTGTTCTTTTTACATTGTAATCTTGGTTTCTAATTGCACCCCATCATTTTTAAGGATCTTCTAATTGCCCACATTCTTAGGCTAGGCGTACACCGGTTAGTCAAGACAAGACGAGATTAGTCACGTTTAGTCACAGTAATTCACATAGTTGCTTATGAAGCAGCACACACCGATGCAATGACTAATCGATGTGTGCTGCTTCATAAGCAGCTATGTGAATTACTGTGACTAAACGTGACTAATCTCGTCTTGTCTTGACTAACCGGTGTACGCCAAGCCTAATTGCTCATCGATTCTCTCCAAGCACCATTCTCTTTCATCCAAATAACTAATTTAAGTTACCGAATTACCCAATGCAGACAATCTTTCTTAATGTCTACATTGTAAATTGTAATCTTGATTTCTGATTGCACACCATCATCTTCAAGCATTTTCTAACTGCTCTCCATCATCTGTCATTTCATTTCATTTTTCATCATAAATCATCCATTGACCACCTATTCAAGGGGCATGCTATTCTTTTCAAGCACCATTTTCATTCAACCGAATAACAATAATTCCTAATCACCCAATAGCAGTTCAATGAAGGAGTGGCATGTATTGCTGATAGAGGACAGACCAGCCATGTAATAAGGTGAACGTGTATGTGCGGTGCGGTGCGGTAAAGCACAAACAATTAGTGGCTGGACTCTGGCAGCACAAAGGTACTTTGTAGCCGTGAGGGTCAGTGTCGCAGTGGAGGCGGTGGAGGCGGCATGGGGGCGGCAGTTCCGGATGTTCAGTCATTCATGAGGTGGGTTTCGGCACCGCCTTCCGGGGGCGGCTTGTAAGATCTGCATATTATTTGATGAGCGTCGACCGCAACGTGCATTAGAGCGGCCTCACTAGACTCCACACTATAGACTGAATGCATTCGCCCATATTTGCATAAATGTAGCGTCATACACAGGCTTGGCTCCTCCCGTTCGTATCAAACTTTGTCAATGTATGTATGTAGGGATATAGGCTATGTGTTATGTATTTGTGTGATAGGATATGTATTTGTATTGTGGTGATGTTTCGGTTAGTAGGCTTATTATGTATTTGAATAGTTGTGGTGTTTGTATTTGTGTATGTGTGTGAGAGAGTGACAATGGCTTGTATTTGTGTGTTAGGATATGCATTAAATTTGTGATGTTAGTAGGCCTATTTGTTTGATTTTTTTCACTCTTTGACCTTTTATTAATATTGATGTGCGTCGATTATATTGATGTTAGTATAGCCGTATAGCGTGTTAAAGTAATTCATAATTAACATGTACTCGTATGCATATATTAACGCATTCGTATCGAGTTGATGCATTAGCATTTATGTGTCTAATTTGTGTTCATTTCTTAATATTATCACTAATGGAAGAACCAAAAATGATGAATCATTGAATACCGGTACTTATTGGGAATAATATATGAAAAATTGTACAAATTTATCACTCACTTGGTATTCTACATTGCCATTTTCTGCGATTTAATTTTCTTACAGTATTAATTTCAATTTGTAGTAAAACTGTTTTGGTTCTCTTCAATTTAAATGTCCCTTTCAAATACTATGCTATAAAATTTAATATTAATATTTGTATCAGGACAATATTCCTCTTTCTCCTTCCCATCACTATGTCTCTGGCAGCACTCAATTTTGATGTACCTTTCGAATAGTACGCTATCACATTTGATATCACAATTCAAATCAGAATGAGATGATTCCTCTTTCCACCTCTCTTTCCTTTCCATCACTATGACTCTGTCAGCACCACCTGACTCTGTTGAACAACCTGTTAAGCTTGAAACGCCTAATCATCACTTTAAAACCGTGCTTCATTGTGTCAAACGAGTAATAACCATCCAATTTTATTCAATGGCTGAGTATTTCAATTATTTGAATGCAGCACCCAGAATACACTAGTAATGAATAGCAGCAGCAGGATTCCTCTCAGTTGTCATTTTCATGGACTGTATTCAGCGTAATGTAGGCCACGTATTTCAATGGCTATTATTTAGGAGGGTGCAATAATAGCAGGAATGGAGCCGTTATTGCACGTGCAATATTAGTGGGAGACGGTGCATTTCATCATTTGTCAGCGCTTATGAATCTGAATAACGTCTAAAGGTTGTCCTAGAACTCTCTATGCGTGCTAACTGTCGCTGTTGCACATTTAATAGACCAATGAGCTTGCTTGATTCCGATGGCCGAATATTATTATTCATGACTCTTCACGCAAGTCGTAATATTCGTAATATAATAAGTCGTAATATAATGATGACTCATTGACCGTCTACAAATCTGAACATAGATAACGCGCACTGAGTAGAGAGACGTTTCACATTGATGTTTGTATTTATATTTAATTGAGTATTTTCCTGGTTTCGATGCTTATTTTGTTCCTATCAGAATAGTTTAATTTAATGTTTGAATTTAATTTTTTAAATTAATTTCATCCACTGGATAAAATTGGGTTAATATAATTTAAATCATTAAAAATTTACTCTAAATAGAGACCAATGATCAGATTAGGATTAGGTCTAAGTGAAGAGATTATGAATCGAAATTATGATGAATTAGTAATATTGAGATGTGAATCTAAATTATGCCCAAATTGGAATTAATGAGTAGAGGCCTGAATATTCTGGTGAGTGAATTATTGAGTATTCACTGAATAAGTAAACCACATTGTCTCTTTATTGTGATATCTTTCATCGTTTTCGAGGGTTATTTTGTCTGTTTAAATTAAGGCCTAAATGATTAGAATAGAGTAAGTAAAATAAAGCCTAAATGATGAGTTTGTGGAATGAGTGAACTGATGCCCAAACTCCATGAATCGTGGAAGAAATTGTTTGTACTCTTGTATAAAAATTGTTTCTTATGAATGTAATTAAAATTAGGTTCAGAGGCTGAAAACAAAATTGTAACAACAAAATGTCGTTAATAACCAAGAGAAATTTATCTAGATATGAAGATGGAAGGAAATGAGATATTGCAACTATACAGTTGCTGTTAAATCATAATAATTAATTGAACGAAATTCCTAATTAATTTATCTGTTTGAAACGCAATTTTTATCTGGTCAGACAGAATTCGAAATGTGATATTTTCCAATAATAACTATTATCATTGTCTATCAACCTATTTTTTCATAACCTTCAGACTATTATTTTATAGGCGTGTCGATATAACAGCTTAACATTTATCATCGTTGCGTCTTTTCAAGTGACCTTGGTAGAATTCAGATGACATTGGCTATCGATGTAGAAGTAATTATTCATTTTTATTCCTTACCAATTTATTATTGTTAGGAGTATGGCTTCATGAATATTCCAAGAGAATGCAAGGAATGCACAACGAAATTCATGAGATGAATTATTTATAAAAATCGATCTTGCATAGCAGCTCCAAGCAATAACAATAATACAGTATAGCAGGATTATTTTAAATTGTCAGAAAACAGCTGATTGATGTACGCTCGTTTACTGACGTTAAATCAGCTGTTTTCTGACAAGTTAGAATGATCTTGCTATACTGTTTGTACAGCTTGCTCGAATGTTTAATTTTTAAGAATAAAGGCCTTAAATGAAATCATAGGATTCCTACAGTGATGGATCACATTATCAGGTTGTAAAATAAAAATTATTGGTTTATTCTCTGTAATTGGATGAGATAATATACTACGGAATACTCAGATACGGTGTTATTATGTACCGTATATTCAGAATATTATTTGTAGCCTAACTCTGATAAAGATCATCAAACTCCTCAATACCAGTTCCTATTAAGGAAGTTACTTGATATTCAAGAGACTCATTCTCATGAATTCATACTTGAACTGGGGTAGATAATGTCTACCCCATACCATAATCATATTATGATTCATTCTGAAATATTCTAAGTTTAATCTGTATAACAATCGTTACAATATAGTCACTACTGAGTAATGAGTAACTACAGTATCTTGACCGAGTATCACAAACCGTCGATTCCTATTCCATGGAGGCTCCAGGAGTGCCTATTGGACGATTCCACATCGTTTCAGCAGGTCTCTATACTGTGAAGATTTACTGCGTGTTGAAGACAATAATGAAGATGGAGAGTAATGAACGTGGCCAGCCTGGAACATGATTCTTAAATTTGCCACACGCCATAAAGCCGAGTTCTGTGAGATGAGAAAAGCGCATCTCGGAGAGGCAGAAGGACAATGCGAATGGAGAGGATGGGAAGAAGAGGAGGAAGTAGAATGAGAGGAAGAAGAAGAAGAAGAAGAAGAAGAAGAAGAAGAAGAAGAAGAAGAAGAAGAAGAAGAAGAAGAAGAAGAAGAAGAAGAAGAAGAAGAAGAAGAAGAAGAAGAAGAAGAAGAAGAAGAAGAAGAAGAAGAAGAAGAAGAAGAAGAAGAAGAAGAAGAAGAAGAAGAAGAAGAAGAAGAAGAAGAAGAAGAAGAGAAGAAGAAGAAGAAAGAAGAAGAAGAAGAAGAAGAAGAAGAAACAAGAAGAAGAAAAGAAGAACAAGAGTAGAAGAAGAAGAAGAAGAAACAAAGAAGAAGAAGAAGAAGAAGAAGAAGAACAAGAGAAGAAGAAGATAAAAAGAAGAATATCAAAAAGAAGAAGAAGAGAAGAAGAACACGAAGATCAACAAGAATAGAATAAGAAAGAGAGGTAAAGGAGAAAGAAAAACAAAAGTAAGTGAAAGAAAGCGAACTAGAGCTTGAGAACAAGAAAAAAAGAGGTAGAAAAGAACAAGAACAAAATGGGCAATGGAGAATAAGAACAAGAGAAAGCGGAGGAAAAAGAACAAGAGGTTGGGAATGACAAGAGAGAACTAGAACAAAATGTAAGAGGGTAAAATTAGAACAAAAACAACATGAAAAACGAGAAGAAGAATAATTAGAGGATTTTGAACCAGAATTGGATGAAGAGCAATGAGAAGAAGGAGCAGGAGAAGAACAAAGTGAGGAAGAAGAGGAACAAGATATTTTTTAAATGATAAAAAGAAGGGAGGAGGCTGAGTAGAGAAAATAAGAGAAAGAAGGCGAAAGAGGAGAAGGAGGAGAAGATAAATGTAGGGGAATAATAATAAGAAGAGTAGTGAGAGTAGGCTCTTAAGACACGCGCTGACCCATACACTCGGCCTTAGAACCCGAATTGGCCATTAGAAGGTGGAGCCAAGGCCCGGGCCACACTACCAAAGCACGTGATAAGAGTCCAGCACGCAACAGAGGGCTTCGTGCAGTGTGCACTGGGCTTACCCTGGATAGGGACCTACTGTGGTATTACGGCCCCCTGCTCACGAATAAAGGACAGCATCGCCGCGTCCCATATGGTGAAAGCATTATGAGGAGGTGGAAATGCGAACATACGAAAAGGGTAGGGTGAGAATTTGGAGAGCCGCTTCCTTGAGATGTAGCAAGAGGAACACAGTGCCATGGAGAGGCGATACTCTCTCTAATCTGTACTCTCTTATCTCTAATCTCAAATCTGTACTCTCTAATCTCAAATTTGTACTTTCTCTGATCTTCTAATATGTTCTCTGTGGCAGTACGTAGTTCTAAATAGCTTAATTGATAACTTATGCACTTTAGCTATTTTTTGTTAGCGTTTTCTATTATTGTGGGGAGTACTGTAGTTTTTATGATGACACTTCTATAGTCTGTTCACGGAAACGAGGCAGTGCGCATAAAGAATGTGTGCGTGCGTGAAACGGAAAACAGATGGACGACCGAGTCAAAGGCATGTTATAACTAAATTTCTGTCGCTCTCAATCCGTACCAGCTGAATACGCGATTAGTTGCGTACGCTGAATTGTGAACATGCAAGACGGCTATACACTCACAATTACACACACACAAGCTCGCTACATTTACTAACTGGGTTCAGTGAATAGTATTAGTATACTAGATTTTTTTTAGTTTGGCGGTTGGCAAATGATTGTTGAGAAATTCCATATATTTTTGTTTCCGAATTTGTGAACAGCTGATTTATCTTCCTGATTGAAAAAAAATTTCTATAAAGTTAAGAATGGCTTCTAGGGCTGAAGCTAACTAGATGAAATTCAAACAATACTCAAACAGTCCTACTATAATAATTGAGTATTTATTGAAACTATATTCAATCTTTGATAGAATTCACAGAAGATAAGAAAGATTTCAAAAAAGATCCATAGAATTCAAATCAAATATTACAATAGTTTCATACGAGACCATAGAAACTCCCAGTTAGATTTTATATTCTCCCTTTTCATGTGAATCAATCAAGGTTGTATGATGACACTTCTAGTATTATACTTGAATTTTCTTTAATTTGGCGGATGGCAAATGATTGTTGAGATCAATAGCAGTGCCAGTAAGAAACCTACTCTTCATCTCTCATTATTGTAAATTCATCCATCATCGTATTTCATCGTATTTCCTTCGTGAATTTTCCCTGAAGACTTTCCAAATTCAATTGCTTTTAAATCATAATAATTAATTGAACGAAAATCCTAATTAATTGCTATATAATACTCTGAAGACTTTTCAGCAGAATAATAAGGAAATTCGATGAACGCTGCTGTACAAAAAATATCCAATTTTATAGCAATTAATTAGGATTTTCGTTCGATTAATTACTTTCCAAAATTTCGATTGAGAAACAGCTAATGATAATCAGAAGAATGTTACCTATCTCTCACAATAAATTATTGCTCACTTGCTAAGGAAAGCTGGAATCGAGTAAAGTATCGCGGATTTCTCTACTTTCTTGTCGTGGACTTGATCGAAATTATTTGCTGGTGGAAGTTTTAAGTTGTGCCTGGGCCGGTTGCCGGTTCAACTGTTTTGCTTGTTGGCTGACTCCCTCAGGATGCTTTGCCTGCAAACTTTTACTGGAAAAGTAGAAGCCAAGTTTGTAAACGTTGCTACGCTAGGAACAACACTGCTGCCGCTTCTTCTAATTCTTTTACTTCTTCTACTTCCTATACCTCCTCCTTCTTTCTTCTTCTTGCTCAGTCAGCTTTCTTTTCTCTCTCTAGCACGTTCAACGTTTTCCTTCTTCTCCTTCTCCTACTAACCTCTCCTTTTTATCTAGTTCTCCCTTTGTTTCTATTCATTTGTTTCCAATTTCATTCGATTCTACATTATTTTTTCATACTTCTCTCATTGTGTAGTTTTGTCTTCTTTATTTTCGTTGTTTTTTCATCTAGTTATTCACTTAGCAATAATGTACAATATTGTTATGGATGGTCCATCAGGCTTACAAAAATCCAGTTTAAAAGCATATGATTGATTTGAAGTCTCGCGCCCATAATCCACTTCGGAATATTGACCAATGGGAATGAACTCTGCTGTTGATAAACTACTTCGTCTGCTCAGTCTGCTTGAAACATAACCTTCAAAGTTGATTTTAAAACTTTAATTGAAGATTATAATAATTTTTAAGAACATGCGATATGTTAAAATTTTCCTTCTTTTCTTGTTCATCATCCTGTAATCTGTCATTCATCTCCTTCTAATATTTTTATCTTTTTTCAACCACCTTCGTTCTCTTCCTTTCCTTCCACCTTGTTTCCTTCTCTATCTTTTTATCGTCTTCTTCTCTATTCCCTCATATTTTTCAAATTATCGTATTCCTTGCCTCCTTTCCTTCTTCCTGGCTGCAATGTCTTTCGGAGGAGACGTTAAGCCGTCGGTCCCGACTGCCTAAAAAGTAGTCGTCATATCTCATCATCACCCCACTCATTACCCACGCACAAGCCTAGAGCTCATGTGGGCATTATCCTCAGAAAAAAAAAAGAAAAAAATGTTACAATCATTCAATGTTTCATCTTCTTTCATCTTCCAGCATCCCTTGCCCCTCCCCTCACCCATCATTATTCTCCACATCCTTAGATCTTTCTATTTATGTCTTCTTATTCATTCGCTGTTCATTGACTTCCTAATTAATTGTCCGTCTCTGTCTCTTGCTCTCCTTCACTTTTTCCTCTATTTTTTTCGCCTTTTTTCATTTCTCTTTCTTCTTCTCCTTTTTATCCCCCACCTCTCCCTCCTCCCTTCTCCTCTTTTCTCCTCAAACTCCTAACTCTTCTCTGTCACTATTGAATACTGTGACTACATCTTGCTACAAGCAGCGATAGCAACTACAGCATGTAACCTTAGACATGTCAATTACTGGCCTGCCCCGCTACTCTCTCCATAATAATTAGTAGCTTACATCGAAAAATAAGATGCCAGAGAGCAAAGTTTCAAGATGAAAATTCCAGAGCGGTATCTTAGGCCACTTATCTTAATTCGTGGAAGAAATTCAAAGTTGAGAGCCCAATATTCCGTTCAGGCAGCTTGAATTCTAGCGTTAAGTGCATACTCGAACCCGACTTTCAGGGCTTTTGCGTATTTTCGCTTAATGAACCGCTTTTAAACACTGAGGTATTCAAGGTGCAAAAGCGTGCTATCAGAATTATTGAAGGTCTTTCAATGAATCATACATGTCGAGGGACTTTTAGTAGACTTGGTGTAATGACATTTTATAGTATTCTTATTTATCGATCTGCCATCTATATAAGAAAAAATCTTGACCGGTTCAAAACAGTAGGGGAAAGTCATCCTTATTTGACAAGACATGGTACCAATTTATTACTTCCCCAACACCGCCTTGCTTTGTCGGAAGGTGATATAAATATTACAGGGATTAAGATTTATAATAAAATACCTGATGACTTAAAAGCTATTGAAAATGATGTGCTCTTCAAGAAAAAGCTTAAACAATTTGTTGTAGAGAAAGAGTTCTATTCGTTGAACGAAATTCTGTCTGGCTGAGTTGAGTGAGTTCGTAACATGACTTGTTTCAAAAATGTATTGTACTTTTATATTATAGTAAAATCAATGACGACTGTGATATACAGGCACTTGTTGCTGATTGTATTTATACGGAGAATAAAGAAATTTGATTTGATTTGATTTGATTTAGTTGGATTCTAACGTTTAATCGTAGAACTTGTTCAGCTTGTAACGATAGATTTAATTAGGGATTAATTTGTTAGAAGTTATGGCCCTTGAAATCCTTTTGAATTTCTTTATTCTACTATTTATCTATCCGAGAAAACTAGAAACATATAATCTCTTGTTTACTACTTTTGAATGAACATTATTTCTATTTCATTTCAAAAACTCTCCAAGATATGTTTTTCTTCATTAAGTTTCTTCTAGTTCCCATAACATTCTCTTCACATTGAGATTGGGAAGTAACAAGTGGATGCAAGCTCATAGTCGAATCATAAATTTAATTAGTACGGTACTATAATATTGTGCTATAAAATAGTAGCCTACTTTAATTGAGTGACAGAATCATGGAACGAACTCAAAAAATTCAACTTTTTTCATCCTTGCTCGATTATTTTCCTTCATACTTAATCTCTTATTTTATAAATTCTCATTTTCTTCTTTCCTTACAGAACAATTCCGCATTTGTTTGCAATAATTGTTAGAAGCCAAAATTGCTTGAATAAGATAGTTTCTGCTTATCAGGTGACTATTTGTCATCTAAAGGACTATTCACACACATCCGTGCCGTGTCTGATCATCTCCGGTCTGTTCTTTAGTCCTTAATCATTTGTCATAAGAGAAAAGAATAGTACAGTAATTTGAAGTAACCAATCGTTCTCTACAATGCAATAAATGTTGAATAGTTCATTCATCACATAAGTTGAGAAAATAAATACGGTACGGTAGTGTAAAAAGGTCTCCAATCAATTGATTATCTGAAAATAGATGATGGAAGGAGGAATTTGGTCTAATAAAAATATCAATACATCCTTGATGAAACCAGAGTTAATTGATAAAGTGCTCAGGAAAAAATTTCCATGACGTTAAAAAGGCAACACTATTCTTTGATGTCGAAGGCTGCGATAAGGTCACACTCTTGATAAAATGATACTTGAGTGCCAATTTGAGTGACGCTTCAACGATGTTGATACTCCATTGTTCTCTAGAAAAAAACCACCTCTTCTATGAAGCTTTTTTCCATTGATCGAACAAACGCTGTCAATAAAAAACCACCTCTTCTATAAAGCTTTTTTCCATTGATCGAACAAACGCTGTCAATAAATTTGTAGAAAGCTATTAATCGTATCAATTTGTTGGCAGTTCCTCTTTTCTCATGAAATGTCTAAGGTTTCACAATTCATTTTAACAAAGCTTATTAGAATAGCTTTATATAATCTTATCAATTGTTTTGAAGCTACATAATCAATTGTTTTTATGAAGTTAGATAACCTCATCAATTTTTATCACTCCCTCTTTCCTCTTAGAATGTTTGAACTTTCGCAAACTATTATCCCTGTCAGCCAATTCACTTCGAGAATTTCTAGCTTCTATATATCGTGTTCAATCCTGAAGATCAATCCTGAATGTTTAATCCTGTCGTCTTTATACCCTGTTCAATCTTTGGAAAAGTAGAGAGAAAATTATAGATTCACTTTTGCAAATGTGATATAATTTATTTGGTCGAATTAGTGAATATACTATTGTATAATTAGAATGGAGCAGGATAAAATTACTTTATTAAAGTAAAATTACAGTTCTCCAGATAATAACAAACCTTACATAATCACTGAGAAGAATAAAATGAGTCTTTCAAAAATTCATATGGATTATGAATTTGAGATGTGAAATACAAAAACAAAAACCAGTGATGTTTAAGTTGAATGAGCGAAGTGAGGAGCAGTCAATTTATCTAGTTATTGCTTTTTGAAATATCAAAATTGAACTTCCAATAAAATTCAATTCTACAAAATGCTTTCTTAATTTTAATAAATTGAAATTAATCTGTTCTCATTTATTTAACAAAAATTAGTAGAGCATAACTTAATCACTATACAGTTGCTCACATAGAACCGATGAAGAAGTTGTACATACAGCACCCAGTATCTGCTACCATCTGTCGGCAGAATTCGTAAACATTGCGTTTTGCATTGTTGACCAATCAGTGGAGAGGAGGCGGAGCTTGAAGGCGTGTCTGTGGTTGTGAGTTGACGACACCCAATAACTGCTGCTACCTGCCGGTGTAATTCACAAGCAAGCGTTTCACATTGTTAACTGATCGGAATGGAGTAGGCGTAGCCAGTAGCCACTCTTGTTTATGATTGATGCAGCTTTATCTCTTTACTATTGTATTCTCGATCAAACTACTCATTTGTTTACCTTTTAATCTTTCATTATTCCTTAATATTCATCTTGAATCTCTTCCTATTCCTCCTTCCTCTATTCTATCTTTCTTTTTTCCTATCTAGTCTTTCATGATTTAGATATGAATGATGAATAAACTCCACCGTATTATTATTGATTATCATTGATACTGATTTGATAAATTTCCATTTATAATTCAATTGAACTATATTGGAACTACATATAAAAACTATATGTAAAGAACTATATATAAACTACAATGGAACTATATTCCTTGAGATTTTAGTCAAGTTTGATAAATAATATTCCTACTCATAACTACTGGTGGAAATCAATTTGCACCAAGAGCCTCTAAATATTGAAATCAAATCTTGTTCACTCCAATAACTTTATTACTCTACAAAATTCCAGATAATATGAATTATCAAATCATAGATAGAAGGATAAATTAATAAATAAAAAATTTAAAATTTCTTCGCTGAAGAAGGGTTAGTGCTTATTATTTCACAATATTATAATTACCTAATGTGCCATGTACGAAGTAAATAGCATGAGTTAGGTAGGTATGTGGTATGAGTACCATTACATAATATATTGTAAAACAACTATAGGATGTTTCTAGATAAATTAAAATATGTAAGGCTTAAAAATTTCAAATTCATCATATTTATCATCACTCTCTAACAGAAATATTTTAGCTGACAAATATCAACATAATAATATATTACTATGATAGAAAGAAGCATGTCAAACGCTAGACATAGAACTGACTGGAAAAGTTGACAAGTGATCAAAAAATGGAGTCACCCCCTTCTTTCTCGTAAAGAAGAGATTATGAAGAAGTGACAAGGACAGGATTCGAAATCCACAATTCCAAGCGGAGTGCTGCGATGGCATCTATCGTTTTCCCGACCATGAAGCTTCTAACCTGAAATCAAGGTAGGGATATTATTGAAATGAGATTGTGGGCTTGATATCGGGGAAGCCGTTAAGACATTCCCGAATTCCCATTGTGGCGGCAAGCACGAATTTCGAGAGAAATTATTTGAGAAAGAGAGATGAATAACGCCTAAGAGAGAGAGAGACAGAGATACTAAGAGAGCAAGAGACAATAAGACGAAGTGAGAGGGAAGGAAGAGAGAAAGATACTAGGATACTAGTAGTACAGCAGGAATAGGGGAAATTCCAAGAGAAATAATGAGTGTGAGAGAGTGAATGAGTAAGAGAGTGAGATAAAGGAGCAGAGTAAGAGAGAGTGAGTAAAAGAGTGAGATAGAGGAGTAGAGAAAGAGGTAGTGATTAAGAGGGTGTGATAAAGAGTTGGAGAAAGAGACACATAAAGGAGATTCTGAAAGGAAAAACTAACGAGAGAGACTGATCAGAGAGAGGTACTACTGGTAAGAGAAGAAATTGAGGGAGGAATTATCTGGGTAACAGAGATGGAGACAGGGAAAGGGTAAAAGAGAGAGAGTCAGGATATGAGTAAGAGAAAAAGGGTACTTTGAAAAGAATAATAGTTGAGAGTAATTGATTGATTGATTTATCAAATGAGTTAATAAGGGCGGCATTAGGACTCCTGGTCCTCTCTCTGCTACACAACCCTACAACCCTAAATTGAGACTTTCTATCCCTAAACATAGTGATAGAGGAAAGAAAAACTTCCAATAGTTGAGGGGAATTACTAGGGATTCACATAGTCATAGTAGTTAATAGTACTATTAGTAAGAAGTGATACAACTAATAAACTTAATAGTAGTAGGAGGGGAAATTCAGATAGAAATATTATCAGTGGGAGAGACAGAGACAGAGTTAAATGGAAGAATTGAGATAGAGAATGGCAAAAAGAGTAAATTGAAAAAGGGGAAAAAACTTTGGAAATCGTGATCAGGAAGAAGGAAAACACTGGGGGAATCCTTCGGTTCTCGCAGATTATAGAACACAAAGCGAACTGAGCTGTTAGGGAATCGTTTCCCTAAAGTATTCACTTTCTACTTAGACGAATAACGGACATCACCCTGGTTTGTATCGAAACCGGACTGAAACCTAAATGTTCCAAACATCAATCTAGGCCTATTTCTGCAGGAGGAAGCTTGCCAGTGAATAATCTTGTTTGTTTAGAGGGTTACCAACTGTAGCTTCCTACACCTCTGCTAGTCATCGTGATAGGTGACTTGACGGGGGCATATATTGTACCGGTAAACATAGAAAGGGCTGCTTTTATCTGATGATATTTTGTTCTCATGAGAAGAATCAAGATTTCATGAGAGATACTTTTTCCAAAGAACTCAGTCATGAATTAATACGTGAGTTATGTAGAGATAAGTGGGATGAATAGCTTAGTAATCATTTATGAATGTATTGTTTTCTATTGATTGATGCGCCTGGGCAGCCAGTTGGTATTCAGCTCTTGTAACGTTTTAACATGTCTCTCTAAATAAAATATATATATATATATATATATATATATAGTTGAAAATAAATTTGGGTTGTTATCATTCATTGATTTTATTTTGATGTTATCATTCCAAGGAAGAACTGCTATAAAACAAATAAATATTATTAACTTGGCTTTTTCGCATCATACTTCACACGCAATATTATCTTTCATTAGTTTTCTATTAGTTTTTTCGTTATTAGTTATCAGTTAATTAGTTGAATATTAGTCTCCTCGTTGAAAGATTCCCGCTAGTATATTTCTCTTTCCTCGTTATCTTTTCTATTGATTTGAGTGATATTCATCACTGGTAAAACAAGTATATATTTCTTCGAGAAGAGATAATCTCTGATTGATAGGAAGTTGTTTTCTTAATCCATTAAATAGCTCAGGTTGGAACAATAATCACAAAGATTACTTCCTTAGCACAGAATAATTTTACTTATATAACACAAGACGTTTAAGACGTTTATTGTAACTAGAAAACTTGAAAATTTACAATCATTTGACACTTTAAAGTGTGGGAGTAATAATAAGAGAGTGAAAAATTCCAATAATTTGTAAGAAGATTGTTCTTGTTTGATGAAATTCCACAAATGTCTGAGAAAAAGAATAATACATACCAACGAAATTAAGAAATGCCTGTCAAGATCGTAATGATTTGATGATTAGTTTGAACATCATGAAAACCATAAAGAACTCGATCAAAACTCCTGCAAAAATATCCAGCTCGAATGCAAGATCATAATAGGATGTGAGATGTGCGTTGAAAATATTCTTCCCATCTCACATTATTACCAACTTGTTTGTGTCAGAATTTTCTCGCGTTTTCTCTGTTTTTCATAATCTAGCCATGGGTTGTCTGTTGTCAGCCGGTCCGCGCTGTTCTCACAAGAAAGTGGAAATTTGTAATTTTTATATTCAGGGTGTGTGTGAATGACATGGTAATGGAGTGATGAAATGAGAAAAGTGTGGGAGGGAAACAGGAAATTGTGGGAGTAGTAAGAGGACCAACGGAAGAAGAGAGGAAAGGAAAGAGGATGAGTTGAAAATAGGATGAGGAAGATAGGAAAAAGCGACTGAGTACATTCCCCTGTCATCCGTTTACTGTATTATTCGACAAACAAAACGAGAACAAAAGAGTTCTCGCTAGGTCTGTTTCGAATGATAAAAAAGCTTCAACTGAAAATTTGGCCTTTGTTTCGGTATTAAACGAACGGTGTCTGCCTACACATTTCGCTAAAAAATTGAAATCGAGTACTTAGTGGGTTGAACTTTTGGTGCAAGTAATTCTGAGGAGATTGATGTTCCATATTGATTCAATATCGGTGTTTTCATTACAGTTATGGACTTACTGCTTCGAATTTCATCATTTTATTCATTCTTATAGTTTTCATTCGAGGCTGTCATCAGTTTATTTCTTACAAAAATCAGGCATTTCCATTTTTTTCTCGATTTGAAAGATCCTGTACTTCTTTGTTGGTTCCGTTGACTATTTCCTGAACATCTATCAAATTCAAATTTCTGCTCAGATTACGGAATTATTTATAACAAAATGGAATCCAAAAACAATAATTGCATAATTACATCTACATAATATACCATAGAGAAGCGATAATCTCTAGTTCGTTCAATCTAGTTCCTCTCTTCGTCTAATCTGTTGTCTGTGATAATACATAATCTCGTCACAAGAAATGCAATACGTCATCAAAAACCGTAGTAGTAGTATAGTACTATTCGCTTCTCCTCTTCAGCCGTCAGGGACACGGAGCTTGGACTCGGGCAGTTATAATCTTGTACCTGCTTCCCCCCCTCACTCTGGTTTGGGTTTCCCCCACTAAGCTCGTTTGTATCAGGCGCCATCCTATAAAATCCTATAAATAAGACTTCAGGAATTTGATTATTGAAGGCTCACCCCAATGTAGGCGTAATTATTTTCATATTTGTGAAAAACGTTGCTATTATTTATGTCAGCATGCATAAATCGCCCATTCATTTTTCAAATGTTTGGTTATTATCATAATTGTCTCAAGTGGAGCGATCACTTCATAGTTTGGGCATAGACTAACCATATACAGTATTTGAATTATTGTGATCTTTGGATTATTGGTATATTTGGATTATCTTTGGTTTGGGTTAGTATCAATCCTGCATTTATCTGAAAGAGATCATGAGAGTTTAGTCACATGATTTACCTTTTTTCCTCTATTGTGTCACCATTTGATCCCAATAATTCACCCGGGCAACTGCTCCATCAATGTCGCATTATTCCGGGGATCAGAGAGCGAATGTTTTGTGGTGGATACGTCAGTTAGCACGCGGGGGGTGGGGGGGGGGGGGAGCAGATAGTGGAACAGTAGCGGTTATTGCAGACTGTTTCACCGACAGTTACTACTACAGACTACGATTCTCGTGGTGGGGGGGGGGGGGATTGGGAGGGGATCAATAGACTACTCTGCATTACCTCTTCCCCTCCTACTTCTTCTTTCCCCACCCCTTCTTCTCTCACCTGAACCCCCCCCCCATCTGGAAAACTGTTGAGGTACAACTACACTGTCGCCCCAACCTTTATGTCTTCCGCCATGCCTGAAATGTGAAGTTGTCCAACACATAAAAGCCGCTACTGTGAAATTTGCCCATCGGTACCTGCATGACTGATCCCCAACTTTTACATTTGGTCCAAGTTCATCCATGCATGAAAATGGACGTAGTCTGTTCGGCGGGTAGTTGTTTAGGTTTATAAACTTTTCCCGCGCTGGGAAATAATGATGCGTGGGATCCGCTGTCGAATTTCGGTAATAATTTTCGGACGGAGAAGGGGATTAGAGCTTATTTTCACCCATGCGTTATTCCAAGGTAATACATAAACTTTAGTAAATGAGTTTACTACTCATTAACAAAAAAAAAATGAGTACACATGAGATGAGATACAAATCAATTATATAGACTTATCATATTTCGGTATTGCAATCAACTCTATGAATGAGTATCGATAATTTATAATTTTATTTCTAAGAGCCCGTGGCGAAGCGTGGTATACTCAACCGGTCATTCTATAGGAAATATACTTGGCGATGACTGGTTAAGTATACCACGTTTCGCCACTACTAAGAGCCTTAAGTACATGTTTTCCGATCCGAAATTTAACGTGAAAAGATGAATAAGATAATGTGAAGAAAGAATGATAGATAACTCGTCCCATATATATGATACGAATTGAATTTTCCATATGAAAATATATCAAATTCAAAACTTTTCTCAGTGAATCAGATTTTGTGATCCTTACAAACATTCTTCCATTCTAAAAATTTAAATATTGATTTTTCACACTGGCATCACATGTTTCAATCGGAGCAGAGACTACCGTTTGATGGAATTTATCGTGATGCTTCAAACTTATAATATTCGAAGCGTTAAGACGTGAAGAAAAGTTTACTACTTAATTCTCGAACTACTTTTCGTGTTGAGAAGGCAAGAGGACAAAGAGGCAATTCAGAAAACTTTAGCAACATTTTTGATCCCTTGCAATCTTCTCACTTCGAGTTCCAACTTTTCCCAAACTTTTGTCCTCTGAATTCATACTTCATCTTGGGCATCACCATTTATGAACCTATTACAAAGTCGTTAAAAACAAGTCGCACTCATTGTTTTAACTGCAAGTTGAATCGCGCTCAGAAAGGATTAAGAGCTAGAAAATTGAATGAAATTCATAGCTGAGAATAGCTAGCCTAGATCTAATTAATAGTTTTTTGGGGCTGTAATTTATTGTGATCTAGTGATTAAATTACGATTTTCACAGAGAAGAAATTGAGTTCACAATAGAAATTCTACAAAGAAGTGAAAATGATATTTGCACAAATGTGTAGAGGCGGCCCCCCTATATGAAGGCTAAAAAGGCTGCGCCTGGGGCTTCGCGTTTTTCAGGGGCCCCGCACAGCCGAGAACCAAGACTTGGAAAATGAAACTTCCCGCATTTGGGCCCCGCATTTGGGTTGCATAGATCGAGCAGAGTTTAGAAAAGAGTTGGGGATCAGAGTTTGATCTTTGATTCTTCAATAATCATTTGTTTAGAAGTCTCTTCAGGTGTTTCTTCATTCATTTAAAAAGCACCTCTTTTCTCAAACAAGACATCACAGTCTCTCAGGCTATTAAACCCTTATCATATTATACCCTTTCAAATTCATCAATTGATTCTATTAAAAAGAAAACATTGAATTGAACTGCTGACTTTCAAGGTACCTCTACTCTAGACATGTACTGTCATTATTCACAAACCATCGTCTCGTATATGGATAACTTACAAAATTCTAGGCTTTTTCGCTGGATGGAAATTTGATCAAAGATTATTATTGTTTAGAAGCACCCAAATGTATGGTTATGTCCGCACCACATGCTACACAGCATGTTCTCAATGTGGATATGCAGCATGCTGTGCAGCTCACAAAAATCGACCAAGATTTGGACATAGACATTAAACGGGTTTGGACATGGGGATTCTACGCAATGTCGATCAAAGTGAGATTGATTTCTACAATATTATTAAATTATATTATTGTATACTGTATTATTAATATTATTATTACTATATTAAATTATTTATTTCGATTGAAGATCGTCAATTCCCTTCGCTTTTGTATTGCAATATATTTCTCATTAAAAACTAACTTGTTGCGAATTTTTCTTGTCTGACTACGAATTGGTTGTTGAACGAATATTGTTATCGGTGTTTTGTTGTTGCAGAGGACATGACGGGCAGAGGCAACAAGAAGTTTGGAGACAAGTGCGGCGAGACGAAGGAGTGTGGCTTCCGAGGTTCGGTCTGCGATCCCTACAAGCACTCGTGCCAGTGTCGACCCGAACTCACCGCTACCAATCACATAGACAAATGCGGCGAAGGTCAGTTTACAAATTATCATATTTACATTTATAACATGAATTTATATTCAACAAGGATATCCCGAGGGAGCAAAAGTGCGACTTTATTGAACTATGTTGAAATAGGTTCCAAATCTCCTCCATTTCTTTTCGTGGTGTTGACCAAACAGTAGAAAGTCGGCGGAGAGGAAGGATTACATAATATAATATTATAATTTTTATCAATCAATGATTGAATATTATAATTTGACGTCAATTGTTGTTGATATATTTGAAGAGAGTCTGAACTATTCTATTTTACATGAATGAATAGTGAACTATTCTATTTTACATAAATGAATAGTGAACTTTTCTATTTTACATAAATAAATAATGAGCTATTCTATTTTACATAAATGAATAATGAGCTATTCTATTTCACATGAATAAATAATTCGAGTTAGGTTTTTTGGAAGTTGAACTGCACAGGACCTGAATAATAAAAGAACAGTGGGAAATATGTGGAGGAAATCATATTAGTTGAGTGATCATATTTGGTATTCATCTCTATAATTTTATTGATTATATTTTCGTTCTAAATTTTTGTTATAAATTTCTATTCATAAACTCTTGGAGAGTACACCATGAAATGGTTTCGCTCAATATTTTTGAAGCGTTTTGTTGAAGCAAGTGTGATTCAATTGAGTAAATGACATAATGTGAACTTAGTAGGAGTAGGTAGCAAATTTTCCACCTACTAGTGAAGTTTCAATTGAAAATACTTATCAAACATGAAAATTATATTTATCCTGAATGAATATAATGGTATTATTTTGTTAGGATAATGACCCTTCTAGTCGATTTCAAAAGTTCAAGTTGAGAAGTGAGAATTGAAAGTTGGATATTCAGACTCAAGAGGCTATCTGAACTTTAGTTGAATCCAATAGAAATAATGCCCAAAATATTTATAACCACTGAGAACATTGAAAAACCATTCATAACCTTAGAAACAATTAAAACCACGGCTTTGACTCCACACAAGTTTTTTCCTAGCCTTTTTTTGTAATTAGTGAGATCACAACGCAGAACATTTTCACTGGCGGTCTTCAATCCCCAAGGGCACAACAAAAGTAGGCCTAACAAGTAATAGCTTACTGTAGAAACTGGGTTTCTCCGACTGAAAACCCTTCTGAAAGTTTTAATTATGCAAATGAACAATTTTCTTTTCTCTAAAATCTTGTGAACGCGCAAGTATAACGGTCGTTATCTCACAGTTTGTTGAAAAAGCAATTGTTGTTCTCATACAAAGCTCTTCATTCTGTTCCCTATACCCTCTTTATGCTTTCATTAAATATGTTTTCTGTTTCTCCAGACCATCAGAAAGCTAATCTCTTGGCTATATTTTGAAATAGTATTGTCTTATGGTGGTTCCCTAGCACGCGCCTACAGACCCAACCATGGCCTAACTTTAGACATACTTAACTAAAGTATAATCTAAAGTTCAGCCATGACCCAACTCTGTTCGCCTGCCAAATTTAAATGTTTGTGGGTGGTAGATTTTTGGATCTGATAATTCAAGGTAATTGAATCTATTGATGTTATTTATAACCAAAATAGTGCGGAATGGGAAGACCTTCCAAAACACTTGCTTGGCAGGTTCATAATTATTTATGAGACTAGTTCAATGGTTTGATAAGTGAACTATTTATAATAATCTGAACTGAGACAATCATTTCAATAAGTTTTTGGTAAAGAAAGTATAGACGTTTCTCATTCTTTCTCTTATAAGGGAGATTTAGATAAATTTGATAGGAAAGAATCCAGTCAATCTCGGAAAGTTATGACAAATTGATAAAATTCATTAATTCCTCCATTTCAACCTATTCGAAAAATAAGATCATTTCAAAAGAAAGTGATAGAAGTCAGTACTTTAAAGATCATCATTTCTTAGGATCATTTTGAAATAAAACGTGTTGGAAATCAATATTTTTATTGGGAAATACTTCCAATTAAACAGATTTTGTGATACGAGCTCAAGACAACAATTTAAATAAGTTGTCAAAGTAAGAACAAAGACTGGATAAGAAGAAATTTTCAAAGCCACATATTTAATAGAACAACGAGATACTGCAGTTTCGGTTGTTACACCATTATCAATCTCAGAATTTATACTCGTGACCGAGCGCTGTGATTGGCAGTTGAATGGCCTATCAGGTCTATCATGAGCTCCTCCCACAATGGGCGGTTTCTAGCCATGCGGTTCACATCACAGCAATGGAGGTTCAAACCACTAACATAGCAAAGAAAGGTAACTGATATTTACAAAAACAAATGAAATAAATAGAAGAGAACAACAATAATAGCATGAAAATTCAATGACAAACAATTATTTCATTTCTTTTTGTAAATATCAATTACCTCTCTTTGCTATGTTAGTTGTTTGAACCACCATTGCTGTGATGTTTGTAGAAACCGCCCATTGTGGGAGGAGCTTATCTAGGCCAATGACAGTCGTTCACCTGATAGGCCATTCAACTGCCAATCACAGCACTCGGTCACGAGTATAAATTCTGCTGCTCTGTACTTTAGTTTTAGATTACTAGAGATTGATAATGGTGTAACAACCGAAACCGTAGTATCTCGTTGTTTTATCAAATATGTGGTTTTTACAATTTCAAGTCTTCTTATTCAGTATATGGATAACTACCACAACATCACCTTCACTATTACACAGAAAGTTAAGAACAAACAGATTTCCAAAATATAATAAGAATCAATTTTATTTGACCAGAATTTTCTCTCATTAATCCCATTATTTTTCTTAGGAAATTCACTCAGATTTCAGATTGATAATGAAATAAATCCTAATTAAATAAATTGTTAGATTGCACCGGAAATTTCGAAATGCTACTGACGTCATTTGGCTCACGAACCACGTCATAGGCATAGCTGTATTTACAGTCAATTAGCATAATTGATGAGCAATAATAGTATTGTAAGGGTTGGTGGATACCCCTGGGTACTCTATGGTCCCAGCGCTCATCGACTCATTACCGGTTCGGTTGCAGATGTCTCCGGGTTTCAAGAACTAATTTGATTACTTCGCCATCTAATTATAGAGGCAGCAATGTGGGTGGTTGTATTGTTTGGGGAGGTTTCGAAATAGCATCGTTCGGTGCAAATAAGTTATGGCAGTTTTGATAAGGGGTCACTGATAGAGGGGATGCGATAATCCTCTCACCGAGTTGTCCTGTCATATGTTACCCAAATTCTAATTCATTGTTCAATAATGCAGTATTAACATTTGTTCACGTATGTTCTGTTCCACCACTATTTAACTTGTTTATCTAACTAAACTTCAGATCTATATCATCAACTTGATAACTAACAACTAAATTTTTGCCATAGTTTTAGCTTAAATAGTACAGAGCTCATAAAATATACAAGTTCACATTCAAAACTATATAAACATGCTTCTGATCTTTATACAACATGTATCCTGTATAACATGTATCCATGTATTTATACATCATGATATGGAATCACTAGAGAAAAGTAATATAAAATACGGAAAATCATTGTCCAACAAATCCTCTGTACAAATTGTGACGATGAAAATATTTAAATGACATTTCATTGGTTGAGATTTCGTACAACAAAATGGCGTACAAGGAACTCCATTTTGTTGGAGATCCATGTACGCCATTTTCCTGGATCAACCAATGATACCAGTTTCAAAAGGATTGTGTGTCAGAATAGAGTTGTGTGCTCATTTGTGATTGGTTGAAGTTTTCTATGTGATGGTTCATATTATTTAACATTGAAATTGGCAAATTGGGTTGTCAATATGTCTTCCTGATCCTCATAAGGTTTAAATCAATAATGATGAATTTGTTTTTTACAAGACGCAATAGATAATCTTTGTACATATTTTATTACAAGTTATATGTTTCGTATTCCTTGGTTCTGATTCTGAATTCATATTTCAATGTAGGCTACTTTTTGTACATTTTTCATTGAATGCTTCATGATTCTTATGTGGTTGCATTGCATTCTTGATATCAATATCATTTCAATGATACATACACTATTTAAACGTTAACCCTTTTTCAAATTCGTTTGTCCAACCTCAAACTCCGAATACATTCACAAGCTCCATTCAGGAGAATTCAATTAACTCATTGTTCAACTTATCGTTAACTAATTAACTTATCGTTTCATATATTCTCATTCAAGAATAGTAACAATCACAATTTACGGGGTTGTCTAGTAGAGGTTTTTACAATCTTACTTTTTGAGCATACGATGAACATAAGAAACACAGCATAATACTTGTTGAAAGAATAGATAGTGGAATTTTAATAGTTATAATATAGGCTAGATAGTGCAAATCCTCCATTAAAATCCAACTTGAACAAAGCACACGAACCCATAAGAAACAAAAACATAATACTTGTTGAAAAAATAAATAGTAGACTAGAATTTAAGATAAAATGGATGGTATAAGTTCTTTAGCTAGTAGAACGGAAATCGTCCATTAGAATGCAAAATAGGGCAACCTGGAAATGGTTGCACTAGGTGACAAACATCATCGATTTATTTGCTGGGAACTGTGAAGCTCATAGTTAGCGGGAAGTTGTAAATTACTCGGGCCCAGTTCGTTTGCGTAGTACTGTAAATTATCGCCAGAGAGCAAAACAAATTAGATAGGGGACCCGCTATAAAAAGCAGCTATCAAATGATGAATAATGTTTCGATTGTCGACGTTTTCCCCGGAGCAGCATGCAACTTATTCGTTCAAATTGTGTCTTGACATGTCAGAGAGTTGCAATTAAAAGTCCCCTTGCCGCCGACCCACTTGGACCAGTCCGAAGAAGGCAAAAATCGCATGTCACATATTACTGTAAAAACCGTGCCGTGTACATTTTTATATGAAAATCATTGTGGCGATATCACGGGGTAAAGTTACATTGAAACGTTGCGTGTTGCTGTGTCGCAGGCTGACTTTTTAAAAACCGTCACAAAAGCTCTCTTCTCATTGGCCGACATTGTTGCAAGCACGGTGCAACAAAATGTACGACTGGAATTATTAAAACGCGGCACAAAACATTTCTGAGCACTATTCACAACAACTATTGAATGCCGGTTTTTTCAAGTCTGGACGAACTTTAATAAATCATCGGACATCTTTGTTGTCACGTGATTTTTGTTTATTTTCAACTGCATTGAAGAAATAGCATGGGAATTGATCTTTGTTACAGAGTTGGGTGTCATATAAACAGATAAATTGATGATGATTGAATAATTTCATAGAATATTCATATAAGAAAATTATTTTCGTATGGCTTTTTATCGGTGGAAAGACCGTTTTATGGGTAGGTTTCACCTTGCCTTACTTTCGTAGAATATTCATATGAATTCTTATTTTATCATACCTGTGAGCACAGAAACTGTGTCTTGCAGGTATCAGGGTCAACATTGTATTAGTTCTATGCTTATTTGCTTCCGCATAAGATACGTTCCTTTTTCAACTGGTTTACTAAGTTGATAATTCTGGATGAACTTACTGTCGATTAAGGATTGAGTAATAATTGATAATGACATGATTGACATGTCTATTTTTTATATTGGATTTATTTATGACAAGGCATGGGAGCTTATCTGTGTAACAAGTTTGATTAATTTAAATTGTATGAATAAAAGAAAGTTAGTTATTATGAAAATTCATCTCTCAGAGAGATTCTTTGAGAAACTATCAAAGAATGAGCTCAGTTCGAATTATTCTTCATGTCCATCAGTACGAATATGAGGTTAAATAAATTATATATCGGAGGTATTTGTGGGATTCGCCTTTAGAAGAATCAAGAATTAGAAGGGGAATGGCGTGTCTAGAATGACACGTTGAAAGGAGAGAGATTTATATTTTATCCTGTGAAAAGTAGTGAGCGACAAACGAGCGTAGAATAAAGATTTGGAGAATAAAGAAGCAGAGAACAGAAAACCACTGCGGATAATATTGATGGAGAAGTTCATTTTCATTTAGTACGACACTCCATACATACATGAAAGAGAAATAATGAATTTGAGGACTGAGGAGGCAAAAGTTGTAGTAGGGTGATAGTTTTTGAAAGGTGTATGAAAAATTATTTTTCCAAAGTAAAGTTTCCAAGTGCAATAGGTTTTAGATTGCTACAACATAATCTTCAAATTTCTAATCTAAATTTTCTACTACATTAATACCTTGTATCATCTATTACAATATTACTGTATAAATGTAATGAATGCTGCAAATCTACAGGTATTTCCATGTAACTGCGTATGAGATATCATTTCTAACAATGACCCAATCGAAACATCTTCGAATTAAAGCTTAAATAATATTTTCTATTTGTTTAGTCTGTGATTAAAGGTTGCGTGATTAAAGCTCCTACAAGTTGTAATAGAATTTCACTGGAAATAGAGAAACTGAAGTTTTCTCATATATTAACAAAAATTTAATATTCACGCTCTTCAAATTAAATATTCTCTAATGATCTCAGTTTCTTAACTCACTTTAAAATCACAATCGCTTGTGAACTAATGTTTAACATTATATTGGCTGTATAATTTCAAGCCCAATTACGTGTGAACAATACTCCTCTTCGAAGGAACCATAGAGATTGAACAATAGAAATACGTGAGCACTATAAGCTAGGGCTTAGTGACACTGCTTTCCATAGAGTTAGAGCTGCTGCCACTTGAGACTACAAGCTGCTTCAGCATTAGTTGACTATTGTTCGCTGTCACTTCTATGACTGTGGATCAAATCTCTCCTACATTCTAAGTTAGAGTTCCAAGTTCCATAGAGGCGCCGTCGAAAGTTGAGATTCATTCCAGGTAACCTTCCTATTAAATTGCTTGGTCTTGAATAAATAAAAAGCAAGAGTAAAGAACTGAATAAAGTATAATAAAATTTATTGAGATATTTGGCTGAAAATGCTGAAAAAGTTATGGTTTAGTTTATTGAATTACGTTTAAACCGTTATTTCTCAATTATATCGGTTTATTGACCTATATGAATTCTCATTCTCCAATTCTTTTATTTTATTCTGAATTCAACTTGCATAATATTATTATCTCGAGCCTGATACTCTGGAATGATTTGAACGTTCTCATTCTAATACAAAAAATCAATATTTCTACTAATCACTGACAGATTGTGTATAAAATAACTCCTATTATAATTCCGAATACGCCACACTTCATCCAGAACATCTCTTCATACAAGCTCTCTTCATCTCTTCATACAAGCATATTTGAGTATAAT
This sequence comes from Laodelphax striatellus, assembly GCA_017141395.1. Classification (NCBI taxonomy): domain Eukaryota; kingdom Metazoa; phylum Arthropoda; class Insecta; order Hemiptera; family Delphacidae; genus Laodelphax; species Laodelphax striatellus. The sequence goes on from CM029538.1 coordinate 24,093,297, forward strand.
TTGTAGCTGTTTGAAAATTAGCCAAGTTTTATGGGCAATAGCCGATTATGTTTATTTCGCTGACTTGAGTGACTTGAAGAGAAGCTAGATAAGATTTACAGTGCCGTACTTTTAAACGGCATTTATGTTGTGAGCAGTGTTGTGCTTTTATGACTCAATGAAATTTGCTTCATCTCTTTTTTCCAACCATGAAACAACTCCAGAGCAAACAGTGGGCGTTTGAAATGATGTACACGCAGATATGATGACGATCATCCTCACATGATGATCATGATCATCATAATCATCATTATCATCCCCCTTCGTTTTCGTGTATTCAATTTTACTACTGTATTATCATTTTATTTCATCAGTAATTTTATTCCATTATTGTAGCCTACGATTATTGAAACTGCATCAGTTGTAGAACAAACTCTGTCATTCAATTACATCATGCTCCGGAATATGCCTCCAATTTGTAGCAAACAATGTTTTAAATTCTATTCATAATCAAGCACGTAAATAAAATCCAAAACATGCCTACAATTCCCAACCATTTAAATTATGTTGGAAAAATTGCACTTTATGAATGAAATCATCATTGATCAACAAAAACATTGTTCAAACAACATATTCTCTTTAAAACACAAGTTTATCCCAGGCCTACAACTGAACCCCAAGCAAGTAACTTGTTCAATTCAACTCCCAAACCTCATTACACTGTCTCCAGCTAATGCACCGCTTTCTAACCTGCTCAAGACACCTTCTATAATTATTAGACACAATTACTTGGCAAGTAGTGAAGTTGTTAAGAACAAGTTGAAGGCTGTGTTAGTGGGAGGAGTTTACCCAATCGCTTAACTTAGCACTCTGTTGATACGAGGCTCTTTCTACTCCACCAACCACGAAATTTATCATGGATTCTTGTAGTATCTGACGTACGAAATAGGTTGTATGTAAGTTGCTTGCTGTTCACTGCGTTCAGAGGAGTTTGAGGCTGTTGTCACTTTCACCGAGGTAATTTACACCTCCCACTCCGCTAACGTGTGAGAAAATCACGAAAAGTGAACAGTTTCACTTAAAAAGAGTTTTTTGTGAACAAGTTTACTAGGAAATGTTCCTAGTGATGTAATAAAGTGTTGTGATGGAAGGAGAGTGAGAGTAAACGACTTGGAGACATAGTGAGAGAGCTTCGAGGTAAACCATTTTGTCATAAATTCGTGTTTCAAGAAAGTGGGAGAGTTTCTCTCTGAAAGTTGTTGTTTAAGGCCAAGAAATAGGTTAGAAGGTGATTGACTGTCGAGTGAATTTTGTTGATAAGTTAGTCTACAGAGTATTGAATTTCCTGTGAAGTTATTTCCATCTCGCTCCATATCTTACCATTTCGCTCTACCGAGTTCAGGCTGACTAATTCAAATTACTGTATCACAAAGAAAATTGATCTTCTTTATCATGTTAGGATGATGCCCACATAAGCTAGGCTTGTGCGTGGGTAATGTGAGGGTGATGATGAGAGATGGAATTTGGTAGATTAATTATTATGAAGAAATTATATTGAAAAGTAATAAAATCGATTTTGAAGAAACGGAGATCGATAAGGGCTTAATAACCGACATATTTTGTAGCCTACTCATTTGTGTCAAATAATCTGTGTTAATAACAACGTTAACAACATCCAATCTTCCAATTCGCTGAGTATAATTATTCGCTAAATGAAGTCATTATTAACAGTTTAGCTCTGGAAAAGCTTAATTTCTACCGAATCCTATCAATTTCAGTATTATTATGCCAATTATTTGTAATAGCAGTAGTAGTGATTGAATTGTTGTTTAAACTTTATTGTACAGTTTACCTAGTATAGCTATATAAGAGCTAAATATGGTATAACTATACAATATCGAATAGTGATAATAATAAACGTTATTTTATAGGTTAGTTTACCTGACTAAATATAGTATAACTATATAACAGCTAAATATAGTATAACTATACAATAACGAATAGTGATCATGATAAATTAACATCATCAAACACCAGTAACTATTGACGGTACGTTTTCTGTATGTACCGTTGAAATCAGATCCTCTCTTTTCAGCTGCAAATAGCTATCTATGTGCACCCTTTTATTAGAACTCTAAATAGATGGTTGTTTTCTTGTTGCATTAACAGGCTACCAGTTAAAAGCTTCGTTTAATTCACGCTCAAATTCACCGAACATTTAAGAAAAACACGTGAAAAAAGCGAATGAATCAACGGAAAGTAGAGTATAGCGCTGTAATTGTCCCGGAAAAACGTTGAAACGTTTCCTCCTCCTCCTCTCTTTCAGACTCAATGCGTTTCTATCTCTCTCTCTCTCTCTATTTATCTGTCGCTCTCACTCTCTTCTTCTATTTCTCTTTACCTCTCTCTCTCTCAATTCATTTCTCTCGCTTTCTCTGTATCTTTTACCATCATCACTTTTTCATATCATTTACGATTTTCATCTCTTGTCTCACTTGAATCTCTTGCATCACACCCTCTCACTCTCTCTCCTCTATATCCTCTTTCTCTCTCTATTTCTGCCACATCTTCTGCAACTTCCTTCTCACTCGCTCTCTTTAGTTCTCCATATTTATTTCTTGCTCTTTTTTCTAAATTGATTTACCAGGATCGGCAGAGCGTATACCTCGCATCATTTAACATCCATCATCGATTCCCGGCAGGCTTTTGATTTTCTGATGCCGTGATAACAGCGGTGTTGAACTCGTATATTAGCGGTCACAGAATTCCAGTCATAACTCATCAGTTTTGAGAATAATGAGTTTCGATGTATCGTGGTTTATCGTAACTGGGAAGTAGCCTATCAGCTTAAAGAGACGTCAAAACAATAATTTACATGGATGAAGCTCACGGCAAATTCTAGTACAGAGTGCTACAACAAATTTGCATAATTCCAGCGATTTACATCATTGATCTATCTGTCTGATTTGTGTCGTTCTGGTGATAAACCCTATACTAACCAGTTTCCTGCTAGGATTTGATCGACAGTAACCTTTGATCCTGATAATAAGTATTATTACGACGGTATATTGAAGGAGAATTATATACCGTTATTATTACTATGTATTGTATAATTTACGAATGTTTCAGTAGTAGCTTACAGATGTTTATCGAAAATTGACAACTATTATGTTATAGACACGTGTCAGAATGAAAGATGGGAGACATTATTAGAGGTTACAGTTAATCAACTGCTATGAATACAAAATAATTTGTGAATTATCTCATATTGCTTCCTTTGGATTTTTGTTTAAATAATTATCCGTAATTAGTCATTTTGACAGGTAGTAATTGGACATTAAGTCCAATTACTAGACCTAGTATACTTACTAAAGACTTGCATTATGTACAGAAACTTAAGAAAAGGAATAATGTATAGAAACTTGACAAAAACGGACTTGAAATGACAGAATTTAACTTATTTCAAGAATTGATAAAGTTACAACATTTATTTGATCATGCACTTTCTTGAACAGTAGAGGAGGAAACAAGAATATTAAAAATATTATGTTTGATTTAATATTGTAAGGAAGTGACTTGAAATAAGCTGAAGAGGAAAATCATTTGAAAGAAATGTATAAATAACTACTACTGTACTAGCAACAATTTACAGTTCACAAAATAAAATCCCCCCCCCCCACCACATGAATATTCTTGTGTATAAGAATGAATACAGATTTGGAAACTTCAGAGAAATGTAGGCTAAATGTCGGAAGTTATTGTCGGATGATCTATAAATTTCATATAAGAAACCAGATATCATCACATTATTGTACCTCGACCATTATTTTTATCACTGGTGAACTCTCTACACACAAGCTTTGAAGCATATTAAACTACGGTTATACCATCATATTTCTTTGTGATCATGCATGTTTTTAAGAGTAGTCTCGTACCAGGTAGTTCAGTAGTCATATTTTTTCATCTTTTAAGCCGTTAAGCATTCGAACAACACGAAATAGGAACTTTAAAGTTTATGTTAGGCAGAGTCTAGTGTCTTTTGATCTCAGTTCCCAACTGCACGAAAGCTTTGGGTGAATTACTCATATATTACTATGTAAAAATTTTACGAGAAATGTTTCAAATTTATTGAGCATCAAAAGGGATTCCAAAAGTTGCTTTTAGTACGGTTCTTAAAGAATATATTGATGTTACAGTAAAGTAGTAAATTATCATAGAGTTAAAGTATAGTTTCGTCTTTCTTTAGCGCAATATCAAGTCCTTACTATTTCTAACTATCTTTGGTTCTTTTATACTGAAATTGAAATACTTAATCGAATCTTTCATGCTGTGTTGCACCAAGCGAGATCAATTTTAAACCAGGATCAGCACAATACTAAGTGGGAACAAACAGCTAACTCAAAATAGTTGATTTCTGGTTGTTGCAACTTAACATAAGAAGTCTACTTTTACTTCTCAATTATTTTGACTCTTCGTATTTTTATGAAAATAAATATATCAAGAAAGATATAATCTGTTGATATTCGAGGTACATTTATCTGATTATTGCAAAACTATACTTAACTCTTGATCGTTGATCACCAATTATTCTTATTATATTATTGATAATTGGTTATGTTGGCGAAGTGGAACAACCCCACTTGGGGGGAACTTCCCACTTCTAAAAGCCATACGCTAAATAAAAAACCCAATTATTGTTAATCTTGTCACAAGCAATCGCAAATCAAATTTTGATTGATCTTTATTATAAATCTACTTGAATATTCATGTAACCGCTACTACTGCTAGCCAGTAGGTAGAGTTATCAAAACAACCAGCAGTAGATTAGTTTACTTATTGCTCGAACCAATATTGGATCAATCTTTCCAACTTTGACGGGAAGTTTGATGTGTATGTTTGTTTTTGACGAAGGTTGGATGTTTACTTGATGCTTCAGTGAGATAACTTCCATAATCATACATATTAAGCAACTGTATACCAACAACACACTTTCAACAGGTTGTTGGATTCAGTCCTAAGGAAGGAGCTCCAACATTTCCTCACTTTCAAAGACGTCTCATACAAAGATAAAATACTGGAAGGAGGCCATTGATATCCATCAACTTGAAGTGGGTTTCTTTAAATTATTCAGTAGCTTTTTTCTTTCATGTTTTTCCAGCAGTGGTTTCCCAGTTGGGTGCATTCAAAAAGGAAGTTTGTTGCATTACAAGCGCTAGTTGCTAGATGCATTCAAAAAGTGAGTTGCAGTGCAATCTTTTGCTAACAATAGCCTACATTGAATCAGCTGAACGTACGAGATTGCACGCTATCAAGTGAGGGCGTTCATAGACAGCTGTAGCAAGCGCTTGAAACCAGTTTTATTCGTGAAAGCATTCTATTCAACATGCAGGATCATTGGTTTCAAAAAGAATATGAGACTTTATTAGAGTCTTCCCACAAATAAGGTGTTTTTATACAGGGTGTTTCAGGAGGAATCTTCCAAACTTCTCATACTGATTCCTGACACCAAAATAATGAAAACTTTCCATTAAACATGGGTCCTAAAATGCTTCGTTTCCCCTCTAGACGCCATTTTGTTTTTTCACTTATTATTTTTTTCTAAATAGTGCTTAAACATATGACATTGAGACTTTCATGACAACTAGACAAAGGTACAAGAAAATTATAACAATTTTTCAAATTCATAAAACAAAATGGCAGCCATTTGAAATTTTGTTTCTTAGATAACTCGAAAACCGTTGATATTACAGAAATTTCGAATGGCTGCCATTTTGTTTTATGAATTTGGCATTTTCATAATTTTTCTGTAGCTTTGTCTAGTTGTCATAAAAGTTGGTGTAAAGTTTCAATGTCATATGTTCAACCATTATTTAGAAGAAAAAAATAATAGATGAAGAAAAATGGCGTCTAGAGGGGAAACGAAGCATTTTAGGATCCTTACTGGATGTTTACTGGAACTTTTTCATTATTTTGATGTCAGGAATCAGTATGAGAAGTTTGGCAGATTCCTCCTGAAACACTTTGTATTGAATTTCCTAGTTACAGCCCCTGTAATTGTGGAGCTGTTTAATGTTTTTCTTTAGTGAGCCTTTGAAAAGGTCTTAATATGTGTTGAAAGATGGAGTAGTTTTAATTGAGTGCCAATAGTTCTAGTATAAAGTTAGTACTGGAGCCTCATGCACACGATTAAATTTTCAATAAACCCAATAAAATGAGCTGGATTTAAATAGCAGCCCACAAGCTGGATATACTGTATTCGATCTTGGAACCTTTGGATTATCAGACAGGCGCTTATCGCCCTCGGCTAAGGACCACTCCAATATGGACTATTATTATAACTCAGTAAGCCGTTCTATGCACGTCTAGTGTATAAATAGGTGAAATGGTTCAATTCAAATATCTTCTTATTAAATTTTGTGTACGAACGACTTTATTCATGATTGGAAAATAGTTTCAGATATTTATCTATAGAGGCGGCCCATCTCCATGAGGGACACGCTCTTTCTTACAACTATTAATATTCAATATTTATATTTTATAATATAGTATTAAATATTTTAGGCATTCTTCAGTTCAGTTTCCCCACAAACTCACTTTTAAATTATTTACTTTGAATATAGTTTATTCACGTTTTATAAATAAAACTAATCATCCACACTATGCTTTGGATTATAGTTTTCATGTATGATTGAAGTATACTGGGTTTGCTTAAAAATCAGGTGTGTATAGTTAATTCATCCATTAGACCAGGGAAAATTTTATGGATTCGGGAAGCAATGTGAAGAATAAAGATAGGAAGCTTGCAGTAAATGATTGCGTGTGACGTTTTTATTCGTCAGTAATTGATGATTCGTGCCAGCAAAAGCTCAATAGCCCTTAAATGACAACCTAAGCTCTTAATCATTTATTCATCTCACGTGATCTACAGAACGTGGTACACACGCGTAATCTATATACTGTACAATATAAGGCTAGGCGTACACCGGTTAGTCAAGACAAGACAAGACGTGATTAGTCACGTTTAGTCACAGTAATTCACATAGTTGCTTATGAAACAGCACACACTGATGCAATGACTAATCGGTGTGTGTTGCTTCATAAGAAACTATGTGAAGTATTGTGACTAAACGTGACTAATCTCGTCTTGCCTTGTCTTGACTAACCGGTGTACGCCTAGCCTTAGTTAGTATGAGAGTGAATACTCGTGTGTATGCGCGAATAGAAGTGATCCATGAGTGTGTGAAGCATAGGTCAGGTAAGCAGATTTGTCGTGACAAATAGCTGTGGGTGAAATATCGGAATATGAGACCTATAGTACAGCATCAACCGACAGAACTAAGCCAGGAGATCTACGAACATTTTGCCGGGATATTCAAATAACGGACCGCGTTTAGTATTCAGCCATAGCGATAAGGCTGCACAACAGATCAGCCATCAAACGGTGGTACGGGTCTTGAATTTTCTCTCAACTATATCAATACATACATATATATTTATTGGGTACATAGTACATGAGTATTTTACTGTGCTCCTCACCTATATGCCTCGCATATGTCCAGATCGTTTTACATATCTGTCAATAGGGCAATTTTATACATATACTTTCTCACACTGCGCTCATATTTATTCACAGACTGCAGCAGAGTTTCAGCTGAATATGGGATGAGAACTGACCTCAGTTTGAATCTGTCTCTAATTTATGTAGACGTTTTGGTTGACTAGAATAGGATGAGGATGTTGTGGGGAGGTAGGATTGAGTAGTATGTTTTCTGGAAGCATAATCTATTTGGGAGCAGGGTGGGAACATGTTATAAAGCATAACTAATATTGATGAAAGCTACAAATTAGTAGCTATTTTCTATCAAAAGTGCATAATGATCATCATACTAACGATTGCTCAAAACTCAATTGAATTTAACTATTTTAATTCAAATTTAAATACCTTTCGAGTTTCGCAAATAATTCGTTTTGCAAAGATATAATTCAATGCTTTTCGTGCAATTGGCCTTGAGAATCAAATAAGTTAATCTCTAGTTTTATCCATTACTCACACTACTTGAAAACATAGAAAAGTAGTTTAAAAATAGAGGATGAAAATTGGTTTAATGAAAGGTATTTTTCGATTTATCAGGTGTTTTGAATGAAAATTTGATAAGTATATTGGTAGAACAATGGACTCACAAAATAGTGGGAAGCAATTTTTTGTCTTATCTGTCGTAGAACTTAATACTATCTGTGAGAAAATGGTTAACACTTCATGAAAAATTTAATGCTCGATGCTTCAATTTGTAAAAATGTTTCATACAAAATTTCGTCAACAATTGAAGTAGATTTTGTGTTTACGTTAACCAACCTTCAAAAATACAAAGACATGATAATATTGTAAACTGTTATTCAGTTGATATGAACTTCTTCACCCTGACCTAGTATACTGGCATTAAAAAAGCAACTTTTTAAAGGCAACATAAGAAGAAAAATGGCCAGTTGCACGAAAATCCAATTGGATTCAACCATCGTAAAATGACGTCATTGTATTGACGTCCGATTCGTTCATTGGTTTTCGTTGCATTAGTTTTGTTAGATGACGTAATTTTATGGTGTTTAAATTCAATTTGATGTTCGTGCAACTGGCCGCAAGTCTTACCATTAATACAATGCTTAGCTTGTTTGGGCATGTTTTGATGATGCGCCTCGTTCAACTCATCGCTGTTAAATAATCTCACAGTTTTATCTGTGTACCCGGAAGCATCGGTTTAATTTTGAAACACCCGCGAGAATTGTTGTGAAGCCCCGCTCGCATGTAAACCCCAGGGGCGAGAGAATAACATTATAGTTTCTAACCTGCTGTCAGTGTACTCTGTTTAGCTAGTGACCTGTATTTTGCTAGTGTACTGTATTTAGCCTAAAGTCGCTATTGTACATACTGTATATACCTGAAGTCGGTATTGCATGTCGTGGCGAAGTTTTACCGCTGCCAGCGTGCATGTTGGGATTTGGGGGATTGGTTATCTATCTGCCTGCGACAAATAATAGAGCAAGCCAAAAGGGGTTGGGTGAAATAAAGATGTCTATAGGAGAACAAGAAGGAGAATACTGACTGGTAGAGGGGAGAGAGAGGAGGAGGAGAGTGGGGCGAGGAGGAGAGAGAGGAGGAAGAGGAGAGAGAGAGAAAAGGAGAAGAGAGAAAAGGATTAAGACTGGAAAGAGTGATGGGGGAGGAGGAGAAACAAAGATATGTAGGAATAGTCGATAATAGAATGTGTAGATATAGATATAATAGATATGTAGATGATAGAATATCTCATCATCATTCTTCCCATTACCCACGCACAAGCTTAGAGCTTATGTGGGCATCATCCCTAGCGAAAAAAAAATAGTATAAGAGAGAGATGAAAAATTAAGAATATAGAGGAGGAGAAGAGGATAAAGAAGAAATACTGTACATAGAAAAACTAGGAGATTAAGAAAAAGAGGTAGAAGATTAAAAATAGGGAGGAATGGAAGAAGAAAAGATGGTGTTAATGAGATAAGGATAGAAAAAAATGAGAATGAAGGAAAAGGAGGATAAGATCAAATAAAAAGGATGATGATGATGTAGGAGTTGAAGAAACAATGATAGTAAAAATAGCAAAATAAAGACGAAAATAGGAAGAAAAAGGAATCAAGAGAGTGGAATTGAATTTTAGATAATGCGGAAGCAAGAGAATTATAGTAATGGAACAAAGGGTGTAGGAGAAGGAGTAGTCGAGAAGAAGGCAAAACATGAAAGGAAAAATAAAGAGATAAAATAATATGGAATTAATACTACAAAAGTGGAATAAGATGATGAGCATTGAAGAGAAAATGATGATGTTGATGAAAGTCGAAAAGAAGGTAGAAAAGATAAAAGAAGAAAATAAAGAGATGAGAGATGAAATTAATACTAAAAATAGCAAAAGTGGAATAAGATGATAAGCATTGTAGAGAAAATGATGTTATTGATGAAAATGAGAAAAATGAAGAATGTGGAGAGAAGATCAAAAAGAGAAAGAGAAAAAGGTGTAAGCAACAGAAGGATGAGGAAAAGATAAGGAGAAGGAAAGAAGTGGAAGACGAAAAACAGAAAAGCTTTTAAAGGAAGGTAATTCAAATGAAACAATAATAACCAAGGAGATACAACAATGAGAAAAGAAGGGAAGAGTAGAAAGCAAAGAAGAATCTGAGATTGGAATATTAAAGAGGGACGATGATGAAGAGGGTCCAAATAATACAATAATAAAGATAGGAATACAACAGTAATAAGACTATCTGTGAACCGCAAAGAATAGATGGATGTTTAGGGATTTGAAATTCACTTGGAAGATCATGAACAAACGGTGAGTCCTTCTTGCGTGTTTTGTCGCAATTTTCATGACTTGAATAGGGATTTTCCGTTCCTTTTTCACCCAAAACCCTTCTCTCTGTTTCTAGATCGCCTTTCTGCATTGGATCCACCCACTGCCCTACTACTATAAGCTACCATAGCTATAATCCAAAACCTAGCTGCTATGGTTCCATGAGTGAACTATAGTTATAGCATACTATCTCTACTATAATCATCTACTACTGCTGTTATAATGGTTGCTTGGTAGTCTGATGATTACTAGAATTAGGAGTACCTAATTGTTCTTTGTTATACTTTGAACTTTATTGTTGCGTTATTAGAGCTATTTTACTTCTGTTACACAAACTGCTACACAACAGTATTCAATGAAGTCGCCATGAATTTTGTTTGAGATTGAATTTTGGTCTTGTCCCAGATATGAAAGTCTTATTTTACGCCATCAACAAAAATTAAACACAAAAAAGGCATAAATAGGAATCTTATAAATTAATGCACTAAAAATTTCTTTAGAATTTAACTGGGAACAGTTTTTTTGTGAATCAGCTTTGTTCAGAAATGAAAACAGCATAGCTTCCAGTAATAAGTTCCAACTGACGTCTTCTCAACTGGAAGGACTTCATTTTCTTCAAAGTTGTTCCAGCTTGTTTTGTGCGAAAAGTATTGTATTTCAATTGAAAATCTGATCAAGTCCATTACTACTATTATTATAAATCTACCTGGGTCATTCCTTGAACTTGTCATTATTCTTCACTCATATTCCTTGAATTTACCAGAATATTTTAAAATTAATTCGGTGAAAAACTTTCAAGGTATACAATCTTACATTTACAAACTCAAATCTCTTGTTTAAATTCATCTCAACCCTATGGTTTCACCGGAACCCATCTATCTGTTATGGATGCCCCCAGAGGTTTTGAAAACTAGAGGATTCCACTACAGCGTAATAATGAATGAAAGCTTTTAGAAATTAGAGGATTCCAGTGCTGCGTGTTGATGAATGAAAGAAGACAGAAATCAATGCAAAACAAAGTGGAATGAATATATATGAGGGTCAAGTGAAAGAGTTGGTACCCTGCAACCCGCATTAATTAAGGTGTACAGGTGGTGAATTCGCGAAAGTGTGCGTGTGTGTGTTGATGTGCGTGCGCGCAGTGCAGTTTAACTTGAGAAATAAAATGGAACAGATAAATCGGTCGAGCACGAAACGTTAAATAGAGGACGGTGAGCGCTACTGTGCGGCTAAATGCAGTATAATCGGCCTTTCACCCACTCCTCTTTTCATCCCAGTTTTTCCGGCGTTTTTTTATATCTACCTGCTGCAATCAGTCGCCTAAAAGAGTTGAGAAGTGAGTGGGGGGGGGAAGGTGAAGAGAAAGTGAGAGAGAATGAGAAGAGAAGAGGGAGTGGAATAGAGTGAGGAGAAAGAGAGGAAGATAATAAGCAGAAGCAAGCAGCTTGAGCGCTGTTCTTTTCTTTAATGCTCGCTTAAGTTGCTAATGGACGGTAGGTGAAATAGGGGGATGGTGGGGGAAGTAGAAAGAGAGATAAGATAGCACAAGAAAGATGGAGGAGAACTAGAAGAGGAGTGATAGTGAGTAGAGAGATTAAAGACAACCAGACAAAAAAAGAGATTGAAAAGAGGGTGGGAAAATATTTATGGAGAGGTGGAAAGAAAAGTAGAAAATTAAAACGAAAGGAAGTAAGGGGAAAGAGAAAGGACACTGTGTAAAAGAAGAAGAAAAGGAAATGATATGTTTCAACTCCGCCTATACATGTGGAACTTATTTTAATACTAAACAGAAGAAATATAATGAAAGTAGCAAAAGGATAAAAATGAGTTTTGATTGAGGAAGATAATGAGATAAAAGAGAAATGAAGGAGGAGAAGAAGAGTAAGATCAAGAAAAATTGACGAATGAGGAGATCAGAAATGAAGATGACAATGAAGAAAGATGAGAGAGGAAGAATGAAATCAATAAGAATAGTAATAATCTGGATGACAGAGAAATAAGGCAAAATAAGATCAAAAAGAAGGTAAAGAAGGAAAAAAGGAAAAGAGGTGAACAAAGTACAAATAGAAGTAGGCGAAAAAGATAAATTAGGGTAGAAAGAAGAAGAGGCGATTAAAGGTGCAATTCAAGGAGAAGGAGTAGAGGGAAGGTATGAGTTGAAAAACTAAAGGTGGTGGACAAGAAGATGAAGAAGAAATTAAAGCGATTTATAGAGAACAGGAGAGAAAAAGAATTAGAAACGAAGAAGATGAAAAAATAAGAGGGATTTATAGAGAGGAGGAGTGAAGAAGAAGTAAAACTATGAAAAAAAGAAGAAGAATTGAAGGAGAAAAAAACAACGGTAGTCGACGTTTATTGAAACGAAGGCGGATTGCTTGAAACGGTGGAAGAGTTATGTGTGGACGGATTAGGACGAGGAAGGGAGAAGTAGAAGAAGAAGAAGAAGAAGAAGAGAAGAGAAGAAGAAGAAGAAGTTGAAGAACAATAACAAGAAGAAGCAAGAGTATGAGGAGGAAGGGAACTAGCTGATGAGCCGAATCAGAAAGGCAGTAATGGATGTCAGAAAAAGAAAGAAAGACGTAAGTGATGGAAGGGTGTGATAGAGGGTGGGAGAGGGAGCGAGCGATTCAAAGAAACAACCGAGGAAAAACTCCAGAAAAGCTTGGATTAATTCGCACGCCATTTGCCTGCTGCCCATACCTTGAAAAAGCTCCAAGCTGAGATGAATATTGTATAATGAGGAATGTAGAACATGAAGTTCACTGCACGGCGCTTTTTTGGTCATAATAATTTAATCCTTGTTTCAGGTTTGTATTTTGTAGAATTTCTTCATTGCACTCATGAGAGAGTTCTATTGGCTTCTATTAAATCTTGATTTTTTATCTCAGCTCATAATAATCATGTTTTACTAATTTCTATAATGAAGTTGAAAAAACTTAATTCCTTAATCCTATAATTCCTAAACCTATAATAGATACAAACCTATAATTTTTAAATTTTTAAACCTATTATTTCTTCATCTCAGTTGATAAGATTGTAAATTCATATCTGTTTCAAGAATGAAAGCTGAAGCTCTTCTATATTGGAATTATTTTGAGCATAGAAGGTTTGCAAGATGAGTGTAGAAACTCTTCACCCTAAACTTGATTCTATAGTAAATAGCAAGTATAGCAGGATTATTTTAATTTGTCAGAAAACAGCTGATTTAACGTCAGTAAACGAGCGTACATCAATCAGCTGTTTTCTGACAATTTAAAATAATCCTGCTATATTCTTCTAGATATTTCTGGATATTCAAATCTAAGCACTCCCTTGGCGATGCAATCAATCAAAATTATAATCAATTACTCCGTGAATCACATTTTCTTCCCATCACTATATTCCACATACCTTTCTCATCCCACATCTTTTCCTTTTCGTATTTTGACTATTTATTTTTGTTTCTTTATCTACTGAAAAAAGAAACTCTTATGTGTTTCATCCACCTCCAGGGTAAATTGGTCTCAGTCTAACTTACTGCTTGGCTTTCGTCAATGCAATTCCAATATCATTAAGTCCTTCAATAGCTCCACCTTCCCCTAGGGTACTCGTACTGCACACACTTGATTAGTCACTTGGACACGGTGTGATTCTGAATGACTAAATACAGCCAAACTCTCGGTAAGTGATGCATGTAATTTGATGAGGGTTGCTCGGCAGAGGTTGGTTAACTTCGCGGTGTCAGTTAGGAGTGAACAAGGATAATTAATGATGATAGAATGTGTTGGACCACGAGTTGGTAACACACGACGTGATGAGAGACTGAACAAGGAAATGACTAGTTTCAAGGACATATAGCAGGATCATTTTAACTTGTCAGAAAACATATGTTTCGGCCACCAGTATCACAATACTTAACCTACAAATGCTGAATCTCGCAGATTATTGAAAAGGTCTTTTAAAAAGTTATTCTTTGAAAGGTCTTCTTTAAAAAGGTCTTTTAAAGACTTTAAAGGTCTTCAAGACTTTTAAGCCTTTTGATTATTGTGTCAAAATCACTGTTTACTTATTACTGAAACAGCTGTTTTCTGACAAGTTAAAATGATCCTGCTATACCAACAGCTTGTTGTACAAACTTTTTCTCGGGGTTGATCTCCAATAAAAGATGATCAAAGATCAAATATGATCAAAGTTTGTAGAATGAACCAATAATGATTGACTGAGTTTCAAAATAACCTCTCATAAAATATGTTCATCATTTTAAAAAGAAAATAAAATTTCATCGGAGTATACTACGTGTTTACGTTATGAACTCTCCTACTTTGTGCTACTATCGCCAAAGTGAATCAACACCAAAATATTATGTTTTCAAAAATATGAACTGAGTTATCCATTCAACAGAAATGGTAAAAACGAAAAAGCTCGTCACAAAACGTTCATTCTCGATTCAACCAACAATCTAGCGAATTACGTCAATCAAACTCGACTAATCACAGGCGAGAATTGGCTTTCTGTAATGGCTCTCTCATTGGCTGTTACAAAGACGGCATTTTGTAGGATGAAGCAATGCCGACCAATAGAATCCATTGTTGTTAACAATCAAAATTTTGATTCAGGAATTCGTTCAGGAATAGTTAGGATAGTGGTTACATTTTTTAGCCAGTAAAATTAAAATACTAAAAAGATGAAGTTCTGAATTTTTGGATCCATAACGAACTGCGAAGTTAACACTAGAATTGACGACATGCAGTCAAATTTTTCGCTTTCAAGTTCCTTTGAACTCTTTTTCAACAGTGAAGGTCTTGTCGATCGGTAGGCCGGAAGTGTGGTAGGTTGTGAAAGTTTTGATGTGTTGTTATTGAGTGGTCAAAAAGTTTGTTAGATTTGAAGTTTAACTGTTCATTTGATATTTCATCTTTATTTTTTAATGTGTATTTGTATAATTAGGGTCAGGGGGAAAACCGATGAGAGTCAATCTGAGTGTAAACCGAGAAAATTGAAGTTGAAAAACTGACCCTCATCGTTTTTCCCACTTGCCTGAATTCTTAAACCATTGATATCTCTTGACTCTCATCGTTTTCCCTAAATCAATGACTTGGTAGTTTAGTAACGGAGCTAAGCTATAGTTTGACATCAATATCTCAAATTCTTAATTTTTTTACTCTCATCGTTTTTCCCCCTAGCCAATTTATTTCAAACTGCTCCATAGTGTTTAATTCATGGCCTTTCTTTTTTATGTGTCATGGCCTTTCATTAATTTGACTGCATGTCGTCAATTCTAGTGTTGAAACAATAGTACTAAAGAGATGATTAAAATAATGTTGAAACGAATGATTTGAATAATAATAATATTTTAATGTTAAAATAATTATGTTAAACGAATGGTTGTAAATACCTGGGTGTCTCACTAGACCGCGTCCCAATCATTATGAGTATTAATAGTTTGATAATCTGATAATTGGATATTTCTGTTAATTTTCAGCATTTTGTGTTGATCTCTTCCAATAAATAATGTTGGATGTTTGTTGCAGAGGTGAGCATCAACGGGTCGTGCTTCTTCACCGAGCAGTGCGAGAACAAGGTGCCGCAGACCGAGTGCAAAGATGGCCGCTGCGTGTGTCGCTTCGAAATGACGCCAACTTACAAAGACAACAAAGTCGAGTGTACCTGTGAGTAGTACATACGATTGCACAGAAATTACTGATTTTCGTTAAAAATTTCCAATTGGTATAGGCTATGGAGAATCAAGATCAACAAGACAAAATCCGTCCAAGTGAACTTCACCAACCAAAAATGTGCCCAAATTCATCAATGGAAAATCATTCCCATATGCTAATGAGGCTAAGTATAGCAGGATCCTTTTAACTTGTCAGAAATCAGCTGTTTCGGTAATAATTAAACAGTGATTTCGACACAATAATCAAAAGGCTTAAAAGTCTTAAAGACCTTTAAAGTCTTTAAAAGACCTTTTTAAAGAAGACCTTTCAAAGAATAACTTTTTAAAAGACCTTTTCAATAATCAGCGAGATTCAGCATTATTTTGTAGGTTAATTATTGTGATACTGGTGATTCGGTATTCCCACGGTATTATCCCCCATCCGTCTACCCCCCTCCAAAAACCCAAGAGTCTCATAACTGCTGTCAGTTGTCAAGTACCTGCAAGAGATAAATGCAATACATTATAATCGTATCAACAAAAAGAATGTAGTACCATGCTTACTACAGCAACTACTATAAATAGTCCTATATCATAATCCCCCCTCCCCTAAGCAAACATATTGTAAACTGTTTCTTTTCTCTTTATTGATTTAAAAAAATATATTTTTCTTTTTTGTAAACTGTTTCTTTTCTCTTTATTTATTTTAAAAAGTATATATTTTTCTTTTTTCGTAAACTGTTTCTTTTCTCTTTATTTATTTAAAAAATACATTTTTTCCTTTTTTGTAAACTGTTTCTTTTCTCTTTATTTATTTGAAAAAATATATTTTTCTTTTTTTTTCTTTCTCTTTCAGCTCCAGAATCAAAATCATCTTGGAATTATTTTAATACTAAGCTATCCCTCGGGGACCAATTTGTACCAAGGCAATCAACGAGAAACGTGACTGATTTTCCATACAACACTTCTATGCACAACTATACTATAACACACTATAACACAACTCAAGCTAGAATTGGACAGGAACATCTGGAAAAGGAAAAACTCAAACCAAAAATGAACAAGACAGATGAAATAAAGAAGAATGATGAAGATGTGGGGTTCTTCAACTCTCTGCTACCACATGTAAAAACTTTGGACCCTAGAAAAAAGATGATGTTCAGAATGAGAGTACAAGAGTTATTATTTTGTATGGCTTATTCACAGGAGCATGAACCATCGTGCGCGAACCGTCCCGCTACGTTAGTTATGCCACCGTTAGTACAGTCTTAGGTACTACCCTCATACGGAAACCAGCTCATTCGCCCTCGACACCGACTCCACCTCCCCTTCTACAACTCCACTACTGATTGGCGTACAAAGTGGTTGGTGAAGGAGTGGCTTCCTCCCGGCTTCACCCGCCCCCGACTAAAAAAACAAAAACAAATTAAGAAGTTCAACAAGTTTTGTTCTAGTATAAGCTATTTTGTCTTATGAATTGAGTAAAAGAACAATGGTTATATTTTTTTCACTATCAATACTTCCCATTACCAACAATTTTCTTGTAAGTTTCTACTATTACTATCAAGATTAAGGACCGGTTCATGAGCTCGGGATTTAGCTAAGTCCTAGACTAAAACGGTTGGCCACCGTAGCATCGACAAACGTTAGCCTCGACACTATGTACTAAGGGCTCTCTATGCTGCTAACCCACTAACCAGTCGAGACAAACGTTTGTTGGTAGCCACCCGTTTTAGTCTAGGACTTGGCTAAATCCCGAGCTCATGAACCGGCCCTAAATCACTATAATATAGGCTGTCATCTACAGTCGTCATTGAGCTGTATTGGATTATACAGTTATATTTGGTTAATATAAATCCACTTCAAAATAAAATCATACTCAACTCGAGAAGTTGCCATACTGTGAAATCATAGGCACAGGCTCTCTATGCTATGCACCGGTCCTAAGCTTTTACTAATCTCGCTAGTAAGTAGCCCTAACCTAGCTATTAGGTAGCAAATCACCTTGAAATTACCTTTTCTTATACAGTATAGGCCTACCCTGTTCATCGAGAGTTGACAAAAAGGCTCCTCCTATTGGCACGGTCAGGCCAATTGCTTATGATGCAACACCCACCGATTAGTCATTGCATTTGTGTGAATGACTGTGACCTGAATGTCGTCTTGTCTTGTCTTGGCTCTGTACGCTCTGTCCCGTTAGTTTTTAGGAGGAGCCTTCCTGTCAACTCTCGATGAACAGGGTATAGTTAACAAAGCCTATGCAAAACTTGGTTCACACTTCACGCCAACCATATTGTGATCAATAGCATTGAAATATGGGGAATTTTGATCACTGACGGACTATGTAGCCTACTATCGATACATCGCAGAATGAACTATCTATACTCAAGTGATATACTCTCGACATATCAGAGATTGTGTCTCTGTGAACGGATTCAAGTTATTGTTTTGTTTAAACATCATGTATAGCAGGAATTATAATGCACAATTTACCCATTTACCCTATACCCATTATAATTACTCTATTACCCATTACGGTAATAGGGCGATTCCATGGATGGGAAAAGATGATACTTTGGACTCGATTATTGTGTCAAACTACAAATCAGCGACGATTAAAATCAGCTGGTTCTCGCCAAATTAAACTATTTCTGCTATACTACAGTATTTTTTCTCAATTCAAGAACAACGCTAATAGCGAGAAATATTGAAAGCATGCCATTCAGTTTGTTTAAACAATGGTAGGGTTCCCGTGTTTTCAATCTCTTTATTATGCTTTAATTAAACAGCTCAAGTCAGTCGGTGCTTCATTGTTAACGGGCTTAGCACTTTAATCTAATTGAAAATCTTCTATTTCCTTCAAGAGTTGGATTAAAGAAACGAAAACCCGACTCTTCTGCCTTGCTACTGTAAATAAAGTTATAGTAAAAAAGCGAGAGAAGCTGTTTGTATTGTTGAAGTTAAAAGTTACTCTCGCTAATAAGACCAAGCAAGTTGAGTTCTGGATAAGGCAGAAGGATATTAGCTGCTCCATGTTTCCAAACAGTGGAAGAATTCTTGTACTACTCAATTTTATCAGCTCTACAATATTTTATTATTGTGATTGATTTTCTGTATTGAAAATTGTTTGTTAACAACTACTTTCTACTACTCTTTAAGAAACATCAAGCTCAATAACCTATCTTCAATCGATTGTATATCTGTTTTATT
The DNA here is from genome assembly GCA_017141395.1 of Laodelphax striatellus. Lineage (NCBI taxonomy): Eukaryota > Metazoa > Arthropoda > Insecta > Hemiptera > Delphacidae > Laodelphax > Laodelphax striatellus. The sequence goes on from CM029538.1 coordinate 24,112,494, forward strand.
TATATTACTTAGCTGTAAAGTATCCCGTTTTGGTTAAATTTAATAAAAAATATTGATCCTAGTAATTTGAATTTTTTGAAATTCTCGTTCTGCATTTTCTTTAGATGGTTAAAGTATCAATGAATTTGAGAATGGAAGTGGAGTTTCAAATTTTCAAAAAAATCTTTGGACAAGTTTCACAAGATATCAATAAGATGTATTTGAATTTTTGAATTAGATGTATTGCAAATTAAATTTGAATTAGATTTAATATCTCGTTCTTCCTTTGCTATAGTGCGATTCACGTCAAGAAGTCAGCATTGCTTAGATGGGAGCTTGCTATCCTCGTTCAGCACAAGGCAGTTGCTGATGTCTCTATCCTATTCGCACTGTGCATAGTTGCCGCACTGTGCATTGTTGTCGCACACAGTCCCAACAAACACGTTTGGTGCAGTTTGCTTTCTCTCAATGGAACTTGGCATCAATGCTCCTCATATAATCAATACTGATTTCTTGACGTGAATCGGACTATATCAATTTTCGATGTAACTCGAATTAAATTTGAATTAGATTTATTATCTCGTTCTTCCTTTACTATGAATTTTCCATGTAACTCGAATCAAATTTCTCGTTCTGCCTTTGTTTGAATTTCAGATTATTGATTTTTTGTTCAGAAAATAGTTTTAGGTGTTTATATATGATACATGTTTCATGATATCATGAAACATCATACAATAATTGAGCGTATGTTACAGCATCTTATGAGCCTCCGAAAACCGAGCGGTACGTGGATCCAGCCATGATTGGTGTTTTGGTGGGCATGGCGCTAATGTTCATCATTATCTGTGTGGTGCTGCGCCTCTTCAGCAAGTGAGTAGAATGTTTTCTGAGTTATTTGTTTGTACGCTTTGCTTGCGCTTCCACAACAACTACTAACTATTCAGACCAGAAGTCAGGGAACTCTAAAATGCAACCCAGTAATATTGGGATTATCCAGTGCTTACAAAAATAATAAATTTTAGTCGAATAATGTTGGGTTACACCAAGCAAGATCAATTTTGATCTAGGATCAGTGCAATGCTAATAGAATGGGATGAACTGATTGAAAATGGTTGATCCTGGTTGGTGCAACCGATCATAAACTAATTAGCCTACGGTTCCACCCCGGCGTACACCGGTTAGTCAAGACAAGATTAGTCACAATAATTCACATTGCTGCTTATGAAGCAGCACACACTGATGCAATGACTAATCGGTGTGTGTTGCTTCATAAGCAACTATGTGAATTTCTGTGACTAAACGTAACTAATCTTGTCTTGTCTTATCTTGACTAACCGGTGTACGCCTAGCCTAACTTCTCAAACTGAAACACACATTTGTTTACCCACTTTTTAAGATCATAATATGTGATTGTTCAAAATTTGAGTTAATTTATTTCTCTTGTTAGAATTATATTGTTGGCACGGTTACGTATCCATGGAAATGAGTCTGGTTTTCACACTTGATTGGATCATGCAATTATTGTAATCAATAATTTAGCAACTCATGTTTGAGGGTATGAATTCAAAGAGTCATTATTGTCATGAATCCTTTCGTCCTTTATGAATTATCAATTTATTCATCAGTTAAAATTATTGAAAATTATATTTATTATTACGGTGAAAGCTGATAACCCAATTTTCATCCATTCATCAATTTACGTGTATTTAAAAAAGGTTTGTCAAGAATTGAAATCGTTGAAAGACATTCTAATTATTGTTACGCCTATGGCTTTTTTTGGGGAGAGACCCTATCGGGTGTTCCGCCTCGCCGAATTATCCCATGTTCCCCAAAGATTTGGGAAATATGGTGAACTTATAGGTTAAATAGGTCTGACACTTTGAATTTCAGTTTTTTGTGTTTATCATTCTGGAAAAATTTTTCACAATCGAATCCTCTTGATTTGAAGAAACCCAACTTGAAACTCTCGAAATAACTAAACCACAATTCAAACTCAGTATTGAACTTTGAAGACAAATTTAGAACCAGAAATTTTACAACATGTATTAGATATTCTAATGTTATTAGCGCTCTGAATTATGAGAAAATAATTTCTCATTAGAATAAGCATACACATTTTACCAATTCTTTTCTCATTTCAAATCTGAATTTTTCACCTGTGAATGCATTGAGATGTGCTGACAATGAGTTGTAAAAACGAATCCAGCGCTCTTCACGTCTCTCCCCTCTCATACAAACTCATCTGATGAATGTCGTCAATAAATTTCATATCCTATGGAAAGTTCATTAATGAAAGCAGAATAATTTGGATGTTGCCGACTAGTCTTCAATCAATTGAACAAAATATTCATACTTTTTCAACACCTTTAGGTCAATCTATTCCAATAACATTGAAATAACTTTCTGTGAATTACTTCATTATAATAATGAATTTGAAATTATTTCAAATCATTGTAATATTATTGAAATAATGTCTGATTATGAGGCCCATTGGGTGCCCTAGAGCCCTGAACCCATGATGAACTCATTGTTTGAGGAGATAATCACGGATATTCAAGGGGGCCTCAAGCAATTTTCTACTTTGATTTGTAGAATTTGGACGCTCTTGATCATTCATACGTGCCAGCTTTAGTTTTTTTTATTATCGGAAATATTAATATTAAATATTATTCATTCATTATAATCTCATTAATTATTTACATCAAACTTAGAATGAACGCAATAATTTTCGATGAATGCATAAATAATTATAACAGTTCAATACTCGGTGAATGATCTTTGAACTATGAATATATTTACTATAAATTGAATAAATATTAATATAATAATTCCATTCGTACAATTTTACCGCATATTCAATGTAATTCTCTAGAAGCGCATTCAACTCCAGCTTAATGTTCGATGTTACAATAATTTCATACATTGTTTATCGTCAAATTCAGGTCTAGCCCAATCATTTCCATAATATCCATCAATAAATATCAATGGTTCAATACTTAGCTTAGTTGTTCTAATAATTTATTTAACAATTGAATTATGAATTATTTTATCAAAATCGCTCATTGTTATGAATTCAATAACTATGATGAAATATACTTATGATTTGAATAACAACAGATAATGACGATTTCAAAAACTATCGCGCCGCTAATGAGCTCCTTTCATGAATATAAGGTACTTTGTTTTGAAATTTTCGTGAAGAGGCAACTATCTGTTTGATTGGCTGTGTGTATGGGTGGAGGGGTTAGGGGATTTCGAAGTTAATATGTGTGTATGGTGGCTAAATCTGAGCTGAGTTTGAAGCTGGAGGAGTTAGTTTGCGAGAAGTGACTTGTGCGACACAAAGTTCCACTTTGTGGGTGTGTGTGTGGGGTGTATGAAGAGAACATGCCTATGTGTCAGCCTCTTCTGTGACTGAGGAGATACTCGCGGATGCTACGGATACCTTGAACTTGCTACACACGCACACACACACTTACCTACAAGTATGGGTGTGCACACCTACACATTCACAAGGAGTTCTCTACAGTATTTCCTTTCAGACACCAAATCTGTGCCCCCCTCCTCTCTGTAGTCAGTGGGGTTTAAGAGACCCCCCGCCCCCCTGTGAGCTAGAGTGTGTAGGGACCCCAAGGAATAACTTCTGGAGGGAGCAATTTCAGGGTTCAGGGTGCTATCAGCCGAAATGGTTTCCCGAATCGATTTGGGCAGGTCGCTACTGTCATCTCGATTCTCTATTGCTGTATCCGGCTGCTGCTACCCTCTGTTATTAGACCAGCCTGTCCACAGGTCACACCTTTTCATCATCCTCTTCAACTCTTTCTCTCCTAGAATTTCTCTCTTTTTCGTATTTTTCTTCTTCCTCTTGCTTTCCCTCTTTCATCATCCTCTTCAACTCTTTCTCTCCTACTTTCTTCTTTCTTCTTCTTCTTCTTCTTCTTCTTCTTCTTCTTCTCCATCTTCTTCTTCTTCTTCTTCTTCTTCTTCTTCTTCTTCTTCTTCTTCTTCTTCTTCTTCTTTTCTCTTCTTCTTCTTCTTCTCTCTTTTCTTTTCTTCCTCTTGCTCATCCTCTTTCATCATCCTCTTCAACTCTTTCTCTCCTACTTTCTCTCAGAGTATTTCTCTCTTCTTCGTATGTTTCTTCTTCTTCTTCTTCTTCTTCTTCTTCTTCTTCTTCTTCTTCACCTTCTTCTTCTTTTTTTCTTCTTCTTCTCCTCTTCTCTTCTTCTTCTTCTCTCTCCTCTTATTCTTTTTCTCCTTTCTCTGCTTCTTCTTTTCTCTGTCCTTCATCGTTCCTCCGTCTTCTCTCTTTCTTGTGAATTTGATGAAACAAAGTTCGCAAATAACATTATGATATATCTGTTGGCCAAGCGAATTTTCGCTAGTATGCTGACCTTTAGTTAGTCTTCTTGTCTTATCTGTGATTGAACTCAGAACAATTGCATAGTGTGCGGGAATAACTAGACTATCCAGATTTTGTCAGTCTTATTAGGCTCCTAGGTGTATCAGTGATTGAAATAAGATCCAATAACCATCTCTCTCTTGTGAATTTCATGAGATAAAGTTCTCAAATGTCATATCATATCTGTGAATTGTCATATCAAGTGAATTTTGTTAGTCTTCTTGTCTTGAACTTCTTGAACTTCGTCTAATTTCAAAAAGTAACTGTATTTTCTGGTTCTTCAAGTTATTGCTTTTTGTTGGTCTTCCGTGATTGAACGAAGAACCCCATTACTATTACAATGTGTTGAGAAATAACTCTGGTTAATTTCAAAAAGTAATCGTATATTCAGGTTCTTCCGGTTATTGCTTTATTTGTAAACCATTGAGGAATTTGAAAAATCATTAATATGTCTACTGATGAAGTTTGTCATTATGAAAGAGAGGCAATGTGCAATCCGTGTCTTTAACTTGAGTTACTATTAAAGTCAAAAGAGAAGCCTGGCGCGTTTTAATGTATCATTGTCATTAGTGTCTGAAATAAATTTAACTTATCAGAAGATTAAGTATTACCTCAAAGGCTCAAAGCTATGATGTGAGACATTTAATTCTAACTTAACGAGAGATTCAAACCGTTACAAAATAACTGCAAGTCGGTAATTCAAGTGAACAATCTATATTTTGAGCTTCGCAATGCTTTAAATTCACCGTTTAATTTCAAAACTTCTCTCAGGCGTACTAGTCATACACTGATATAATATTATTAGACACTATAAGGAGCAAGTTCAATAGTTAAGTGGAAAATGTATACTCCACATAATCTAGCACAACTCTTGACAAATTTTTCAACTCACTAAGAGAACTTCATAGTTCTGAGTATAATAGTTTGCAGTTGAGTATGATAGTAAACATACAAAGTTTGTAGATCGTGTGCAGTTTTGAATGAGGTTTATTTATACAGTTGACAGCAAAACCTCGTATTGGACTTTGAATTGGAATTTGAGAATTATTCTTAACACAACACACCAGTGCATGCAATATCCAGTCTTTTTTTAGATTTGTTCTCTCTTTCTTTGACCTCGTCAGGTGCAACTTTACTTCTCAAAATAAAATTTGCAATTGGATAAAGCACCCTCGAAACAGGGAATCTTGTATAGATGACTCTTTTTGAATGTCCATACATTCAAATGTCCTACTACTGATCTCAAAATCAAATAAATAAATTCGATAAATGGAGAGTGATTCAAGAATGTTTTGAATCAGAGTTTATTCAATAAGACCATTTAAAAAAAATGATTTTGATACTTATAAATCTTCCCGGTCAATTTGCTCCAAATGTAATGTAGGTTTCGTTCAGGCAATAATAATAATAATATTATTATCATTTTAAGTTAGAATATTTGTCCCGAATAAATTAAGTTATCGTTGTGTCCCGAAGTTAATGCGTATTAGGAGTTATGCTTGAGAATTGAAATAGATAAATGGGAGACATCAGTTAAACAGGAGACAAAAGTGTAAAGTTCCAATTTTTGGTGATTCAACTTCATCAGCCTTTGTCTTCCAACATATAGAGCTCATAATATAGCATTTTATTAGTTATAGCTTGGGAATTTCAATCTTACCTTATATACAATATATTCATTATAATAAAGTTTATAATTATATGAATTTTATCGTAAATATAACTTAGTGATGACTGATAAGCACTGCCTGACATGGAGTTCAAATCTCTCAAGCCATGGATAATACTTGGTGACATTCAAATAATCTCAGCTTTGAAATATAGTACTGTATTAACATAAAAAATTTGCAACTGCGTTCAGGGAATCTAGTTTGATTAGGCTCTCAGGGGATGGAATTATTTCTGATAGAAATAGATTTTTCTAGCGAAAATAGAAAGAACAATGAATGAAGAAATTTGAGTTTGTCAAACCACTATTGTCAATACTATTGTATTTCCATATAAAATCATTTTTATAAAACACTGATACTGTAATGTGATTTGTCAATGTTATTCATCATGAAAAGTGCCTGATTCAAACTAAATTGTATAGTAGTGAAATTGAATAGATATAAACAATTTTTCTGTCCTCAATGAGATTACTGCACGTTTAGTCCACACGATCTATCAACGTATTGATGATACAATGATAGATTCTTTTTCAAGAAGGATCTCTCGATACTTTAGAAGACTTTCCAATCTGAAGAGGTCTCCCAATATTTTGAAAAGTCTTACACAAAAACAAATTAATATTCAAGAATGTTCTCTATACTTTGAAACACTTCCCAATCAAAAGAGCTGTCCCAACATTTTGAAAGTCTTACACGACAACAGATTCCTTTTGTAGAAGGTTCTCCCCAAAATTTATACAAAGAGCTCTCTTATTTGAAAAGTCTTACATAACAACATATATCTATTCGAGAAGGATCTCCACAAGATTCAGACAAACAAAGTGCTCTCCCAACTTCCAAATCGAAAAATCTCTCCTCACATTTTGAACAGTCTTGTTGATGATCCATCATGCCTGAGATACTCATCACTTGCCGCTTTGATAGGCTGTAGATGTAGGAGTGATGTGTGCCGCTGTACAGTAGCTGTTGTGTGACTATTAGCAGTGCTGATGATTGAACTAATTCGTTGTGATTCTTATCCGCTGCAGAGCTAGAGAAAGGGCACTGCGCACCAGTTCAGCTTCTACTGAAGATGGCGAGGCTAGGAACGCGGCTGCAGGTGGTGAGACCTAAACAAGTTGTTGACAAAGCAGTAGTGCGATGCCGAATGTCTTTCCTGCCTTGTTTACACGTTGCCAGTGGCATATGCCAGTCGAAAATTGCTAGTACTTGATTTCTAAAATTCCAGGTGCGGGAACACTCATTCCCTATGTCCAGACTTGGTCAATTTTTGTGTGCTGCATATGCTTGAGCATTGGTATAGTCTGGCAACAGACAATAGTCTCCAAAATAAGAACTCTACTGCGCAGAGAGAGCGCACGTTATGCAATGCAGCAGTTTATCTCACTCGCTCACTAGAGTAGTGGTACTATGTGATACTGTATCACTTCGGTGATACGATGCGCGAAGGTTCTTTTGTCTGTTGCCAGACTAGCATGCTGTGTAGCACACAAAAATCTACCAACTGTGGACATTGGGATTTATTCTCTTGGATAATTTTATAAGTGACATTACAGTATCATAGTATCATGAATGGCATTTATTTTTTTAGATTTTTCATGAATTCTTAGAAATAGGTTGACCAGCAACTTTTCGGTTGCTAAATTGTTCAAATGTTTATAAGAATATTCATGGTTAATTTATAAGAATAAAGTGATATTTAGGCCCGTTTGCATCAACTTTGTTCAAACCAAATTTATGAAAATCTCAATTTAAACTAGGTTCAACTGTGGATTCATAGTATAAATCATGTTCCAGTTATATTTGAATTGTGGGTCTACAGTTTAAACGAAGTTTGAGCTGTCGTTTCGTTGAACTTGGTTAAAACGTGCATGGTGCATATGAGCCTTAATTACACAAAATTCTTATAATATTATTCATAAATTAATTCATAATTCACACTTGATTCATAATTCTCACACCTATTCTATACCTATTGGCAACCAAAAAGTAGCCAGTCAACTTATTTTTAAGAATTTATGGAATATTTATGCTAGTAAATACCATTGTAATGCCATAAAACTCTAATGTCACTTATAAAATCATTTATAAAAATGAATGAGCGTTCACATACCTAAAATTTCAGAAATAGGAGTGAGAACTTTTCGACTAGCGCTAGTCGACTGGCAAAATGTAAACAAGGCATTCTAGTCCTAGTGGACTGATGACAACTGATGCTGCATCAGCTGCTGATGACGTCAGGGTGTTCTTTGGCACACACGTTTTGAGAAGCACGGACAGACAAGGCGGCTTTTGCCCAATCTTGACTCGAGTCCGGTTGTGAGTCAAGTAAAGACTAGAGTCAAGTAAAGTTTGAATAGAGTCAGTAGGAAAATCATTGAAAGCCACCTTGTCTGTTTGTGAAAGTGTTTACTAGGACGGTAGAAAAGTATTGTGCCGTATACGGTATATTGCACCGTCCTGGGTCTCCACTATCAGTTGACAGAATTTCACAGTTTAGGTTGGATGACCATTGGGTTTCAGCGGTTGTGGAAATCAGAATTTTAGGCCCATATCACATAAGAATGTAAAAACTGTAGATTTGTCACTTTTCTCTTTTTTGCCAGAATGGGGTTAATAATTTGTCACATAATTTCATTTCATAATCACTCTATGGAGTCTGAAAAACATATAAGGTTTAGTCAATATCTCCACTTGAAATGTTGAATTTCTAGTCAAATTCATACGAATTCAACTGGCTCATGAATACATTCAAATAGAAACTCCACTTAGTGAATGATATCAATAAATTTACCCTGCAAAATAAATATCAATCACACTGCAGTTCACTCGCCAGTATCACGTTCATAGAATGAAATTAGAATAAATTTATTTCCCAAATATTTACAAGTGAAATGGACAATACATTAATCATAATATAATGAGGAAACCCCCAACAAGAATATACGTCTGTGTGTAGGGGGGGACCATAATATTCCTTATTCCAGAAAAACATAGTATTCAAGGTTATCTCTAGAAAACGCTCATAACGTTTGTTATCCACTAGTGGCAGTTATTTTATTCCAGTAGGGTACAAGTAAATTCCCCTTGGTAGTAAATAATAAATTATTAATAGTCGTAAATAATTCATATCCTCATCTTCTTCAGTCTTAATGAGAAATATCCAATCCCTTTTTTGAAAATTTTTCACGATAGAACATTGAAAGCAGATCTTTTACTTACTAGATTAAATAAAAAATCTTCTCACATATTATTCCTAAATTATTTCCTAAGTGATTGAGAAGACACAATCAAGATGATTGAGCGAAGCGACTACCTCCATCAATAGTTTTCTCATGTAAAGAATCAAAGAAAAATCTAAAAAAATCACACGAAACAAATGCTTTTAATTTACTCAAATACATTATTTTAATATAGCACTAACATCCATAGCACAACATTTATATACACAAACATCCATCATTATTGAGCAACATCCATCATGGCATTACTTCTATATTTTTACTTCCGTAATATTGTATTTGAGTCTTAGAAAACTTATGAGTAATATTCTTGTATATTGATACTCATCAAGGCAATTTTAATCACTTGTATCATCCGTCACTGTAACACATGAAATAATATCGTAAATCGGAAGAGACACATTCAGAAATCAATCATTGACAGGTCCCAATCATGCAGATCCGCAATCATATCTCATCTCTTTGATCTCGACGCTCATCCGCAACCTATCTGTAAATACTTCGCAACTGATAGTGGATAGACACATTTGTTTTGTTCAGTTTTTTATTGTTTTTGGGAATGCTTTGATGCATCTTGATTGCATCGCAAACACTCTGCTATAAATTCACGATGAAAACAATCATTCCCCTGAGCTTACAATTCCCCATTGCTGGAGCATGCCTGGTCTTGATGTGTGGCGTGTAAACTGGAAAAAAGAATCGAATAAATGAGAAACTCTTCAGAATCGGTGAAGCTCTGCCAGCAAAACTGCTTTTACAATGTAGAAATAATGTGTAGTAATTTAGAATGTGGAACCACTGTCTGTTAGATCACAACATAGGCTAGTCGGCTCGAGGTTTTGTAGTAATCACGCATAATAACGAATGTTTAGATGACGATTCAATTCAAATTTCAGCTTAATTTTAGATGGGTCCAAGCCAAACTTGGTGTAAATAGGACTGGAGAGTTAATTCTGAAAGAGAATGAGTTTGAATTGACCGACTAGAAAGTTAGTTAGATTGAGAGTTGCATTGAAACTGTTAGAAATTTTGTAAAAATTGTATAATACAACACTCTTTGTACAGATTATAAAGATGACTTGTATTGCATTTGAAATGTCATTTGCAAAAATTATCTTTATTCTTTTAATAATTGTCAAGAACAAATTTGTATAATTTTGCAAATGGATTCATTAAATTATGAATAATCAAACAATCCATTGCCAATACCATTCAACATATTGTATTCACAATAATGTAATCAATTGATTTTTCCAAATTATTCACAATCTACATGACCATGAACTGAACAAGTTGAAAACTCTATATTCCATCAGCTCTTTCCTACCATTTGCAAATAGTCTTATCTGTGCTAATAGTTACTGTAAAGACTGAATACAATTAGTTTCAACTGCTTACTGTCTCCTAAAGTCTTTGTGCCTAATGTACCTAGTACTCTTTGAAGAGACCCTAAAAGTTTATCAGTATTCAGAGATTCAGAATAGCTTCTCAAGCATAATTATCGTGAATTTGATGAGAACTTGAGAAGTTGAGTTATCAAGTGAAATGATCTTGGCTGTAATGTACTGTTTTCCAATCTTCAGATTGGTCTTAGACTGAGCATTTCAAGTAGGTAAATTACAATGGCTTCATTCTAGTCCAATCAATATTCAAATTACCTGAGCTCGGGTTGCATATTAAAGGAGCTCATCTTACAATAGGGATTGATAGTAATAATAAGGATTAAGGATAGATGACAGTTCTAATCCCTGTTCCATGTCTTGCGTAATTGTCTTGGATTAGATAAGCAAATTACCAAAATTCTCCGATTATCTTGATTAAAACTATTATTTTTATACTTAACTGAGTCGAAATGCATGAAAATGGTGGTTCAAATAGAAACAGAGAATTCTAGTTGTCATTTGAATTTGGTGATTCAATTCAATAGATTGTTCATAACCAGAAATCAATAAATTTATTCTAGAAGTATCTACTCACCAGTCTTTAAGTATCTTGATTAAAACTCTTTCTTATATCTTATGAAGTTTAGTTAAAAATGTATGGAAATTCATTTCAGGAACTGTGTAGATGAACTAATATTCTGAAATCAATTCAATCAATAGAAAATGAAAATGTTTCACAACATTCCTACGATGAAAAAGACACTTCTTCTAATTTTCGATAGCCTATCACAATGTAAGCTGTTGAAGAAAATTTCGACCAATCACAAATAAGCAATGGCCGTCATAGTAAGCGTCCATTCGTATTGTGATTGGCTGGATCTAATCGTCATTTAGACGCCATTTTGTAGGACGAAGTCTTGCCAACCAATGGTGTAAGCTTTCTTATTTGTGGAGGGATTGAATCCCTAATACTTTAAAATAATGCATTTTCTTGACAACGAGTATCACAAGAAAAAGCCAAAGTTAAGCTTTTAATTTTTAAATTGGATTCCAACCTCAAACGACGTTAATAAATTGTAATATTTTTCATACTTTGAAAAATATTGTAAAAACTAGATGAATTTACTTTCCTTTTGTAATAGAAATTTTAAAAACTCACTTCCTTCTTCTTAAAAGCACTTGAAACGAACTTTATTCGGTTTATCAATCTTTGTACTCAATCATAAAAGAACTTCAAACTAGCACACACAATTATGTTATTCCGTTCATCTAAATTCATTTCCTGAAGCTTATTTCCTAAACTTCGTGCTAGGGTATACAACGTGACCATACTGACAATCACTTGGGCAATCACTAATACTTTTTTTAAACTTGAAAAATAAACAATTCAAGAGAAAGAAGCATTTCTGTCCCAACATCATAGCTCAGAATAATTTGAATGTTCGTAAGAAGATAAATTTTCAATGAATGTAACTTTTTGTAATATCTAGATTCTGATTTGTAATTTCATATTTCGTTCAACGATCTCTAGAAGGTGGAGTGGATCAAATGGAGCAATGATGTGATGGTCCAACCAATGGTGTAACCTTTTAATTTGTGGAGGGACTGAATGGAAATAATGCACTTACTTGACAAATTTAATCATGACTTGGCCATGACTCCCTTGTATGGCCAACCTCCAATTAATGCCGTTTTTGAAACCCCTCTTAGCCGGTATTTCACTATCTTTATAATCTGTGGAGACCCACTCATTAAAAATTCCACAATAAAAAAGAAACAATCATCTCAATTTCGTTTTTGAAACTCCTCTTAGCCGGTATTTCTCTATCTTCATAATCTGTGGATACCCACTCATTAAAAATCCCACAATAAAAAAGAAACAATCATCTCAATTTCTCCCGCATTTGAATAGAAACGTATCGTACGTGATATGGTGTAGTTGAGACTACAACCAAGGTGAAATTGAATCTGTTTTTAAAGCTTGTATTTTGCCTGCGCACAAGGCTAAACAGCTCATGCCCCCTTAACCCCCCCCCCCTGCGTTAGCCAATTGCTGAGTCACGCGATATGTTGTGGTCCCCTGGTGAACCCCCTCTTACCCTTTATAAACCTCCCCGAAGTCTCGATATAAATCGACCACTCAACTCGATTAATCGTGTCTCGTTCACTGAAAACCATCATGCAGATCGATCGCATCTATTTGATAATTGGCTAACTCACGTAGAGGGATTGGTGACACTCGAATATTATTCATTCCTCAAATCGAGATTATCAATTTGATAATAGGTTGATCTAATGAAGAGGGGTGTACTATCAGTTTATCATTCTCAAAAATTCATATCAGGAGTGGGGTTATCAATTTGATAATCGGTTGATAGTATAAATGGGGTTGAACTGATGGGGTTGGGCTTGGATTAATTGTTTGAAAAAATTGATTGAAAAATGAGAGGAATGAGTTTCTGATGTAGAATTAATTTGAGCCTTTTAAAATAAAATATTGATTATTGAATATGTAATAATCAATTGAAGCACTAGCTTAGTGATTAATTTCTTGCATTTTGTGAGCTTGTCTCTCTTTTATCCCCATCCGCAATCAATCACATTGAATTTTTAATCAAATTAAGTGATTAGAATACAATTTTTAACTTGGATATTGCATTGTAACTCAAAATTGTTGATTTTCCATAATCGGATAGCAATATTTCTGATATAAAGAATTTTTGACGCATTTATTTTATTCGCTGGTTTACTCGCTTGAAATCATGTTTTGTATAAAATCTTCAGCCCTTTCGAATTTGATGTGTATGTTCTTCTATATACTTTTCTCATCGAATACTGATTGTTCTACATCTTGTTTTATATTAAATCGAGCCAAACAGCAAATCCTCAAGGAATACAATATCATCGTAGATGTTTTGATGTCATGTGTCAAACACTCAATGATTCCGCAAACATTATCCACGTCAATATCAATTACTGTCACATGACCGCTATTAAGTAAACCCGATGTCAGATTCAGATTGAGTGTGTTGTGTCTTGTCTTGCCCCGCCGGAAGGAACCCGCCACGTTAATGGAAAGCCATGCTTTCAATAATAACCACGTGACAACGCCCTTCAATCTGTCACCTTGTGACGTCACTAATCGCTGAAGTGACGTCACTAATCGCCGTTTGACAACTTGTCGGATGTCTGTTCTCGTTCTGGATCAGTGTTGACCTAGGGCTTGGTCGACACACTTCATAAAACATGTCAAATGGCAATTACACTTTGAAAACAAACATTGGGTCTCCTGAGAGAGGGGCGGTGTTTACACTAACTTGAAGGGCTCAAAATTGGCAATATTGTCTTAATCGTCGTGATCGGTAGATGAATAAAGTCTTGAAAATAGATTTCAAGACTTTTCTCGATAGATGATCAAATAAAAATCTCGTTTATTCCTCAATAGAACATAGTACATACAAATATAATTAATAGCATAATAATACAAATTACATAGATATGGTATATAATTTTCTCTTATATAAAATTTTAAAATATATAATAAATAAAATTTAAAAATTTTTCTTCTGAATATTTATTCTTGATTATTTGAAAATCCAGAATATTATTAAGAGTTTTTCTGTAGGCTGAAGATCTGTCTTGCGACTATGAATCAATGTTATTTAGAACATTTTTCCAGGCTGTCTCTCTTGTGATTTTGAAGTTAAGTGAGTCAAGAGGAGTTAAGTCAGTTGAAGAGGAGTTATAGTGCAAAAAACCTCTATCCAGGTTAAAACATGACATTATTATCGGATACTTGAAGCTCATTTTACGGAGCTGCTGAAGATTTCGTTACATTGGTTCCGTTAGAAGACATCATTTAGGGCGGTGTTGTTTATCTACAGTATTCCTTTATCAAATTTTGTCCTTTACCAACCAAAGGCGTTTATGATGAAAAACGTTTAGGCTAGGCGTACACCGGTTAGTCAAGACAAGACAAGACGAGATTAGTCACGTTTAGTCACAGTACTTCACATAGTTGCTTATGAAGCAACCATACCACTCACCGATTAGTCATTGCATCGGTGTGTGCTGCTTTATAAGGAGCAATGTGAATTACTGTGACTAAACGTGACAAATTTCGTCTTGTCTTGTCTTGACTAACCGGTGTACGCCTAGCCTAAGGATAATGAATTTGGTTTAATGATAATTCTCCAATTCGAGCTTATTTAGAATACTAAATCAAATCATTTGTTCATTCTGATCTAATACTTAGGCTAGGCGTACACTGGTTAGTCAAGACAAGATTAGTCACGTTTAGTCACAGTAATTCACATAGTTGCTTATGAAGCAGCACACACCGATGCAATGGAGTGGTTCGTAGCCGAGGCGGCTAAGGCGTCAGACTGATTAAGTTATCAGCAGTCAGATAAAATCCATTGGGCCAGGGTTCGAGCCTGGTTGACGGAAGGATTTTTGACAAATACGGCCACTCCCGTCTTTCGGAGGAGACGTTAAGCCGTCGGTCCCGACTGCCTAAAAAGCAGTCGTCATATCTCATCATCACCCCACTCATTACCCACGCACAAGCCTAGAGCTCATGTGGGCATCATCCTCAGAAAAAAAAAATGACTAATCGGTGTGTGTTGCTTCATAAGCAACTATGTTTATGTACTATGGCTAAACGTGACTAATCTCGTCTTGTCTTATCTTGACTAACCGGTGTACGCCTAGCCTTTGTAGTAGCAAAGAATAGTAACACAAATTATATTAAAATTGCATCAGGGCAGCAGCATATCAGTGTTGCTTATAATCTAAAAAGATAGAAGAAAAATTTTTCAGTCAAACTTCCTTTTTCAACTAGAAAACAATCATGTAACTAACTTCATATATTATAAATGGGAACAAAAGAAGAAACATCCCTGAACTTGAAAACATGTGCTCCCCCTACAGGCACTTTTCTGTAAAGAGCAGTACGCAGGATCTGTACTAAAACAAAGTCACTAAATGCTCCTCTGAATCAGCCAATTCGCAGTTAATCGATTCTGTTCTGTCCCCAGCAACGATAATGAAATCAATCAGCGATTTTGTTGGCTGTGCCAATTGAAATGTTTCTTGTTCTGAAAGCGAGTAAGTCGGCTTCTGTATTGTAACAGTCGGCGCATTAAACTTTGATCAGCGCCCGGCATTGTTGGTGTTTGACGGCTGGGCTGCAGTTCGCATTTACGCTGTAAATTTTAAAGTAACCGTTGATTCAACAAACTAGTTAAATCAACGAACTAGTTCAGTTAACTGTAGTTGCTGTCAACTATTCAACTAGTTTCTCATCTCAGTCAAAACGCGTATCGTTAAAACAACTTATCAATTTTGACGAAACTGAAATGTTAATTTTCACTGAAATCAATTTGAACTTACCATAAATTGAAATAGATTGTCTAAATATAGCAGGATCCTTTTAACTTGTCAGAAAACATATGATCGACGAGCATATGATCACAATACTTAACCTACAAATGCTGAATCTCGCAGATTATTGAAAAGGTCTTTTAAAAAGTTATTCTTTGAAAGGTCTTCTTTAAAAAGGTCTTTTAAAGACTTTAAAGGTCTTTAAGACTTTTAAGCCTTTTGATTATTGTGTCGAAATCAATGTTTAATTATTACCGAAACAGCTGATTTCTGACAAGTTAAAAGGATCGTGCTATAAGCATAGAACGAATTCGCAAGTCCTCTACAGTTGTCCTCGCAAGTCCTCTATAGTAATACAAATTGCATATGATGCATATTCTCTCACTGGGTTGAGCAAACACGTTTACGTTTCAACTGGTTTATTAACTAGTTAAAGTTAATTTAAATAGAGATTGTTTCGTTTTAGCTTGAAACGTCAACGACCATCGCTAGTGAATTTTATTGCTTTCCCTTGCTAGTGACGTCAAAAGTTTTCAAATAGAAAGCTGGCTACACTGATTGGTATGTAAACGTTGAAACGATCGGATTGGGTTGTTGCGACCAGTTTGCTTGAATGCAAAACTATTGGATTTGTTTTGGCTACTGACTGTGGATTGGTTGGTAAGTTCGTTTTAGGGGAATGAGTGAATCAATTTAGGCTCCATGTCTCTATTTATCAAGTTGATGTTCAACTTATTTGGATATTAACTGAATAATAAAATAATCTAATAGAATAGTTGTCAGCCTAAATATTTTAGGTATCACATTCAATAAGTTCTGATATGCTCCATTATTGTCAGTGATGTTCGGTCATTGATTGAAGAGGAATTCTTAGTATATTTTTTTTACAATAGAATGAAAATAAATAGTTGCCTTTATTAATTTCAAATACACTAAAAACAAAAAATTCAGAAAGACAATTTTATTTTCGGCATTTACCCCAAGGATTAAATCCGTCCGGGGGATGTCGAATAGAATAGGCTAGGAAAGAATATTCTTTTTTCGATTTATTTCACCAAAGTACAAAAAAATAGAATATATTTCATTTTATACATTAGGTTTCCATATCCAATTTCTATTTATCTGTGATTTTTTGTGAATAACTGGATTGAAGGAGAATACTTGAATGGTTGTTAGTTGTTGAATGGAGTAGATAGAAAAATATTGTTAACTACAGTACCTATTAATTATTGACGTAGTATAATACTACTGACAATCATAAATACAATAATTTATAATTATAATACAATTTTACTTTTTATGATTTTATACTTTCAATTTGAGTACAGTAAACAACTTGGAGGGTTCAGAGGGTCTCTCCCGAGAATACTGTTGTCTTTAAACATGTCCAATTTATTTTATGAAAATTGAATTTTGTCGGTTTGATTTGACATATCATATTCAATAAATTATTGATCATTTTCGTCAATTCAAAAATAATAATAATGAAATTGAATTGAATTAACCAATACACATATTGTTTGTAGGCCTATAATTGTTTAGCAGGACATGGAGTGATTCGATCTGATAGTCTTTCAATACATGGAATGTCCGCCATTTTCGAAGTGTCGTATCCGCCATTTCGTGTCATCGTTTATCCAATAGTTTCAGCCAATCAGGTGCTAGGAACTGGTATTCTAACCAATCACGGATTGGTAACGCCTCAATCACTTTTTGAGTTCAACCTGATACGAACAGGGGTTTCCACAAATGACTATCCTAGATACAAGTAAAATGTGAAGAAAAAATTCAAATATTAAAAATTCTGATGTAGTTTTTAATATTATTCTGATAAAAATTACTTCTCTTGTAATTGAGACTTGATCAAAACTTGGTAATTTGTTTGTATTTAATTATTATACAACAAATAATTCCCAAACATAGATAGACATTTTTAACAGCAAGCGGCTAAATGTTGTGTCGGCTGGAGTTATGGTTTAAGCCAGCCCCTTATAATTAGAATAGAGATAGATGTTCAGCACAAATGCTTGTAAATAGAATGTTGTGAACATCTCTCAAGATGTTCACATCAGCCCAGACGCTTAGGGGTTAAATAATCTAGTAGCAATTTTCAGAACTAGGCGGTTTTAAACACGAGAAGGCATCTCATCCAACGGCTGAGCTTACTCTAGTTTAGATCTACATCCTAAATGGTGCGTCTTAAAACAACACTCTCCTCATTAAACTGTGTTCATGCATTAAATTAATAATAGTTCCATTTTGATGACAATGTCTGAGTGATATTTTGATGGTAAGGCTTCATATAGTTTTTCATTACCCTATAATGTAGAGCCATAAAATTAAATTGTAGAATCTATTACTATTACTGATTATAACTTGTTAGTTTTCAGTAACATAACATACATAACCGTAACAGATAACAATATAATATACTATACATAATACAAAATGAATCAGCTGTCTGATAAAGTTAGAAAAAATGAATATCCTTTATAATACATTAAACTTTCACATTCACTCAATCTCTGGCTAATATCCACAACCAAACCCGCTGTTTGGGAAGAAAAATTGTATCTTAACAGGAATTGAATATTGAGATGAGATGCCTTTGGTTTTTTTTCTGGAGGCAATAAAAACTCTCGTTAGTGTTTCGTTAATTTTAGTTTAGTTTTCGTTTTAGAGCTCTCATCTGTCCTGAGCCTTTACAAGGTTTAGTAATTGATTGGTGAACCAATCACAAAGATAAAATAATTATAATAATGTCATATTTCAATAACATGGTGAAGTCTACATCCCTTTCAAATTGACATTGAATATTATCTTGAATTCACTAAACGTTTTATGAACAAGTGAACAAGTTTCTCACTTTTATAGTCTTGTGTTCTCTGCATTAGTGAGGTAGAAGTCAATGAAATTGCTCTTATAGATTTCAATGAATTTCTTCCTCATATTAATACAAATGCTGTAAGGTTTGCATTATAGTCTATTATTGTATCGAAAGTCACTCTAGCTAGGATATCATAATAGAGATGCCTGAAGTCAGGCGCAGTTTAGGCAACTTGCTGTACACCGTGAGCTTCTCATTTGAGTGAGGCTTTGAAATTTACTCTTTTCTTCCTCCTACACAAGTCCCCTTATTTCCTCTAAACTTTCTACTCTCACTCTCTCTTTCTCTTCATCTCACTTCCTTGACAAATACTGAATTAGTAGGACTCGGGAGTCGTTCATCCTATAGTAATGCTGAGTCCCCATCTTGGTAGTTGTTATAAGTTGTCTTTATCAGTTGGTTGGCTTCTACTCATAGCAGCATCACTCTTGAAGTTGAGTGAATAAAGTTTGTTCTGCTTATTTATCGCTATCATTAGTGGGAATCTAAATAAAGTTTCAAAGGAGGATAGAATTTGAAACTTTTGGTAATTGATTTCGTTGTGGAAAGAAATTGAAGGAACTCAATATTTTTGTCTTTACTCTGCATTACTTTTCACATCTCATTGATTCCTCAATCATATAGCTCCTCATTATATTCCTCAATAATAGGTCAAAAATGAAGGCAGTCATTCTATTCTATTTTATTCTATTCTATTCCTCGATACAATATGGAGTGGTTCGTAGCCGAGGCGGCTAAGGCGTCAGACTGATAAGTTATCAGCAGTCAGATAAAATCCATTGGCCCAGGGTTCGAGCCTGGTTGACGGAAGGATTTTATGACAAATACAACCACTCCGTCTTTCGGAGAGACATTAAGCCGTCGGTCCCGACTGCCTACAAAAGTAGTCGTCATATCTCATCATCACCCCTCTCGTACCCGCACAAGCCTAGAGCTCATGTGGGCATCATCCTCAAAAAAAAAAAAAAAAAAAAAAAAATATTTGGTGATAAATTGGGCTATCCTCAATACGATATGAAGATTGGAATTAGATATTGCAACTATTCAATTAATTAGCATTATTAATTAGGACTTTGGTTCAATTAATTATTAAAATAAACAATTCTCATTCTACCATTATACGAATACGACTCTATCTATCTCAGAGATAATGAGCAGGCCTATCATAGTATTTATATTATCTATTTGCTATTATTTGATTTTTTATTGTTACTAATTTTCTATGGATTCCAGTCTTTCAAGTTGTAAAGGTTTCACCATCTCTAAACCACCATCTCTTATAACCTATAATATCATTTCTATACTACTGTACCATTTTTTGCAACCTACAATATCATTTCTATACTACCATCTCTTACA
>CM029538.1:24137799-24248052 GCA_017141395.1 Laodelphax striatellus
TCACGTTTAGTCACAGTAATTCACATGCTGCAGCAGCACACCGATGCAATGACTTGTGTGTTGCTTCATAAGCTATGTGAAGTGTGACCGTGACTAATCTCGTCTTGTCTTCTTGACTAATCTAATAAACAAGACAAGACGACATTAGTCACGTTTGGTCAGTAATTCACATAGTTGTTTATGGAGCAGCACACACCGATGCAATGACTAATCGGTGTGCTGCTACAAAACTATGCGTATTGACTAAACGTGACTAATCTTGTCTTGTCTTAACCACTGCCTAAGCAACTATGTGAAGCACTGTGACTAAACGTGACTAATCTCATCTTGTCTTGTCTTGACTAACCGGTGTGCGCCTAGCCTAAACTAGAGAAAGCTTACCCAGAATTATCAATCTCAGTGCAAGCAACTCTGGACAAACTTATTTGACTCTATAATTTTCAGAGTGACGCATGCGTTTTCTCTTCTTGCCACTGGCAACCAACTTTCTTCTCTTTGTGGGAGCACTTTAAAAACCAAAGGAATAAGGATTGTTTGGAGTCGAACCAAACACACAAGTCATAAAAAATTATGAACTTGTGAATTTCAATTGAAAATTAAAACTTTTGCCTTTTTGGTATTGGTAACAAAATATTTCCGGACATTTATGTTTATAAGCAGACTGATTTTTTTTTTCCTGATGAGTACAACGAGCCCCAGAAGTATTAATAACTCTATGCAAAAATCCTGATTATCTCAAAGATTATTGATTTGAAGAGCACAGAGATTGATTTGATTGATTTAAAGAACCTATCATGTTTATTATGGAAGAATACTTGATGATGGTGACATAACATTTTTGGTGACATTATCAAATATTTCTTATTGAGAATGATATTAGAAATATCAATACATTTTCAATATATTCAATCAAGAAGCAATGTATTTTCAATTGAACTATATTTGTTATGCTTGACACATCGTCCAATGTACAGAAATTGAATAATTATACAAATGCCAGTGCACAAAGAGAATAAAAATAATAAAAACTAGGTTGAATGTATTATTTGCTCTCATTCTATATTATGAGCTTTGTATCAAACCTAAGCTTGATAATGAAAACACTACTCCATCCAAACATGACATGAAGCAAGCAAGATTTAAAATTCCAACAATATTTCATTATTTACAGCCAGCCAACAATGAAATCATAGTCTATTTTTCTATTCGCCTAGTGTTTGTTGAATTAAAGAGATCTATTTCAGTGTTTTGAGTTGGGTGGAAATTACTTTTTGTATGTACAACTTGTGTGCAAACTTGAGTATTGCATAAAAATTATTTATACATTCATCTGAGCTAGGAATATTTTTTCTAGAGAGGATTGTGAATAGTATAACGATTTATGTTTTAAAAAGCAATTTTATGTTCACTTGCTCCTATTTCCGTATACGAGCATAATATTATAATATCTGTTGCCTCGATTCATCGTTCATAGATTTATTGTTTTTTCACGGTTCGTTATCCCTTTGATTGTCCTTTTTGATTTTCATATTTTCCATTAGTTTTCTCCCGTTGGATATCATTCACCAGCACTCCTCACATAGTCTACCTTTTTGCATAATATTTGAATCAGAGGTTCATAATTTCCCTTCATGTATGAGTTCCAACACTCATTTACTTTCCTTCAAACTCTAGTATTTTCTTACTAATTTTACATTCCAATTTCATCTTCAATCCAAGAGCGAATCTCATCTTGATCTTTATCGCAATTTTCTGCAGCTTTCTTTATTTCTTTCATTTCATATTCTTTTGCTTTTTATTAGTGGAATTCATTTCACTTTCTAACTTATTTATTCCTTCCAATTAATTTTTGCTCTATTTAAGGAATCCTCCTGCTTTTCCATCTCAGATCAGGTCTTATTTCTTGAGAATTTACAATCTTCTTTCCTATACTTGATTTTTGTTTTCCTTTTTCTCTTTCTTCTCATTTCAATTTATTCTTCTACTCATTCATCCATCCAACCTTATTCATTGCTCTATTTCCCCCATATATACATCAATTTATAGCACTTACATCTTTCTAGACCACTCTTGAATATTTTTCCCTACATGCCTAGCAACACTCTTATCATTTTATCCCTTGATTTTCCCAATATTTTATCCATCCATTAGTCCATTACCCCCTTCTTTTCATCCTTCTAGACAACTCTTGGATATTCTCCCCCTCATGGCTAGACTATCCAAGATTCACTTCGCTGTTGCTTTCCTTTCTTGTACCCCGACCATTTTCGCAAGCACCTATATATAATATCCAGGTTCGCGAGCTTCGCTGCGCGGCTCCCGCAGCAGCCAGGGCTCAGCCACTTCGCGTTCGCCCACCAGAGCTGCAGGTGCGGCAGCGCATCACAACAGCAGCCTGAAGCTGCAGCCGTCTACGCAGAAGTCTGACCCGGAGGTCGCGCAGGACTTGCCCAGGGAAGAGCCCAGTGCTTAGCCTTTGCAGGCATGGACGTAGCACTCTGCCGATCCTACCCGCCATTCACAACACATAACCTCGAAATTCGCACGCCCGCGCAAACCCCTTTGCGCGCGCAATTCAAACCAAGGTAACTGCGGCCTGTGATTGGCTACAGCTGTTGTGTGCCCGCCCGCTCGCGTCGCAAGCTAGCCCGCCTTTTCCTCATAGAGGTTGCTTCGTTCATCATCGTTTTTCGTTCATTGATTGCTGACTGTGGACGATCAACATTGTTGAATGTTGGTGGTCTAGGAAGCCTAGAGGGGTTGCGCCTGTACGAATTACACCAAAGCACAGATAAGGTATAATCTTATACCTTACCTTATCTTATACCTTATTACAGATTATACCTTACAGATTATACCTTATACAGATTGTGGTCACAGATTATACCTTATCTGTGACCAAAGACATAGATTCAATAATTTTATCTATCTTAAGAAATAGCCAATATCAATAGAATTGTCTTTGATTAGGTATACCAACTACAACTACTGTAGGTGGTTTACACCCAGTCTAATAGCATTCACCAAAAGAATCTAACAACAATAATTTTTGTCACAGATGGTAATTCAAACTCGAAAAAAATGCTAAATCATCAATGCTGGGTTTCACTGTGTTAAATTTATCCCATTTACTTACATTATACAGGTATGAGCATTGTACTTCCTCTCTGTACACGGATAAATCATCCATGCAGGGAGTATATTCATAAATACTGTACTATAACACTTTTGTACTGTAAATATGTTTTTAATTTATTATTAAATATGTTTTTAATTTATTATTAAATGAAAATTGAATTTGAATTTCATCCTGGATCCAAATTGATCTTGCTCGGTGCAACCCAGCACAAGTGAAGAAAATTATTATGAATTAAAAATACAAACTTGATTTATGAATAATAATAGTATTCATATGAGTATAATAGGTTTTTTTGCAAATCAATACTATTAACAAACTAAAACCCAATAATATTCTATTTAAAGAGATCTAGTGAGTGCATTTTCATCAAGCCTATAATGATTCAATATTAAATTAAAAATTAGATAAGTTTATACTATTCAAAACATATTTCTGTACTAAATTTAATCAGGAACAATTCTGAAAAGTGGATTCACTTTGGTTGTAAAATACCAGGCGCAAATCCTTGAGGTAATTGGTAATTATCGAATGAATGTTTTAGGAAGCAATGGATGATTGTTTATGCTATAGATATGGCGCTGCTATACTGCTCTGTTGTCGATGTTTGTCAATGTGCTGCTGCATATACATATATATTTAGCTATTATTATTATTACTGTCATCGCATCGATTAATTTTGTAACCATAATCGACATGAGAAGGTACTTTTCCAGTTCAAACTAAAATTTTATGTTTACTAAACTAAATATATATGTTACCGTTGCCATACTTAAATTAATCACAATTACTCCAACATCTACAAACAGGGCCGAGCCATTAAAAAACTAGTTATGAACTAAGGAGTTATTGTAATAATTATGTAATAAAACTGAGATAATGGAATGAAAGAATTATCTAGCTAATGGAATGAAAGTAATGGTAATATTGTGAGAACTTATTACCAAAGATAACATTTTTGTTTTTTGAATCAGTAGAGGAATTCAATGTGAAAATTTTCACTAGTATTTCATATTCTTGCTTCCTTTCATTGATGGATAATTCAATTACACATATTGATTTCAATGCTGTAATATTGTCCATTGATTATTTTGTTGGAATTCACCAAAAGTTTAGTGGATTGTCGATTATTTATGAAAAATATAAAAATAAATACAACCACTTTTGCAGTGATACGTGAAAAGCTATGACTGGAACAGTATCTTTTTTCATTTTGGCTTTTGCAATAAATATTGTCATCGTATTTTCACTGTGTGTAATTTTTTATACCATCGATTATTCCATAGCATTTTAATTCATTGTTCTAAGAATCATTGTTTTTTATGAATGTTTTATAGATGTTGTTGGTGTTGTGAATATTTTTCTTTACTATAATTAGATCATTTTAGTAATAGAAAATTTATTTGAAATTCTCTCAAGATAATGTTGAGAGTTATTCACCTGAATTGAAATTTTCATAAATAGAATTACACCTGATAATCACACCAAAATTAGGGTCCATGTACATTAGGATCCTGTGAACATAATACTAAATTTCAAATGCTCCACACATCTTTCTAATTTTTAATGGTTCTACCGTTAATAGCTACACTTAATTTTTTCGGGCACATTTCTATAGATTTTTTAAATACTTTTTTCCAAATAGTTTAGAGCACATTCGATTCAACACTTTTCTTTTTAGTATTCTATCCGTAGGATAAATACTGTTCTACTATTAATCAACTAAATTGATTGTGATAATGAAATCTTGTTCATAAAATAAGTGCAAAACATATTATACAATTAATAACAATAATGAAAAATTGTGTTATTGATAGGAATTTTCAATTTAACTGAATTGTGGATCTGAGAATAAATAATAGCCCAGACACCAGTACTTCTTGTATTGTTATAATGGAATAATGCAGTGGTAACGTTTTTGTGTGTCTTGGTTTTCTTGTAGGGGATTTTGGTTTGGAAAGTACAGTTAACACTGTTGATTCACAAGATTGACATAAATAAATGTTGATAATAGTTTCTAAAATTCAGTCTACGTCTAAAAATTTGCCAAGATTATCGAAAAATAATAAAATATATAAATGATGAATAATGTATAAAATGAGCGAATTATTTGTACCACTTGGGATTTTGTACCATTTTTTCATACATCAACCAATCTTCATAGAATTTCAAATCGATTCTTTGAATTAAGGACTCATTAATTTTCTTCATCTACAATATTTATCACTCAATTTTCAAAATTTATTTCATAACATTTTCAATATTTCCATTACTTTTGAATCTTGTTGTTTTCATAGTTAAATACATTACATTATCATCTCATTGTTTGCATTTCTATTTGAAAAATATTTAATGACATGCAGATTATCAAATCGTTCTTGAAATGCAGTACTTTTCTTAATTGTTGAGAATGTGATTTTTATTCGATATTCTTAAGATGATTTTAATGCACTCAAAGTATTATCAATTATTCAATATTTATCTATAATTATGTTCTCTTTCAGAATTCAGTAAGTTTTATTTGTTGGAATTGAGATATTCAATTCTTATGTGAATGAATTGTATTATGGTTTCTAAATATGTTTGTAAATTACAATTGATAACACATCTTAATCATTTGCTGCGAATATTTTTAAATCTCACAAGAGAAATCAATACTTCGTTACATCAGTTATTGGCATGTGTTTAAACAGATACTTTGTTTTATATATACCGTACGTTACCTTACCTGGTTTCTATACAATGCTTTAGTCTTTGCCAATTTTTTAATGTGAATTCTCTATTCAGTGAACTTTATTCATACCAAATCTTCCTTCTCTATACAATTCTCCATTTCCTCACATTTTCATGGTGAATATTCCATCCTTTTTTGTAATACTTGTCTCTCTATTTTTTAAAAATCTATAATTTTTTTCCATATATAAATTCAACAAAATACTGAACTTAACAAATACTGTGATTTATTTCTTCTTTGCCAGACAAAAACTACTTGCAATTTCTTAACACTATTTTCGAATATTTCCCTAAAACGAAACTTCTCTATTTATATTTACTTCTCTAAACTAAATATTTGTCAAAAACTCATATTAAACTAATACTCTTCTTACTTCTGTTTGCAAATGTCAATATAAAGTTTTGGTGTATAATGAACAATTCTCACAGACTCAACCCAAATAGCTGTTGAATAATACTTTATACTTCTGATTACAGCTGTGGCATAGTGCATCAACGCAGGATAAGGAAAGGGATACATCACTGCTTGATGGTGGAGGAAGTCTCGACCGTGAATTAGACCGCAGAACATCATTAGTTGGCAGACAAATGGAGAAGAGTTTGAAATCAGAAGTTTGGTTTGGATGTGGGCTAGTAGGACCGCAGACGGTTACGCCAAAGCTTTTAGCAGACTTGTTCCACAAAAACTGTGATTCAATAAAAATAATCTCATATTATTGTTATTGCGCTGTGTGGTGAACAATCGAACTACTTTTGAACACTTATCAAGCCACAGTAATTTTTCATACTTCACATACATAAATAATTATGTATTTATATTCATAATATATCAGCTTATTATCACGTCTTAACTTCTTCATCTTCGGGACCAGCCTTGTAACTGTTTATTTTGGAATTCACAGCATTTCTAGCATGTTTACTTACATGAAATATGTTTCATAATACAGCAAGCGTTGTTGTATCTTTATGTTTTGACCCGCTTGTGAAGTCGAGTATTTATATTACTTTGTCAATATTTTTTAGCATTGTTTGCTTGATTTTAATTTTTTCAATAATTGACCCTCAAATAATTTATATTAGATAGTTTCTGTCTTCATTTGTTACATTGTGACCATTATTCGCTTTTTTCAAATCCTATTGATTTAAACAAGAGTTAATAATTTTTTAACAATATGAAAAGTGAATGAAAAATGTATTATGGTGTTATTTATATGTTTCCATTACTATCACACAGGAGTGTATTTTAGTTAGGAAATGATGATTTTATTTTTTTAAAAGATGGTATCATTTTAGAGCAATTTTCCAATGTTTTGTTGTAATTATATTGTACTTTTTGTTTCCCGTACAGGTTACCTCCTACTGAAATTTCTTGACTTTTATCAAATTAGAACTTGATAGTGGATTAAATATTAATGATAACAATAAAGATTATAGGAACACTTGCTAGACTTATGCATTGCTTTCACTTGGAAAACAATGAAAGAGCTAATCAGAATAAATAGAATTAGAATTCAGTCATAGAATATCTTTGAAATAAAATGCTTGTTTTCTTGTCTCTTGAGCACCTAAAAATTCTATTGTTGTTTTACTACCTATGATATTTTATTCAGTGATTCATTCACTATTTGTTATAAATAAATTATTATGTTATATTACATTCTAATCAACTGCAATGTAGACTATTTTATTGTGATTGGAGATTCAATTATTGTATCTTCGAAAGATAGAGTACAATAGCTTGATGAACAGACTAGTACGATAATGAAGACTAGCTTCATAGTATGGAGTGCGTATAGCAGTTAGTAACAATTATTGTAGCTTAGCTTCATAGTGAGTGATAAGGGAATCCTTATAGCTTTGTTTAGTTATTATAGCTTCCTTTTATTTCGATCTTAAAATTATTTTAAACCTCCTTGAAGCATCTGATGAAGACCAGAAAGATGGTGACAAATCAAAAATGAAGTGCATGAAGGTTGAAAAAAATTACAGTCTTCGAAACTTGTACTTGAGACTCACATTCTGAGAACCATTTTCATAAATCTATTTTTCTCGTGGAAAACATTTATAAAACTCCTAAGCGAGCTATTCAATTTGTAAAGTGATTATAATTTAGTGCCTCTGCTATGTTGTACAATTTTATCTTAAAAACAAAGTATATATTATAATAATTATATCAATCGTAGTCTTAATATTCTTAAACTTAAACCTTCTAGTCCCTTACAGAACTTTACATAGTACATAATTATATTATAATCTTAGATTGATAGGAAAGTCTAGCAATTATAGCATCGAATTTATAAAATAATATAATTATATGAATCTACAATACGGAATTGTATTCTTTACTCTTTTACATTAACAAATAAGTAATATTATAACAATCACTCTTGTCCATTAAGCACTCCAAAGACTCGGTAATTAAATACGTTTTGAAAGTGATAAGAAGTACCTACTTTATCCAGTAGCTATAAATATTTAATCTGTATATTAATATAGGACCTTGACTAGATTATTTTATGATATTTATTAAAAGTGAAGTAAGATTTAACTTAGATTAATTAAGTAAGCTATAGGGAAAACCTAGTGTAAGTGTCTCTTAATAGTTATTTTCACAAAGTTGTTGAATTTTCCCCGATTATTTTATTTTTTCTTAATTATTTTTTTAACTGTATATTATTTTGCAAAGAATACAGCCTTATCTATTTAACTCTGTGTCTTTTGATGGTACTGTACAACTATCTCAAAACTATTAAAGACCATGATTGAGAAAATTGTCGAATAAAATCAAAGAAATTTGTGTCTTGTAAACAAGAGGTGAGTTCAGAAAATTGAAAAAATGTTATTAAAGAGAGTTTGAGATAAAAGTTGTTATCTGTCCATGTATGTACTGTACTGTTGGAATCTATTGTTTTTTTTACTGTTTGAATTGTTTCAGGGTGAGTGATCGAGAAAATCTCAGTCAATGCAATGAATCAAAAATATAATTCATGCAGTGAATTGAGTATTTTTCTCGTGATAACGTAGAAAATATTCTGCAACCAGTTAAGTTAAGGGAAGACTTTTCTGGTTGGAGGCAGTATTTCTGTATGAGAAAAGGCTAATATTATTGTTGAATTCAACATCAATCAGTTTCAATATAACTGTTATAGTTGAAGAAATTAACTTGATTGCTGCTTTTTGAGTACTTTGTTGAAATTGATCACACTAAAGTTAAATATTCAAACCAAAATCACGATGTACATTTTTGCAACAAGAAACGAGCAATGTTAGTTGGATTAGTATAAATAAGCTTGAAAGCATTTGCTGTGCTAAAAACTTGGCTTGCCTGAATTTTCAAATAATGATCGTGTTAGAGAGGAAAATGGTTCAAAATTTTAAAATTTAGCTCTTACAAAAATATGTGTGAATGGATATTAAGCACTTTCCCTTTCTTTTCACTTTGAAATCGATACTTTTGTATTTTAATCTACCTAGTGTCATATTCAATAAAAATTGAGTGCATTTTATATTACTAATCTTCATTGAATTTGAGCTATTGTCCTTATCTATTAAAACCAAACAATTTTTGCTAAACTGCTGCTCAATGTTCTATGTTTATTGTGATTTGTACTAAATTATTACTTCTTAATTATTATACACGAATAAGCTGATTCTGTGACTATTAGTGTAATGAATTTGTAATAATGACCATTTATTATTACAGATTACAGTAATTAAATTTAGATAATTCATTGCCGTAGTAGGTAGTACCTCATTGTAATGTATTTCAAGTAGATATTTTAGTGTAGATCCATTTTTCATCCGTGTTCTAGATAGTAGAGATTTATTTATTATTAGAAATACAACAGCTACTGTCATTGTTTTTGTAAAACCTGATAAGGTTTCGCAAAATACCATTTTGGCCATGTGTGGTTACTCAACCTTGCACTTACCTAATAATATTGAACTAACTACTCTAATATAAGGCCCAATGATCTACTCTTTGTGAATTGAAATATTCACAAGGAAAACCACATTGGGATGGAATGGTGTATCCAGAAATGCTTCTTAGGAGGTCCTTACATAGCAAGCAATCAACGTTACATAGATGGTGCCAATCTTGATTGTTATCGTCTTGTTTTGATCCATTAAAAATTATCAAATGAGGAGATAATCAGGGTTTTATAGTTTTCATTTAAGCTTTCGTACTCGAATTAGTCTTTTTAGATTATAACTTTGTCTTCCTAGGTGTTTTTTGAATTTTATAAAATCGTTTGATATAAAAGGCAGGTTTAAGAAAATTTATGAGATTGTAGCATAATCAGACCACAAAACAATCAATTGAACAAGTTTGAACAAATTTTTTTTTCGCGTGAAACATTAATAAGATGGTCTTTAATTCCTATATTATATGCAAATTTTTCAAGTAAATGCTTTCCTATCCTTTAATTTTATTGAATAGATAACCCTTAATAGAATAATTCTAGTCATTCAGTAGACATCGAATTTGAAACTACGCAATAATCACCCACATTATAAATATATAGTTGATTTATGTAGTACGGTATATTGATAAATAATAGATAATTTCCTCCTTCTTTCTTCGCCACGTTTCACTAATTATTCACTATCCTCTTTCTTAGACGAGTCTGCTTTCCTTTCTTAGATGATAATATTATCATTATCTTATTTGAACATGGGAATTCAACCATTTAAACAATTCCATCCTTTGTCCTTCAAATTTTTCAACTACTCGAACAAGAAATGTACTTGTAATGTTTACCTAAAACGTAACTTGTAAACTTCAAACTCTTGTATGACAATGTATTTACAATCAGATATTTATAATCTCGTACAATTATATTAATCAGCTAAATTTAGTACCTTACTATGTAATTTAATTTTGATTACTTCATAATAAAACTATTATATTCATATAAATGTACTTGATTTCATTGACACCTCATCCATATATGTCTACTCCAATCCCTATGTCCACACTTGGTCGATTTTATTCATAGCGCATGCTGTGCAGCACATGACGTATGCGGTGCAGCATTCGTTTTCCCGTCTAATTTTAATAGGATTCGTGAAGCGCATGACGAAACGTCTAAAAGACAAAAGTTGAAACGAAAATTGACAATGTGTGGACATACTGTAGCTAATGCTAGACTGATTAGAAGCAGTACAGATTTCTGGTTTGAAAACAGATAAGATCCCTGAATTTTAAAAGGTGAGTTAGCATAAATAGTTAAGAAAATAGACTAACATTCCACTCACAATTCTTTTAAGGAGAGTTAACCTGAATATTATGAACTCTATTCATCATAGCTGAATTAAGAACCTGAAGAATAGCCAACAGACGTTGGATAAGAGATCTCTGAGAAGTTAATTATAGTAAATAAACCTTTTGCATGATTAGAGTGGATTTTCAAGAAAGGAGAAAAGCAAGAGAAAGGAAGTATAGTACATTATTTTGAGTGTGATGTAATTGATTCGATATATAATTTTAATAAATTAATGAAGGAGAAGTGAACTAATCCACTTCACTCTTTCATCAAGTTATATCGTAACTTACTGAACAAACTTCATTTTGTGCCATCTCAAATATTATATAGATCTAGCTCTCAACTTCAAGACGATAGTTTTTTACTGGCATGAGAAATCACTTGAGGTTTATTAATAATATAAAATAGAAATAATTCCCCCATTATTACTACCGTAATTAATTGGATGCAGTATAACATTTGAAAAAAATGAAAAGGTAGACCATCAAAACCTCTCTACTAATAAGTAAATAAATATTCATTTCTAGCTCAATCGGTTATAATATTTCAAGCCATTTTTTGCTCAAAAATATTTTTGACGAGCATCGAATCACCTTAAGCTGTATTTGAGGATTATTTTTGTAAAAATAAGTAGGTTCTCCATAACATCAAACCAATCCGCTTGATTCATTGAAGATTTGAAAAGTGGCGCCATTCAACATGGCAGCGTGCAATTGTCTCCGATGGGAGTCAGCCTGTTTTTGACGTATTATCTTGAAATAAGAGAATGGTATATTATATTACTTGATATTATTATTTTCCTTTATATTGGATTATTCCTATAGAGAATTATCTATAAGTTTTATGAAACTTGAAACTAGATATCGAAATTTGTACGCAGACGATCTCTGCCTGTCTGTCAGGCAGGATTCTCCACTCCAGCCATTCTGATACATGTAGATGTTCTTGCTGTAAGATTATAAAGTGTTGTGAAAATCTATCAGTATTTTATTATTTTCTATCGACACAGTCGTCTATTACGTACTAGACAGAAAGAATCCACCGTTTAACATTTGTAAGTTATTTATTACGTACACATTTTGAATTTGAACTTATCAATCTGCCGGTTTATTAGTTATCACCAAGTCAGGTCAAAGCCCTTCTACGATACCTGTGTTATCCTTTATTAGTAACTTTCTCTCAAGTTTATGCATTTTTAACAATTTTTTGTGTAAGACTTAACTTTCAAGATTAATGAAAATATAAATTTATGTCACTAATTGATCTTTTCTCATTCGAAAACTTTAATATAATCCCAATTCGACACAACAACATGTTCATCTCAAATATACCTCACTGTTTTTCTTCTGTTATGGGTTTTCTACTTGAGTGTTGAATGCTTCTCAAAGCCTTGACTTCAATAGAGAACTAGTAAGCTCGAGATTATGTGAAATAGTGTTTGTTAATATTGCACAACTTTTAAAAAATTCGGTTAGTTGTATTCTTGTATAGCACTCAGAATCAGGAAAGGTGAACAGGTTATTCCAACCTTTTGCTTTTGAGCTTCTCAAATATTTCTCATAATATGTACTATAATTAATCTCCTAGACTCCTTTTCAAGGATTAAGTTATGTTGTTAGTGATGTCAAGTCTATGCAAGCTATCACAAGCCCAATGGTTATCACAGTAGATATGACTAGATATCAAAGTAGTTCTGTAACTTCAATGTTGAACTGAGGTTAGACCAGACTCAGAAATCAATAAAATGTGATTATGATTTCTTTCAAATTTATTTAATGATCGGCTCGGAGTAGAGTAATTACCACTTTAAGATAGATTATAATATAGCGTATTGATAAATAGGCATAGGCTATTATTAAATTATTTTTCCAGAATGATGAACAGAGATTCAAAGTGATATTTTTAACCTGTAATTTCACCATATTTCCCAAATTATTGGGGAACGTAGGATAATTCAGCAAGGCAGAACATCCGAGAGGGTTTCTCCGTCAAAAAAAGCCATAAGCAAATAATAATAATAGGTCTATTGCAATAAAGTTAAATCAATCATCATGTATCAAAATAAAAGTATCAAATAAAAAATATTTTAAATTTAATGTTTGAAAATGAACGAGCTCCCTTTTTTTAACGTAACATCATGTAATGTAGGCGAATGAAGTGAAAACAATCATAACTCTTTCCAACAGGTTCAATTGATTTATTTATTGTTAGCCTGTAAGTCCCTTTACTTACCCAGAAACATTGGTCGACCCTCCCATTTTATGTGGCATTAAATTAATATTTTTTACAATTACAATTAACCTACATGGGACTTACTTATTGAAAAATGAATGTGTCTCCGGCTTTGGTATTGGTCATCTAGATATAGGATAGGCTACCACATTCAATATTTTTCAAATAGAAGAAGAGTTTCAATTTCAACGCTTGGGCTAAGGCCACACTACTAAGTGCTTCGCTTCGCTTAGTGCTAAGAGCAAAGTTACTCGCATAGTAGGCTATATCTACATAGTATATACCATACGATATAGATATACTATAGTCCGATTCACGTCAAGAAGTCAGCATTGTTTATATGAGGAGCATTGATGCCAAGTTTCATTGAGAGAGAAAGAGAAAACTGCACCAAACGTGTTTGTTGGGACTGTGTGCGACAACAATGCACAGTGCGGCAACTATGCACAGTGCGAATAGGATAGACATCAGCAACTGCCTTGTGCTGAACAAGGATAGCAAACTCCCATCTAAGCAATGCTGACTTCTTGACGTGAATCGCACTATATGCGAGTTACTTGGCTCTTAGCACTAAGCGAAGCGTAGCACTTAGTAGTGTGGCCTTAGCCTCATGGCTGGGTTTCACGATTCTAGTAGACGTTCAGGTTACTGGAGGCAGGTGGATCATATGATCGTCTACTCTATACAAGCAAATAGTCCAATGCACATCAGTCAGTGTGCATTGGACTACTTGTTTGTATAGAGTAGACGATCATATGATCCACCTGCCTCCAGTAACCTGAACGTCTACTGGAATCGTGAACTCCAGCCATTAGGGCAACAATGTGCTCTATCTCAGGTGTCCATCTATTCTTAGGAAATCTTTGTCCGGTAGTCAGAGTCGTAGGCCTATTAAAAACGTGTTCCATCCTATGGACTAATGTGATGGGGCAACGATAATGATAACTATCAATAATGAACACGACAGTATTTCGGCTTTCCTACAGTTTGGAGGTCATCTTAAACTGTATAATTTCCATCCATATTTAAATATTATTCCATTTACTGACTTATAGGTAAGTTATAGTGGTTATTATTTAAAACGTAAAGAATATTCTCACATTTTTATACCTAATAATATGTACAAAAAACTTTTGCCCGGTCGGGAATCGAATCCAGCACCCCGTGATTGCCGGTCACGTACCCTAACCTCTAATAATATCTCAAAAATTCATGAATATAAATTTATGAATACTTACTAGCAGGCTAAATAATTAAATATATAATTTTCATAAAAAATTAAGCCTAAATGACAAAACAAATTAATTTTTAAAAGTTGATATTACTCATGCCCCCTTACCGTCACAAGTGTTGAACTAACCTCAGTGGACATTTTATTGCAATAATAAAAATGAAAATAATAAAAGAGACATTGAATTTATAATAAATTTTAATCGAATTATCTCCTATGTAAACATCTAATAATAGTGGCTAGTTGACCTTTAGAATTTTTTTCTCTCAGTTCAATCAACTGTTCCTTTCAATCAAGTAGATTGTGCCTCAGGTCAGGTTAGCTAACATAATGAACATTGATGAAGGTCTTGCGTTATTTTATGGCAGAGCCGGTTACTTTACTTGGTAAACATGAACGCTGTTGACGTAGAAAAAAGAACGTCGAACAAAGCATTAATTTCACGTGAACGGTTGTGAAGTATTTACTCAGGTAAACAAAATGAAAGACCTTGTGTAAAGAATAAAACGGGCTTTTAGTGAGTGTCGGCTCATTCCATGAGAATCTTCCCTCGAGTTGGCAGCTGTCTCGATATATCGATGTGTGTATCGATTAATAAAGTCGACTAGTCACGTGAAGGGTCGATCACCTGGCGATGTTAAGGGCTGCGGAAGGGTCTGATTGATAAATGATGATTTCCTGTACAATCCACTTTAGTCACTGGTCGCATGATGAACGAAACGGCTACCTTGGTAACGGTGGGGCACTGTGACTGTACAACACGACATTTGAAGGGCTAGGCCGTTTGCACGATTCTTCCTGACAGTTGATTTGGTCTAGTATTCCTCAGTGTGTGCTTGCCTCCACTATAAGTTAAAGTAGTTAGGATCCTTTGAATAATAACGTTTTCAGTGAGCCTAAACCCAATTCTTGAATGTGATTACTCTGCTTGTACTCTCATTTAACATTAATTTTAAACTTTAAAAGTAGAAAACATAATGAAAATTGTAGAAAATTGTAAAGAATTTTTTTATTCTCATATCAAAAATTCAAATCGACATTTTTGAAGGAAAACTAGGATAATTTATTGGCCACTAAATCCAGTACTCACCTCACAAATAATACAATGAATTACTTTTATTATACACTTAACAAACATAAATTTTGAAAGAAAAGCAAATTAACTGGTCACCACATCCAATCTAATTCACTTCATCTCCATCTAATGTGAGCAGTCAACTCACAATATTTGTGATGACCGTTTCGTCCTGTTGTTGGACATCATCAGACTTTTATTATCATTGTCCAATAATTTATTAATAATAAGCACCTCAATATTTCTAATTATGATAAATGTTGGATACCTCATTCTACAGCCAGCTAATAATCTACAAACAGCTATTTCCATGCTTACTTTTGGCTCATTTCTAACTCAACGGGTTATTGATATTGATATGACCTCAGCAGTGGCGGTTCCAGGGGTGATGGGGAGATATATCCTCCCGAAATATCAAGATGGTTCCGCCCTGAAAAATAAATTATTCATAATTAAGCCACGCCGCTTGCTTTTGAAGTAAATCACAATAGTTTTTGTATTATTCTTGATTTTTTATTTGTGATATTCTTTCTTGTAAACTTGATAAATGTACATTACATATAATGATGTTGACCCCTTTTTTTGCTGGGGGTTATTTCATATCCAGTGGTCAGCACCCCCCGAAATGAAATCCTGGGACCGCCACTGAACCTCAGACCTCACCCAACGTTCTAGCATGAATAATATTGGCAAGGATAAATCATTCATAGTAGCGTACTCAATAGATCTGTGGTGGTGGCAACATTCTATTACTCATAAAATATAGTGTATTTAGGGGGGGATAACTTGGAAAATTATGTGAAATAACAAATATAATACTTTTCAAATAATCTTCCTATTTTTAAAAGGTTTCAAGTGTATTGTTAACTTCTAATTTTAACCTTCGAATAATTATTAGAAAGAATTCAAAATTAATTTTAAATAGAATATTTCATTGTACTCCTCCAAGGAAAGGGTACTGTACTTTTAAAATGCCAATATTGCTTTATCAATGTTTTAATTTGCAACATTCTCGATTTAGTATTCGCATATTTTCCCTTAATCATATATGTTTCTATACGGCATGGTTTTTAATCATGTTACAGCAGTCGATTTTAAATCACTTTCTTTTGATCGTTGGTGAGGATATTGTAGTCAGCGATCTTGACCTGTATGGTGAAAACCGCTTTAAAATAAAATCATCTCAAGTTCAAATTTAATTTGAGTTTCAATTATGAAGCGATTTCCCTCATATTTTAAACCATATTTTGGTTTATAATGAATTCAGAATATAATAATTATTATAATCAATAGTAATTGTCAGATGACAGAATAATAATAGTAGTTAATAGTAATTGTTTTACCCTCAAGTTTTCAGTTTAATGACAAATCAAAACCACATTATGTCCAGTGACATTTCCAGGAATTAACAGTTTACGACACCTGAAAATTGCTGAGCACAGATTTTATCACCGAGCATCTTACTTGTTTTTATCATGGAGTGAAATGCCGCCTGAGCATAATAAAAGTCCCACCAAGCAATGGGTTGAACCTGAAATTTGGAAAGGGTTGGAGTGGTCGTTCAACTTCAACCAAGGCCACGTAATTTGTTGGCGATTTGCTCTCTTTTTCTTATTCTTTCTTCCTTTTCTTCTCTTCCTTCCTCTTCCTCCCTTTCTTCTTCCTCTTCACCTCTGAAAGAACTCTTGGGATTATTTTTGAATGACCCGCGCTGTGCTCTGCCCTCACCATGCCATTGAACAGCTTCTCTATTATTTATTTAACGGTTCTAACTCTAATTTTGCTACAAAGAAGAAAACAGCGACAATGTTTCTTTGAAGAAGTTCTCGAACGTTTGCTCTCTTCATCTGTGTGAGAGTGTGATTAGGGAATCACTCCTACTCAATTTTTTTTCAAATAACATTCAACTCAACTTCTATTTGTAGCTTTATTATGTAATAATTTTTCTTTTCATAAAAAATCCATTGATAAATCAATAAAACTCTTCCTTTAAATCTCAAATATATTATTAATCATTCAATAAAATTAATTATCATTTAATGATATGGAATGTACAAGACAATTTATAAGCACCAACTTTACTAAACATTACTAAACAACTAAACATTATGATTCAATTGTCTCATGATAAATCTTTTTATTCCACAAATTTAATTTAATAAAAAAATAATATCACAGAGAACAGACTTGGTAATAGAACTAGAAAGTAATTCTAGTAATAGAACTAGAGATTATTGCTTCTCTATGATAATATACTGTAGCTCAAAAGCAATGAAAAATCAATTTTGAGTAAGGGAGTTTGATATTTTGTTCATTCAATCAATCCACTCAGTACATCACTCTCAAGTAGGTTACATGAATATTTCAAGTGGAAAACGCTCTTACATTCGTCTGAAATAATACTTTGGAAAATAATGTTTGTCTTATCAAAACTTTTGAAGCGAATTTCAGTAGCTGATCTCAGTTATTGAGAAATGCGGTTTTGTTGAACACTGAAGTCAATGACCCACTTCAATATTATCAACTGAATTTTTTATTGTCATATAACCCAAATTTATCGCATTGTACTGCCGCATTACTGAACAGCTAGTCACTAAACTACTTTCACTACTGCAATATTGATACCAAATTAGAACATTCATGATTCAGCATTTTTTAGTCATGAATATATTTTTGTATACATTATTGATTTTTAATTAATAAGTTAGTTATTTGTAAGTAATGATATTATGAACCTCTCACTGAACACATCATAAAATGGATAGCTTTCATGACATAATGTTAGTTGCATTGACTTGTTTATTACATTACAATGATCTGATATGTAGAATACTGATACTGTACCAAAAATTTCTTGGAAATGCACATTGATCTGTATTTTTACAAAACGATGGTAAGAAGTCAAAGTTGTATGCATTAATTATTACTGATTCTGCTCTTATAATAATTGACTTCATGGCCTTGACATTGGCAGTGAAACAAATTCACCAAGTTATCATTATTCATCCATTATTTAATACTGCATTATATTCCTGATAATGAAATAATAATAATACGATATTATCTATTATTGAAAACAACTTTGCCTACAACTAATTATTATTTTAGACGTCATTCTATGTGATTAAAACAGCATTGTATGACCCAAGTTATGGTATTCAAAATACCTTTTTATCTTGGAATATATTGTAAAATTATACTTTTCACTTATTTTAAAGTTCATTTCATTAATAAATTTACATGGTTTTTAATAAATTTTAAATATTTATGTTTGTGTAATGATTAATTGATTATTTTTATCAAATGTTGATATCAGCAAATATCTGGTTTCTTTTAGAATCTTCCGTTCTAAGAGAACTATGAATTCAGCTCTTATTAGGGTTCAGCTCTTTCATTTTCTGTTTTGACCTCATCGATTTATGAAGAACTCGTACCTGTCATATTCAACCTAGAGTAACAAGGGCCTCCTCCCTTGATATATCTTCCTTAAACTTGAAGTAATTTGTTTTATATGTCATTACAACTAGATAGTCTATAATCAAACATTTATTTAGATTCTATTCAAACGTACAGTATTAATTAAACAGTGTAGTAAAATTAAATTCTCCCAAACAGTATTATTCATTTATCTATTTCCTTTTACTGCAATATTATCAACTGGAATCAAAGGTTACAGTTAGAAGCAATATTGTTAATTCAAACACAGTGTATTTTATCTAATATTTGTAAACAAACCCACTTAGTTATCTAGTGGAATTTCAACTTTTGACCGAATTTTTAGCTAATACAGAAGTGGGAGAGAATAATTTGATAGTTATGCTTCATTGCGGGGTCAATTTGTGAATTTATAATTTAAGTTTCACAGTTTGACTCTGTTGCTCATTTACCATTCTCATTATCTATTACTGTATGTAAATTATTTGTGGTTCTATTTCCTACTTTCCACTTCAATTTCTTTCACTCTTTCTTCTTCTCTTTCTCTTTTCAATCTGCCTTGTTATGAAAGTTTCATAGCCTACACCCAGTTTTCTACTTTTCTTAATTTATCATTATATTCTTATTGTTTTAATTATTTTTGCTCTTCTTTTTTGAAGCCTTTGGTCTTTTGTTTAATTCATCTATTTTGTTCTATTTGTTTTATTTCTCACTTTTCACTTCCAATTTTTTTCATTCTCTTTCTCTCTCTCTTCATACTTTCTCTTCTCCTCCTATTCTTGACCCTTCCTCTTTTCCCTTCCTCTTTTCCCTTCAAATCTGTTTCTGTTTAATATGTATTGTGTCTTGTGTGTTATATATTTTTATTGTTACATAGCCAAACTTGTCAACAATCCTAAGGCTCTCTCTTTCTGTCTCACTCTCTCTCTCTCTCTTTCTCTTTCTCTCTCTCACAAACAGACACCTCTAGATCTCTTTCTCGCACTCTCACACTCCATCCCCCTCTTTTTCTTCATCTGACTCAATCTTATTCTGTCTTCCCATGAAAAGGAGGGAGCACGGTATCAAGAATGCGGGAGGGGTATCAATGGTAAGGGTACTTGATGAATGAAAGTGTGATCAGAACAATTATTTTTATCAGCGGCTAGTTGAACGAGTTGACTCGATAAAGGACGTTGCAAACCACTCGTGAACTTTTCATTAGGCTGTTGTTTTTGTTTGAAGTATTAATTATCCAACAATTAATCTGAACTAATTTATTATAGGCACTACACTAATATATACTACAGAAATTTATTAACTTGAAATATATGTTGAAATATTGAACTTGAACGAATCTGAAACTGGTGTTGAAATTCTTTAGTGAAATGTGAAGTGATCCATCCAAGTTAGTTCGGAAAGTGAGCCAAGTTTGTGTCAAGTGTCCAGGGTTTAAAAATGCAGCAACAGGTAAATTTGAAAAATACAATTTGTTTTGGTTGGTTTTAGCCTCTCAATAACATGGGTCAGTTGTGCTACTCCTTCAATTTCTATAATAATATAGAAAATTATTTTTAATCTGTTATAGAAATGATTTTGATAAATTGTTTGATGGTTGTTGAATGAACAAATTTCTATGTTTGTTTTAACCTCTTCTACAATTTCTGTAGTTCAAGAACACTTTCTGTACTGTATTTTCTTCTCTATTATAGAAATACAGTGAAAGAAACGCTGGTGGTTGTTCTTTAGGAGTGTGGGTTAGTTCGTGTTTCTTTCCTAAATGATAATCATTAAATTTAATGATGATGATATCAATCAATTATGATATTTATCATTTAATACAAGAATATCTTGTATTGCTATGAAGTTTTCAATTTTTTTTAAATAAAACTAATGATTTGGGTAGAAAATACTGGAATCTATTACAGTATTAGTCTAGCACTTTCCATTATTTTACGTCAATTCATGTTTCAAATCTCACTCAGCACAAATGAGGTCTCCAGCCCTCATTGGGCACAAATGAGTGAGGTCTCCAGCACTCATTAGGCACAAATGAGGTACAGTTCCTATCAAATCATTTTATTTAAAGGGTGATTTGTAGGTGAAAGACCTCTTGACCACTCTTGCCTGGCCATTCAAGCAGAAGTTAATTTTCCGGTTGGAGTTCCTCTAGAAGCCCTTCCGACTATAATAATGGTGGTAGGGGGTGGGGGGAGCGTTAGGTATGGGGGAAATGTCGTGAATCAGTGTAATGATTCAGGGGGATTAATGTAGTGAATCATGGAGGTGGGTGGGTGGAATACCCTGACATGCACTTTGAAAGATTTTCGTTCAGGTGTGCAGCTCTAGTAAAAGATGAGTCATGTAGGAACTTCCCTCTATAGACTATGAGTTTCTACACATTTTGTAATACTTCTGTAATGTGCCATTCTAATGTTGTGTCATGCTTTGCTATTTGTTTTAAAAATGTACGTTTTTGTAATTGTTTTTAAAATGTAAATAATTTTCTATCGTATGAGGCTCTTAAATTATTATCTTCTTCACCCATAAATAATAATCATTCAATATTTTCATAACAATACTGTAGATTGAAAAGTGTACTTCGTTAATTTTTTTCATAAAACTAATTATTTGGATAGAAAATACTGGAATCTATTACAGCATTAGTTCAGCAGAAATAGATGATTTATTAGTTCATAGTAAATAGATAATTCTATTCGAAATCAAATTTTGTTCAATATTGAGTAGAATAACATTCAATTTGTAATGGGTCCAAACATAGCGTATAAAATAAATAGTTCATTCAACTTATGAAATTTCCCTTTCTAGCCTAGAAGGCTAGACAATTCTGGTTTAAAGTTGAAAAAACATTGGAATCTGTTTACATGTCATAATTCTTTCCACTGTTGCATAGCTTAGCTTGAAAAATAAAAAATGAACTCAAACTATGAATAATGTAAATAATTATGACTTAATTTTGTCGGTTTTTATGAAGACGGCAAAATCAGTACAACTTCTGTAAAGAAGAATTGATGTAATATTTTGAAAGAAGATTTCAAATATCTTGAGAAAATTCTACAGATTAAGTTTAGTGAATTAAAATAAGTGACAGCTTAAAAAATGAGAATAATATATTATTAATTTGAAGAATATCAAACTAGAAAATGCATTTGTATATTTCATTAGAAGAGATTATTGTATAAAATTGCTTTATATCTTATTTTATTAAAAATTAATAAATTATTAAGATAGAAATTTGAACTTAAATGAAAAATTCAATAAATCAATACAGTAACATACAGTGCTTGAATTCTTAATTTCTTTTTATATATTTAAAATTTTATTCATAAAATTCGTTCATAATTTATAAACTGAATACTGTACTGAACTGAACATACCAGTTGAAGCAAAATAATAATGATAAAGAAACAGAAAATTGAATAGCTTAGAGCTTTTAGCTAGAGTGTAGAATAACAAAGAAGGCACTCGTTAATGTGATGACTGAAACTTGTTGAGATATTCGACACTAACAATGTTTCCATAACTACAGGCGTATTTTGCTTATGAGCTAATTATCGTTCTATGGCAAACTTTCACAATTGAAGCCTCCAAGTACTATATTTAGACTCAATGTTCCCAAATGCTCACTAAAGAATAGAATTAACGGAAATGCTGCAGGTTCAATGTAAGTTACGATAATTGTAGAATTTAAAATTTAGGAAGTTTCTACAGGAGTGCAGTAGTTTTCCGCATTTTTATTGGATTT
This sequence comes from Laodelphax striatellus, assembly GCA_017141395.1. Taxonomy (NCBI): domain Eukaryota; kingdom Metazoa; phylum Arthropoda; class Insecta; order Hemiptera; family Delphacidae; genus Laodelphax; species Laodelphax striatellus. Next base: position 24,160,654 of record CM029538.1, read on the forward strand.
TTTTACTTTCCAATCTCCAATTAAAATGTAGATTATTATTGTCTTTTTGACTAAAACTTGAAATAAATTCGTACAAGTCATAGATCAACCACGCTTTTATATTTGATGATATTGTCAAAATGTCACTCTCCTATTTCATTCCTGTTGAAATTTTCCATTATTCAATGAAATAATATTGGGATAGAACCAAGAAATGTAATGAGTTGTAAACTGAATTGTATAGGCATGTGCCCATAGTATAATCAAACTACTGTATTTCAATATGAATAGAATAATTTAATGTTTCAAGGAGTAAGACTATTGAAGTGAAGAATGATAGGCTACTCTTTGCAAACGATTGTAAAAAATAAATTCTTCCACAAATTGAATCCTGAAAAATTCTCATTATACAGATATCAGAATTTATGTGAATAATTCAAATTCAATATCAATTAATCACCCACTAAAAATAAGCTTCAATTTCACACTCATACCTATACGGTGAGTAATACCATTGTGTGCCAGACACGACCCTTCAAGCCAAGTGTTATTTTTGTCAAATTTTCCTATCACTATCTGCTAACAAATTTGCTCCAGACAGTGTGTGATATCAACGACAATTCTACTAAGATGGTACTAACATGAATGAAACAGCCAGTATATTGATCAATGTATAATATGAGCAATATTACGGTTGAATTTTGTTGTCACAAAAAGCAGAGTTTTGCGATATCATTGTTTTGTAATATAATTAATTATTAACAATTCGCGGCAGCTGTCCAAAAAAGGAACAATAGACGGGGTCAAAAAATGATGAAAGCTATCAATGTGAGAGATTCTCGGTAATGAGTCAAATTCAAATTAGCCAGATGGTCGTTCAAAATAATAACTTCAGCTAATTTCTCCAAATAGTCAACGTGTAACTCACTTAGGTACTAGTTTAGTTTTAAATCCAGTTACTCTTATTCAATTATTTACAGTACATATAATATATTTTATGATATCATTATGGAAATCATTATGAATAATTGAGTTTCGGAAAGGAGTATTGATGTTCAGAAATAAAGAGAATAATAATATCATAATCCTTCTTATCAATGTAGCAAATTATCAAAAATGTTATATTAATTATAAAATATTCACAATGTATTGAATTTTATACTCTCTTTGACTTAATTATCAAAAATGTTTTGTTCAAAAATTATTCAGTTTTACACACTCGTTGAGTTAGAAATTTGCTCTATGCAATTCTCTATCCCGTTTATACCTACTCAAATTACTTCATATGGTATGATTCGGGCTACTTTATTCTATTTGAAACTATTCCATTCTTATTATACTATATTTATTCAGTTCTTGTTATCAATTCTTTGTCCAGAGAGATTCGTGTCTAATCGGTCTGGATTAGAGTATAAATCAATGTAAATAATCCTGTCAAAACTATAATTTCATTTACTGATACAAGCAATACAAACATTTACAATGCAATGCCCATTTGAAATGTGTTTTGTTCAAAGCACAACGTTCATCATAATATAACGCACTCTTGTTTTCTCTAGCCTGCAGATGTAAGCAATCAATTTTTGAGTCCAATAACCCTGTCGAAACTGTCAATGAAATAAGATGGCATTTCATAGATCCTACTAATTTATTTGAAATGTTTCACAGTTGAAGCACAACATTCGCCAGGAAATGTTCTTTTGTTTTCTCCTGTCTACAGACATGAACTCTTGAAGAGTTCATAAACACTGTCAAAGCCATCAATTTAATGATATGACATTTCACAAATCTTACTTCCTAATTCATTATTTGAAATGTTTTCATGGAGTACATCATTTGCAACAAAAAGCGCTTCTGTTTTCTACAGAACAATCAAATCAGTAGAAATTCAGTAAACAAATTAGCCGTGTTTTCCCTTGTCTACAGAACAATCAGTACCGGTAGCAATTCAGTAAACAATCAATTTTTTAGTAGAGTCCAAACAGTCAAAGAACTTCTAGGAAGTAAAGTGCAGTCCATCAGATTGCTATACAAAACTGCTCTTGCCATGTAATAATGTTTCCGTGGGAGTTGTTGGGCGGAGGGGGGGTTGGTTAGGGGGGAGGGGTACTTTCCAACTTAGTGCGAGCAGATCAATAGTTTTGAAGAACATGACAGCTGACAGGCGAAAAGATGTCTTGGTCAGGCAACTAGAGGAGTTGGAAATGAGGAGGCCCGATTTTCAAAGCCGCGATTGTTTGACTCATATTTTGTAATGACTATTGCTGCTGTCTGCTCAACAGTCTTCTGTTTGTGGCAGACAAGCGCTCAATCCAGTTCTGAGAATACGTCATGTAATTAGTCATAATAATTAGTCATGTGTATTCATTAAAAATGAAAACTATTCTTGGATAGTCAAGAAAAATACAGGTTAATACCTTAACTTTGGGCTTTATTGCACTGTGAACTTTTATTGGAACGTGATTGGTATGTTTTTAGGTTTTGATAAACAGTAAAAGAATTTCATTACAAAAATTAAGAAAAATTGAAACGACTTAAAGGTACGTTTACACTCTGGGATACATGTATGAGATCTTGCGTGAAATACTTGTTCCAGAAACAAACACCTCACAGGTCACTCAAGTCAAATGTTGAACTCATCTCTCATCATCATCCTTCCCATCACCCTTGCACAAGCTAAGAGCTTATGTGGGCATTACTACAGCGAAATTTTTTTTCGAAATGTAGATTGATAAATGACTTTATTTTTTCACTTTTTACATTACAAAAGTGCTGTGGGCGAAGTTGAGGCATACAAGCCCCCTCTTCCACTTAACCCACCTGTATGTAGAATTTTAAAGAAGGCCTCAAAGGTTGTGGTGATCCTGGATCAAATTTGATATCGCTTGGTGCTAACCAGCAGAATAATATGAAAAATGGAATTATTTTGTCTAGATTGGTTTAAATTGAAATGAGAGGAAGCTTTATCTCAAACCCCCTTCTACCACTTGTGGAATACAGTCTTGGAATAAAAGTTTAGTGAATCAGATTCTCGCCCAGTGATGAAAAATGAAATAGATTACATGGTGAATTAGTCGGAATGGAGATGAAAAATAAGTTGGATAACATAGAAACGTTCTAGAAGTTTTAGTAAGGGTCTTTGCCAATTCCAGACAGTTTAGTAACGTCCACACCACATGCTTGGCTTGAGTAGTCAGTAGTAGCAACGTCTTCAAATAGATGGAAATTCGCCAACTCTGGATACACCCGAAGTGTCAACCGCATGGTTCAAGTTTTTTCTTCAACTACTAAATCGCAATGTTTACGTTTTCTGAAATAAGTCATGGTAGTTTCTCTCATGGAATATTTGTACTGAAATAAGTTTTTGACTCTCAGAGTTAGTAAATGCCTTAGAACGTTTTCTTGTACTTGAACCTGTTAGAAAATTTTCATTATTCAATTATTTTGTTGAAAAAAGACCTTTGTAGAGATTTTTAAATGTTAAACGCCCATGAAATATTAATTTAAAGTTCCATTTGAAACTTACAAACACAAACAGACAAAGTTCTATACAGCTTAATCTAAAATTAACAATGTTAATTCATATAAGTAATTTTGAAGATTAACTTTAATTCTATTACATGCAACCGGCTAATAGTGTTTTAAAATTGAGTAAATTGATAGAATGTGAATGTATTTAAACATAGCCCTTGTTCATTGTATCAGAAAATAATTTGAACGAGGGACATGAAATATTGTTTAAAAAGGAAGGTTTGAGCTAAGGAAATGTCAGGAAACGCTTCAAAATGATGTCATTCTCATTTAAAATGTAAAAAAGGAGACTATGAAATAGTGTGCAAAAGGGAGGTTTTTATGGAATTTCAGAGAAAATGTTTCAGAATAATAATTTTATTCTTACTTGAAAGAAATTGAGGTATAAAAATATTACATAATTGTGCCTAGATAATATGAGACAGTGGAAGTAAAACAATTATTCAACGTTTGCTTAATAGAATATTGTTGAAAACCAATAAAGCCGTTTAAATTAAAAGCTATATGGCTTTTTCAATCGTTAAATATAATATTTAATCTTACACTTAATTGGGTTTCCTTCCGTTAAATATAAAATCCTATCGTTAATCTAAATTTTAATAAACTATTCTTTCCACTTCTAAATTTCTATAAAAGTGAATCTTTCCCATTAATCTGATACAAATTCTCTTTCATTTCTTGATTCCCAAATAATTAAATTCAATCACTTTGCTTCAGTGTTGCAGCCTGTTATGAAAATCCATATTCCAATGATCACATTTTCATAAAATTTCAATTATTCTATTCATTTGGGGATAATTCCCTCCCCCATTAAGGTGTCACTTAGAATTCATGAATAAATTGAAAATTTGGAAACGATGATCCTGAGAAGTCTTCATGAAAGATGTAAATCTCCTCATAAATATTTCAGTGGATGTGAAAATGTTTACATCACCGAGCGACTAACACCGCCGGAAAAATTGTATTATAAGATGATTGAGCACTGGGGGCTCCATTTCATTCATAACATGGTATAAGAAACTAACTAGCATATTTTCTATCTGTGAATGCAAATGCAGTAACGGGATCTTATTCATTTGAAAGCATTGCCGTTCCCTATTCAAATCTTGGAATTGATTTCACCTTCAACTCTGGATGTGGTGCGAAATGAATGAATGAATGGCCAATCCACTTGCAAATTGAACCTATCATTTGTATTGAGTCTGAATGGAAGTTCTCAGCTTGTATAATTTCATAAGGATCTTTCAATATGAATAGACTCAACTAGACTGCAAGAAAAGATGGTTGAAATCAATTCTAAAAAGATTTTGATTTACTGAACCTTTTTTGGAACTCGTGTATTCTTGTCATGTTTTATAAATTCAAAGTGAAAGTGGACTTACAAAGTATTGGAGTTTATTTAGTTAATGTATTTTCTCCATCCAACCCACTTTGATTGAACGATCAAATTTTTAGAGTAAGCTTTGCTCTTTATTATATGGTAAACTTTAATAAGCTATCACCTTCAATTTCTTTTTACTGTTTATAAAATTCATTAACTTGGGAATGAAGTATAAAAAATAATTATTCAGATAAAGTACATTTTGTTTGCATCATTTTTATTTTCTTCTAGCATAGATCTGTTATTTTCTTCTATTTTCCCCTCATTTGCAATTATCTTACTTTCCTTCCATTAACAACTGCAATTGCTCAAACTTAATCATTATTATTACAGTTACTGAAATACACCTATTGTATTTATTAGTACAGTACCTGAATATTAACTTATTTATTAAGTATTTTTTATTTAGTGTTTGAGTTAATGCTCAATTCTACCTATTTAATCTCCTTCATGCATTTTTTCTGCATGATTATTGCTTGTTGAATAGTTCAATAATTTTTCAATCATGTTCTTATCTTGTTTTTCTCATTGACTTTTGTTACGCCAACAACTTTTGTTTGTTTTGTTTAAGTTGCTTTCAAATTTATGATACATTCAAAATTGTTGGAATATACATAATTATTGTTTGTTTGTCAAGAAACAATCAAAATATTTTCCTCCCAAGATTTTATTCACATCACAAGATTCGATAAATACTCTATCAATCGCTTTATTCTAAACATACAAGAACATGCACTCCAATACGTCATCATATTTATAACTTGAAATATGTTAATAAACGAATGAGAATAAATTCGATAAAACGTTATGTAGGCTACAAGTTTTTGTTAATACAATAAACTTGAAATTTCGTATAATCACAATCTAATCTATTGCGAAGTGGTCCATGTGCAACCTTTATAGTCTATTACGTTTTTTTTCTGATAATGTTTGTGAATATTTTCAATGTATGTGTGTTATTTGCAGGTGAATGGCGCCATGGTGCATACGACCATTGCCACCCATAAGCCTCCTGCATACAACTATGCAGATGCATTCTGGTGTACATATTTGGTGTCCGTTGTTGCGGCCAGCATAGCAGAAATTAGTGAGTTCATTCATTCAATTATTTACACAATTTCTAAACTGTAGAGAAAAATAACAAATTCTCAGTTTAATTGAAAATTGAGTTATTTTTTTAAAGAATATATTTTCGAAAATATTTTTTCCAAATTGGTTATTTTGAGAAACTAATTATGTCAAGTGATAGACAATACCTTCAAGCACGTATGCTTAAAATTCCATATTTGTATTTGCAACCAATTTTGAGATGACTTTCTCCAAAAATTTCTACTTTAGACGCCCAAAAACTAATGAACAAAAAAATTTTCCTCTAAAAAGTATTTCATTTTTATAGCTTGATAGTATCAAAATAGTAAAACTTTAAAAAATATCACAATGAAAAGTCTTTTTTCAAGCTGATGCTCAGCCTTAATATTGGTGAATGCAGAGTACTGATATCTGTGTGATATGCGGTTTTAAAAATGTATCTTTATGTTCCATCACTTTGACTCCTTGATTGCCATAGGATAGATTCAGAATCTGGGAAAATTCATTACCAATAGTGCCCGTTCCTCGTTCAGAAATGATAACGTTGTAATTGAAAGTACTGATGGTTCATACTGATGAACCAATTAATTTTGTCGTGATTGCTTCTCTCTACTCTTATGTCATCGTTCTAGATTAGTTTCCGGTGCACTGGCTTTTTGAATGTTTTGTAAATTGTTTTCAAGCAATCTATGTTAGTGGGGTATTTCGTGTTTTTTATATCTATATTGATTGTAACGATTTTTTATATCCATAGAGATTGATTGTATCGATTCATAACGAATCTTAATGTGAATTCATGATGTAACGAATATTGCAATATTATCTGAATGGAGCAATTAGCTTTCATCACCACTATCTAATAATTATTAGCTACTGATATCAGTCTAATTAGGTGAAAAATCTTCAAACATTACTTTTTCATCGTCGTAATTGAATAATTTATTTCACATGTATTTTCGTCTTTAAAACTAAATGTGCCAGTTTATTACCTTGTTATATCGAAATTAAGATGTACAGTGCGTTCACTTTGCTAAGGCACCTGGACTGGCAACTTATAGCATAGACTTGCCAAATATTTGATTTTATTAGAACCAATAAAAATTTGTATTATCTCTGCTTATAGGTTACAGTGAGCCTGAAATCTACAATAATTTTGCCAATATTACACTTATAGCCTAAATTATTACCGCAGATCCTGAGCATCTGATATCCATCAAACCAATTTGCATTGTAGTTGTATTGCATTTATGTGCAAATATTATGGCTTCCAAAATGGATTGCTTGGAAAATTGGCTTCCATGTCGTTTTATTATGAAGCCGAGGAACTCACCAACCTATAACTATTATAGTCAATTTGAAATTGAGTTAGGAAATCGAATGAAATTTTACTTAAGAAACTGCACTGTCAGTACTATCTCGAGGTCAAACCCGATCAATAGTTAGTTATAAAATCAAACCCTAGGTACTTATAAAATCAGTAATCTCATGACATAAGTAAATTAAATTGAAGTAAATTTATTGAAATTGGTAAATGTTCTGAAATTGAGTTATGACACTGTATAAAATTGAAACGCCTTGTCTGTACTATCTCAAAGTGAACCCTGATCAATAGTTGTTCTCAATAATGAATTATATATTTATTTAATGAATTCTAGGCAACTAAATCCACTATTTATTTTGTTTCAGTCACCTATCCTTTGGACTTAACTAAAACAAGGTTGCAGATCCAAGGAGAAGCAGCAGCCAATAGCAATGGCAAAACAACATCCCATGTGAGTATCATATTATTCAGCCTATCTACACATAGAGTACTTTTCTCAACCCAAACTATAAGCCAACGTTCATTACTTTGTTTCAAGTTAACAAGTTGATGTTTAACTTCCAAACATCGAGTTGAACATACTGCAAATCAGACTCCAATATTTTATTGTGACCTTTTCAGTTTAGGTAGTTGATTTAAAAGTGTATTATTCTATTGTAGAATAAATTATTATAGTTATCAGTAAAATAAATTTATTTACAAATAAAGATACATATAATACAGATATCAAAGAGAATCCCGACTCAAGAAATTGCTAAAGATAATTCTAAGGCTAGGCGTACACCGGTTAGTCAAGACAAGACAAGACAAGATTAGTCACATTTAGTTACATTACTTTAGATAGTCCTTATTAAGCAACACACACCAATTACTCATTGCATCGGTGTGTGCTGCTTCATAAGCAACTATGTGAATTACTGTGACTAAACGTGACTAATCTCGTCTTGTCTTGTCTTGACTAACCGGTGTACGCCTAGCCTAATCCTAATTATGATACCCCACTATAGTAATATGTGTCGGGGTGATTGAATAAATTACAGTATAGCAGGTTTATTTTAACTTGTCAGAAATCAGCTGTTTTCTGACAATTTAAAATAATCCTGCTATACTAGGAATATATTGCAATGTCAGCTGTTATGTTTTTAAATAGAATTCTAATATAGCCGGATCCTTATAACTGGTCAGAAAACAGCTGTTTCAGTAATAATTAAACAGTGATTTTGACACAATAATCAAAAGACCTTAAAGTCTTGAATACCTTTGAAGTCTTTAAAAGACCTTTTTAAAGAAGACCTTTCAAAGAATAACTTTTTAAAGACCTTTTCAATAATCTGCGAGATTCAGCATTTGTAGGTTAAGTATTGTGATACTGGTGGCCGAAACATATGTTTTCTGACAAGTTAAAATGATCCTGCTTTATAGCAGGATGCAATTAACTTGTCATAAATCAGCTGATCGACGAGCATATGATCACAATACTTAACCTACAAATGCTGAATCTTGCAGATTATTGAAAAGGTCATTTAAAAAGTTATTCTTTGAAAGGTCTTCTTTAAAAAGGTCTTTTAAAGTCTTTAAAGGTCTTTAAGACTTTCAAGCCTTATGATTATTGTGTCGAAATCACTCTTTAATTATTACTGGATCAGCTGATTTATGACAAGTTAATTGCATCCTGCTATACCAATGAATACAAAAGTAATTTCTGTATTCATTGCTAATACGCTCTCGCAGACTTTCCTCACAGCTGTTCATAAAATCACCCTTTACCATGGAAATGTTAAATAACAGCCATTCATGATCCGCCATCAACGACAAGGCCCAATGTACAGATTCAATCAATCAATCAATTAACACATACAATTTATGTACATGAATGATTGATGTAGTTATTGGCTAGTAAAACATTTCTGTTTCTATTTGTGTGTGTTAGTTGCCATACCGGGGCATGCTGGGCACAGCGGTGGGCATAGCGCGCGAGGAGGGTGTGAGCAAGCTGTGGCGCGGCGTCACTCCGGCCATCTACCGCCATCTCATCTACTCGGGCATCCGCATCGTCTTCTACGAGAACATGCGCGACAAACTGCTCAAAAAGGAGCGCGATGGAACGTTTCCCATCTGGTGAGAAGACAACGAATTCTTAGTTAGACAACTTGTGGCCAGTTGCACGAAAGGCCGAGATTGGATTTGACCGTCGTCAAGTGGCGTCATCTAATGCGACGAAATCCTTTTTGAAATGTTGTCAGATGAAAACATTTGTTTTTTGTGCAATTGGCCTTTATCGTAATTGAACTAATTCTCTGCTAAATTGTTTTGACTTGAGCCTGGTCTTCAATAGTAGAGTTAGTGGTAGAGGTCCCTGGGCGAGTACTAACTATCTTGTGAACTCTCCCAATGAAAACGTTCATATTAGAGTGATGGTAGAGTACTTTTTTTTGGTAGAGTAGAGTGGGATAGTACTCTACCACTTGCCTTCCCCCACCACCGCTTCTCACTCTACTCTACCACCACTATTCTAATGAAAACAGTCTCGAGCTAGTAGAGTAGAGGTAGAGTAGAGTCGAGGCTGAACGGCGACATTTTAAGGTTAGATCTGTTTACTAGACGACACACTTTACCTACTATTCTCAATTGTAGTGAAAACAACTACTCGACCAAGTAAGTAGAGTAGAGTTAGTACGGTAGAGTTAGTATGCTAGTTTCTCTACCACTAACTCTACTAATGAAAACCAGGCTTTACTATGATATACTGTATTTGTTGTGTTGAGTGATTCAGAACGCCCTTCAATTAGTCAATTGTGGCTTTCTATGATATCGTGCATGACGAACTGTTCACAATAACTGATTAAAGATTAAAAACAAATTACTCTCATCTAGGGTGAAACATTGACACTAGCTTTGTGCACATTGCCTGTCGACTAGTTTTTAGTGATATTTCTGAAAGTTTATTATGTGATCGCTTATTCATAGTTATTATAATAGTGATGGTTATTATAATTGGCATACATAGTTATTACAATAGTGATGGTTATTATAATTGGCACACTGTTCCTTTACTTGAAATTCTCAGAAGTAAAAATAAAAATAAGTGTCTGACAATGTGAAAAAAATAACTACAGTACATAAAATTTGTACTGTAGGTACTTGAGGATTTTGAAATTCCATCCTCCTTGTGGTCACTATTTGAAAGCTTACTGCAGTAGTTAGGTTTGTTCATATATTCAACAATGTTTTTTAACAATGACTTGAAAAAAATATTTTTGAATTAATACTTTAACCATGGGCAAAACTGTATAACAATGTTTAAAACAAAAACACAAACACTTTATAAAACAAAATTAATACAGGACTAGAGTGCTGTATTTTTGCAAGATTTGAGACTGAAAAATGTTAATTTAATGAATATTCATTCAAAAACAAATCATATTTATTTTCCAATATCACATAATATGTACAATAAAACATTAAATGAATAAAATTTTAAAAATAAAGCATTGAATAAAATAGTATGTGTTAGTATTAGGTTGACTCCGCATTTTTATAACTCAGGGATTGTAAAGTGATATGTTTTTCCTTTATAAAATTTGCTTACTGAACTGTATTGCATGCTTGTGTTGGAAGAATAAATTTCATTTTCATATCGTTTGACTTCTTCTTCTTCTTCTTCTTCTTCTTCTTCTTCTTCTTCTTCTTCTTCTTCTTCTTCTTCTTCTTCTTCTTCTTCTTCTTCTTCTTTAACTTCTTCTTCTTCTTCTTCTTCTTCTTCTTCTTCTTCTTCTTCTTCTTCTTCTTCTTCTTCTTCTTCTTCTTCTTCTTCTTCTTCTTCTTCTCTTCCTCTTCTTCTTCTTCTTCTTCTTCTTCTTCTTCTTCTTCTTCTTCTTCTTCTTCTTCTTCTTCTTCTTCTTCTTCTATTTTCTTTCTTCTTTTTCTTTTTTTCTTCTTCTTCTTCTTCTTCTTCTTCTTCTTTTTCTTCTTCTTCTTCTTCTTCTTCTTCTTCTTCTTCTTTCTTCTTCTTCTTCTTCTTCTTCTTCTTCTTCTTCTTCTTCTTCTTCTTCTTCTTCTTCTTCTTCTTCTTCTTCTTCTTCTTCTTCTTCTTCTTCTTCTTCTTCTTCTTCTTCTTTATTATTATTATTTATTATTATTATTATTATTATTATTATTATTATTATTATTATTATTTTTTTCTCTTCCTTCCTCTTCTTCTTCTTAGCCATCTTCTTCTTCTTCTTCTCATTCTTCTTCTTCTTCTTCTTCCAACCGTTTTCTTGCAACAACCGTTTTCTCACCTCTAGACTCAACGTTTTGTGACTCATGTCTCTATGTTCACAATCATTTCTATTTCAGGAAATCAGCGATCGGAGGCGTGACCTCGGGAGCGGTGGCGCAGTTCATAGCCAGCCCGGCCGATCTAGTCAAGGTGCAGATGCAGATGGAGGGCCGCCGTCGGCTGCTCGGCAAACCGCCCCGGGTGCACAGCCCCAGACACGCGTTCCAGAAGATAATGACCGAGGGCGGAGTGCGCGGCCTGTGGAAGGGGTCCATTCCCAATGTGCAGCGCGCCGCCCTGGTCAACCTCGGCGACCTCACCACCTACGACACTGCCAAACAGATGATACTCACCAACACCACTCTGCCTGATAGCCATCTCACGCATGTGCTGGCTAGGTAAAAACATTTCAGTCCACAAAATTAAAATAGAATAGAATAGAATATGTTTTTATTTCACCAGAAACAATAATCACAAAATACATTTGCAGAAATAAAATACAATTGTATAGAAATAATCAAGAATTTCATATAACCTTAGCCTACTTAAAGTAAAAATTAAAACTAAAGATGATAACCCATTTATTAGGAGCAAGGTAAAATTATTACAGCATACAAACTACTTATTGAAATTCATGAATTTCAATTCAACTGCTGAGATATTTTGCGCTGTTGTCAGTCAAGTCTGGTTTTCATTAGTAGAGTTAGTGGTAGAGTTCCCTGGGTGAGTACTAACTATCTTGTGAACTCCCAATGAAAACGTTCATAGTAGAGTAGAGTGATGGTAGAGTACTTGTTTTTGGTAGAGTAGAGTGGGATAGCACCGTGGGATAGTACTCTACCACTTGCCTTCCCCCACCACCGCTTCTCACTCTACTCTACCACCACTACTATCTATCACGTATGCTGGTTTTGCCTACCTGCACAGGTGACTGCCCAGGTGTCGCTCCTGGCCGGCTAGTCTCAGAAGGGATAGTGGGGGGGGGGGCAAGGAAAGGAGGTTTGAGTCGCTTTTGGCGGCGACTGACAGCTGGCTGAGACAGGCGGTTGCGGTCGCCTCTTCTTCTGTTTGGACGCAGCTTACGCGTTTCAATGGCCACTGCTAGCAGCTAGCAATCCCTTTTCCCCTGCCAATGGATTGATAAGAGGAAAAGGATGGTCGGCCGGGCTGTCGCACACTGCCAACGGGATATTGGAGTGGTTCGTAGCCGAGGCGGCTAAGGCGTCAGACTGATTAAGTTATCAGCAGTCAGATAAAATCCATTTGGGCAGGGTTCGAGCCTGGTTGACGGAGGGATTTTTGACAAATAGCCACTCCCGTCTTTCGGAGGAGACGTTAAGCCGTCGGTCCCGACTGCCTAAAAAGTAGTCGTCATATCTCATCATCACCCCACTCATTACCCACGCACAAGCCTAGAGCTCATGTGGGCATCATCCTCAGAAAAAAAAACTATCCTAATGAAAACCGTCTCGAGCTAGTAGAGCAGAGTCTGCTAGTAGAGTGGAGTCATTTTAAGGTTAGATCTGTTCACTAGACAACACACTCTACCTACTATTCTCAATTGTAGTGAAAACAGCTACTCGACCAAGTAAGTAGAGTAGAGTTAGTACGGTAGAGTTAGTATGCTAGTTACTCTACCACTAACTCTACTAATGAAAACCAGGCTTTATGGAACCGGTAAAGCGAGTAAAAGTAAAAAATTGCTTGCTCCCCACAACAAATCGGCAACGCTGTGCTTCCAGTAATACCTATTTCTAGCGTCTGAGTCGATTACCCTGCTTGATTCAAGTAGTCAGCTGGCAAGTATTGAGCTCAAAATGTCTCAGCTGTCTGATTTCGTTACTATAGGTATAGCAGGATCCTTTCAACTTGTCAGAAAACATATGTTTTACTCGGCCACCAGTACAATACTTAACCTACAAATGCTGAATCTCGTAGATTATTGAAAAGGTCTTTTAAAAAGTTATTCTTTGAAAGGTCTTCTTTAAAAAGGTCTTTTAAAGACTTTGAAGGTCTTCAAGACTTTTAAGCCTTTTCATTATTGTGTCGAAATCACTGTTTAATTATTACCGAAACAGCTGATTTCTGACAAGTTAAAAGGATCGTGCTATATTCAATTGCTCATATCGAATGTGTTGTATCTTCAAGTAGGAAACTGTTTTTCAACTGTTATTCTTCTTTTGCTGGGGATGACGCCCACATTAGCTCTAGGCTTGTGCGTGGGTAGTGGGAAGCATGATGATAAGAGATGAATACAGCTTTAGGTGGGATCCGAACCACCGGGAAGCGATTGTTACAACAGGAGTGGTAGACGCCGTCTCTTATCTGATCTCAATTATTATAGCTTTGGTTTTCTATTTGATAAGTGATTAGGGTTTTTATGTTTTCAGTGGGTGTGCAGGATTAGTGGCAGCAACAATGGGCACTCCAGCCGATGTGGTTAAGACCAGAGTAATGAATCAGCCCACTGATCTGGAAGGAAGGTTAGTTGGCATCATCTTAAAATTCGTTACAATTATTTCCAACTCCTACAGTATTTTCACTTCGTGTAGCCTTCAACTTTTATTTTTAATATAGTATCTTGTCATTGTGAAAAATCTCGGTTTGTAGGTAGTAAATCTTGGTAGGTAGACTGTTCTTCGTCTTGATTCGCTTACCCTGAAATAAAGACTCCAATAAAATAAAATAAAAGACTCCAATAAAATTTGGAGTGGTTCGTAGCCGAGGCGGCTAAGGCGTCAGACTGATTAAGTTATCAGCAGTCAGATAAAATCCATTGGGCCAGGGTTCGAGCCTGGTTGACGGAAGGATTTTTGACAAATACTCCCGTCTTTCGGAGGAGACGTTAAGCCGTCGGTCGCGACTGCCTAAAACGTAGTAGGCAGATCTCATCATCACCCCACTCATTACCCACGCACAAGCCTAGAGCTCATGTGGGCATCATCCTCAGAAAAAAGACATGATCCCGGAAAGTCGCTAAAAATTGCGAATTTGTATTGAAGGAAACTGTTGGTTGAGTCATTCTTCATCAATTGAGAGTGTTCTAGCCGAACTGTTAGTTCACTAGTATTGGAGAGTAGATAGGCCTAATTGAAGAAAAAAGTTGATTACAATAAATGCAATGTAAATACTTTTCATTTACATTAACTTTTAATCTTGGTAATGAAATAGGAAATTAAAATTTGCATGTCACACATGCCAGTGACTCATTTTTTATTGGATCGATTAGAGTATTTGAATGTTGGTGTCTAAAACCCCATCTTCATCAATTGTTTTTACAATGTCAAATCATTCATTTTAATAGGATGATCTAACGAATTAGGTATTACGCGAATATAAATTTAAATAGTGTTCTTCAAATACAAAAATTAAGCCGGTTTGAGACTAGGAAACTCAAATTTTCAGTTTATTTGTTGAGTTTAGATGAAGGATTGTATGATACTTCAAAAGCATTTTATAACAATCCATCATTTGTGGTTGAATCATTCAAATTCAATTACCAATGGCGTTTCTGTTTCGAACTCCTTAGAAAAATTAGGGCTCTGTTAGTAGGTAATTAGGTTGTATTGTATGGTTCTTCTTTTATTTCCATGATTAAACCCAAGCCTTGATCAATCACTGTGTAGGATATTTTACATTTGTACAACTTTGTATATTACTGTACATAGCGTAGGCCTACTATATTCATTGTAACCTTGCTATTGAATTAGAATTTGGACTCTAGAGAACATTCGTTGAGATTGCAAAGGAAGAATGATTCACAGGTAAGTTGTTGAATTGTCAAAAGATTTTGATTACTTACCATAATTTAAAAAATGTTGAATATTTTGGAAAATTCTTCAATTTATTAGAAGCGTTATGTCTGAAAATAGCTCATAAAAATGTGAAATAGTCAACTTTTTGCAAAATACTGTAGATAGTTCCTTCGCCTGTTTTTGCTCTGTGTGTTTGTTTCAGGTGTATTTCATCATACGCACCAAAACTTCAGAGATTTATATCAAGTTTCTACAATGCTAGGTCAGACAGAGGGTTCGATTCAATTCATATTTTGTACTTTGAAAGTTATGAACAGAATTTTTCGTTCGGAAAAATCCAATGAGATGATTCTCCATCATTAGCTTTGTTTGTTTGAAACGGTTTCCACTCTTTTAGTGGTATTTAATATCTTATCGTTCTTATTATTTAAAATTGATCTTATTCTTCTAAACGTTCTTACGTCCTAAACATTCTATAAGTTTTTTACCTATAGACAATGAGTTACCTATATCAATTTTTTTCATTTAATGAAAAAACAACAAAATATTGTCAATTATCACGATTTTTTAATAATAAACAGACATGTTTCAGCACCTTAGGTGCTATAATCAGTGTTACAATTATTATAGCCATATAATAATTGGCTATACAATTGGCATACAATAAGGCTATAATAATTGTAACACTGATGATAGCACCTGGGTGTAAGCTATCTGTTTATTATTAAAAGATAAATGTGACTTACTCATAATGAAAAAACAACAAGATATTGTCAAATTATCACGATTTTTTAATAATAAACAGACATGTTTCAGCACCTTAGGTGCTATCATCAGTGTTACAATTATTATAGCAATGCTATAGCAATGCATTGCTATAATAATTGTAACGCTGATGATAACACTTGCTGGCTGTCTGTTATTATTAAAATCGTGATAATTTGACAATACTGTTCGTATGAGTAAGTATCACTACATCTCACCAGACACTGTGTCAGAAGTTTTTTCATTTACTGGAACTCCATTACTCCGGCCTTCTACGAGTTTATCTCAGGATTAAAATGCTATAGGATCAATAAAACTAGAACTATTAATTGAAAGGAATGGATGTTTGCTCAATTTAATAATATGGTCGAACAATTATCGGGTTTGTGAAGTTTGATTTATTAATAGAATTATTCTTTCTCAGACTTCCAATTCGTTGAAATGTTAATCGCAGTAAAGAAAAAATGTATTATTATTTTACTTGAAACCAATATGCAACTAAAAAAATAAAAATAGACAACTAAAATGTTTGAAAAATGAAAAAGTTATATTCTGCTGTAGCTTGGTTGAAAAGTGATGGCTTACTTTATAACGTATTTCAACCTAGCATTACACCTGTAAATGTTGACTTATTACATTATTGAACCTTCAACCATCAATATATCAATTTGATTTCGACTATTGAGTCATTTTTGATGTTGTACCAATTTTTCTGTATCGACTTCAACTTGTACGAATTCTCAAACCGATTTCTTTTCATTTGAAATGTTTTAGGAAATGAAACATGGGAGAATAAATGAATCTAAGAGAAAATTAAATTAAACGATATGTTTAGAACGATAAAAACCTTGTTTGAAAGAGGTTTTATAAGAAATGGGTAAACATCTAGAGGGTGCCTTAATGAGGTAAGAACATTTTACACCAAGAATCTAGATATTTTTATTCTATCTTTCCTTCAATTCTGTAAGTTTAGAGATAATAAAGATATCCTATACACTTTATAGTTGTAATTCAAATACTGATAGTTGTATCTTATTACATTCTGATGGAACTAGCTTACTGCAAGTTATTCATATAATTGAAACCAGTGCACCTCACATTTTTCATGCCAATAAATGCTTACCTACCTTATAATAATCTGAAATAAGATTTGTATAATAATTAATTAAAATTAAATTACGAATTGGAAATTATCATTACTCCACATTAGTAAATTCCCAATTAGATTGGCTTCAGCTAGTAAATAACCATTTATAAGAAGTAGAGATGGTTTCAAGAAGCAATACATTAGCCAACTTTTGTTTCAATATATTACTGAGAATGCGCCTAAATTCAACATAGAATTTTGTAATTGTAAAATCACAATACAGTATATGTATAATGCAAAAAAATTCATGTAAACTGCAGTGTAATATTATTCTAAAGTATTTTATTCTCCAAAATTTGACATGACTCCAATTTTTTATTTTCCGTTTATACACACTTGATAAGCAACTCAGTGCTGTTCAACGTTTAAGTGGTGAAGGTAATGAGTTAATTAAATTTTGCGGAATTGATTAATGTTAATGAATTATTGAAATGGGCTAATTCCGTTTTATAAAATATAAGTACAGTATTTAAAACTTCTAGGTAGTCCATAAACCTACACTAAATTTATTAAAAGTTCATGGCTTTGCTATAAAGAAGAGTATTCTGATATACAAAAGTAAATCGCATTATTTTTCAAATGGATTTGATGATATAACAGCGGTTATATCACTGGTGATGTAAGTGGATTTACGTAATCCATTCGTCAAATTGAGGATAGATTGCAGTGTTCTCTTCTTTGTTCAGAACGCTTCTGGAAAATGATTGAAAGGATATCTTCCCTTCAAGCAGATCAGGAGTGGAATATCATTTCGAGAATTAGCGACATGGAATTTCATTTCAAGAGTTTGCAACCTGGAAAAATTTGCTTGCATTGACAACATTGGCGTCTATTAAGTCTACAAGGCATCGTGGAAGGCTTCGTCTCCATTGGAAAGATGAAATTGAGTTGAAATTAGAAATCAAGTGGAATGAGAAGAATTTGTAAATTAGGATCAAGAACACCTTCTTAATTTGAGCTACAAAAATGTGTGAATTTAGCAAGAGGATCATGCAAGCATCAGTCAACGATCAGGCAATGGTGTTTCAGTTGCCTCAATTATGTTATTTTTTTTTTGGTTATGTTTAATAAAAGTATATGCAGTATTTAATGAAGGTATAAAATTAAGGTGCATTACAAAATTGAAATTTCATGAACCTGAAGGAGATCGGTATTTACATTATGGCAGCTGTGGAATGAAATATGTAACAACTGAACATAATTAAGTATAACTAGTCTCGATATGCTTGTTTTTGTATTGAATATTTTTTTAGAAATAGATATGATAATTAAAATAGATACCTATTACTCATACCACTTATGTGTGATAATTGTTTAGGTAATGCTGTTAGGTTTTAATGATTATCTTTAATTCTTAAGATTAGTTATTGAAATGGTCTATCATTCTCAAACACAACTGAAAAGAAAACACAGTTTCTGCACTTTTGCAATTTGAACCAATCATTACATAATGATTATCAGATCTGAAGCTTCTTTTAGTTAAGTGTTATAGTTTTAAAATAGTTCTGGCATCATCAATCCTATCCCATCAGAGTGCATGCTGGTTTTGAAATGACCTGTATTCAATATCAAACTTATAACAACGTATTGACCGTTCATTATTCTCAAACGGTCCATACACTGCTGGTCTCAGATTTTGTTGATTTTTCCTTTTAGTTTAGCAAAACTATACCAAATTTATTAGAATAATTAAGTTTTCTTTTGTGCCTATTCTACCTAATTTAAATGTGAGTTCATCTTGGAAATAAGGGGGTGTATTTGTGGAATGATCCAGAATTACTCGTATTTGTAGGTCTGTTGCTATATCCTATGAACTTATTACAGCATGTTGCAGTTCTATCACTTGAGAACTTGACTCTTCACATATAATGATTTACCAACTTTAACTTCAACGCGATTCTTGTACCATAAAAGTTGTCAACCCATACATTCGAACTGATAGATTTTATAGATCTATTTTGCCTTTATAAACCCACCATCTAAACTTAACACATTCACATCTTAACATTAATACTCAACACATCTTGAACTCCACATTCTTGGATAGCCTATCCCTATTTTCAAATAAACCTCACATTTTTATTACTAATACCGTAAGCAAAGAAGTTTCTCAACACACACTATTTGAATTTGTGTAGTGAACATTCACAAATAAATGTTTTCATCACGTTTGTTCTGTGTATAAGACTTATTTAATTAGTCTGTGGTAGAAAAAGTGTTAGTCATGCACAGGTTACCAAAAATGTTCATCAATAATAATTATTATCAAATCACTGTCAATTTCACGAAATTCAATAAAATTTAACAGCCTTGCAATGACGTCTTATGACGAAACCAATGCAATGTCTATAATTGAGCTACAAAAGATGAGTTCATTCTAAGACGATTGAATTTTATTAGCTTTCGAGTTATCAGTTGATATTTATTCGTTTCATACATAGACAGCCCAAAGACATAAAGTCCATTACAAGCCTTATTGTCATTTTTAGGGCTTTATAGAGCGTTAGTCATTTTTATTGATATGATATTTTCAATATGTAAAATTTTATAGAACTAATATTTTTACTTCACTTCCGACATGCAGTCATGTTATTTTAATGTAAGAAACGAAATTTGTCTAATTACTGACTGGAGCGCTTTCGAGTTTCAAGAAACCCATTGTCAACAGTCTTTCTTGAAACTGGAAAGCGCTCCAGCATAGAGTAACTATACTCTGTCTGTGGCTCCAGTCATCAAGTAGACGAATTTCGTGTCTTACACTAAAATAACATGACTGCAAATGGATCTATAGCATTCGTAATAGATCAAGAAATAATCATGTTATAGTAGTAATACAAAATATCAGTAATATTGATAATTATTCAAAAATACTTTAAATTTTTATACTATTGAAAACTTTTCTACTGTACAAAAGATTGTAATTATTGAAAATAGTTGTACTGTACAACATATTATAATTGCATGAATGAACTCACTCCCCACACTCTGACCTCTAATTTTTTTAAATAAAATTTGTGAATAAATTTCATTTAAATTTGAATAAGTATAATATTATTAATTTTGTGAATAAATTTCATTTGATTTTGAATAATAGAATAACCTTAACTTAATCCATACAGGAGGAAACTTGTGAATACTTTTGTCTTTGTGGGGAGTATTTACAATAAACTGATAATGTTTCATTGTACTCGCGTATAATATTATTAATTTTGTGAATAAATGTTATTTGTATTATAGAATAGCGTAACTTAATCCATGAAGGATGACAGATTCTTTTTCAAATACCGTGTGAAATAATGATTTTCAATTGTTGTACTGTACCGTGTAAAGTAATGATTTGAAATATTTTCTGTGTTGCAGAGGCATCCTGTACAAGTCCTCTATCGATTGCCTGATGAAGACGATTGAGAACGAGGGCTTCTTTGCACTGTACAAGGGCTTTCTGCCGGTCTGGATCCGAATGGCGCCCTGGTCGCTCACCTTCTGGCTGTCCTTCGAGCAGATCAGACACACGCTCGGTGCTACCGGCTTCTGAGCGCATCGCTACACCTCCAAGCAAGTAGACCAATTGATAAAATGTTTTTTTTTATGGATAAAATCACTACACCTCTAAGCAAGTAGACCATTTTATAAAATGTTGTTTTTTCAATGGATAAAATCACTACACCTCTAGGCAAGTAGACCAATTGATAAAATGTTTTTTTTTTTTTTTTGGATGAAATGGTGTTAAATTCAGCAATTTTGAGTGTTTTCTCAAAATCCACGTGCATTTCAAGCCACTGCAACCTCTCCTGAGCTCAATTGTACAGCTCATTTATCTTCAATTTTTTGTAATACAAGAAATATTCTTACGATGGCCCCAATTCTTTCAATTTTCATTAAACATATTTTTGTATCAATGGTTCTTTTTTTGCATATTGTAACTTTGAATATTCCTTTCTGGCCCATCTGTCTATTTTCATTAAACTATCCTGTCTCTTTCAGTTTTTTCAAGATTCTTCCACTTGTGTATCCGTGTATTTATAAAGATTCCTGGTATTGTCCTATTTGTGGTGTGATTATAAAGAGTTCTTCAGAGTTTGATGAAGATAAAACATGATGATAAAAACTTATTTGTAGAAAATAATAAAACAGTGGAATTGACAATATCTTTTAGTTCATGATGATAAAAGCCTAGTATCATATTGTTATTTATTCTCTAAAGTATAGCAGTTTTATCTCTTTTTTAAATTGTATCTTTTTCTGTTACAGAAAGTGTCTCGATCCAGCCAGAAAGCAGTTCAAACCTCATCTACAGAGAAAGGAGAATCGCCGCCACATTTGACGCAATAATATTGTGAATTTCATTGAACAAGAAAGTACATTACTGCTGTACATTGATGTTATAACGTAGTTGTAGTTGAGCAAACTGACCAATTGTAACTACTCATGTTATTTGTACTGTACAGGTGCTGCTCGCGCCAAAGTAATCTGAATGGTTGATATTATTGACATTGATCTCGTCTGGATGCAGCTATGCCTTGTAACGACCATCGTGTGTTAAATTAGTGGTTATTAGTTGCAGTTGAAATACGTTGTTAGTTGAAGTTCGTCTCCCACCAAAACTAGGAGTGAAGAGAAAGCTCTTCAAGCATGAATAATGTGAGCTTACTCAGACCGTCTTCTTTCTCAGAAGACACTAGTCATGCTGTCGATGTATTTATGGTAGTAGCAAGTCTGAATCATTTCAAGTATTAATAAATAGTTAGTGACATAGTTATGGTGAATAAATGTTGAAAATCTGTGAAACTTGTCAAAAATATTCTGATTCCCAGAATACACTTTTCAGGGTATCGTTGTTGAATGTATGCTGCCTGTGCGTGTGTAAGTTAGAATAATTGTTTGTGTGTGTGTTTGTCTGCACCGCCAGTATACCGGGTGTAGAGTATCATGATTTTCGTTAATTTGTGATTACATCTCTCAGATTCTGAGTGATTACAATTGATTTTTAATCGTAAACATTTGTCCCTGTTGATATAATATAAATGTTAGAGTATAAATTTGAGGGTTCCTTAACATGTTGATCAAAAGCCACCTGAAGTTTGAATGATAGATAAAGCCACATTTGAGAAATGTATAATACAAAGTTAATAACTGAATATCTACGTTATTGTATCAACTTTTTCCATTATCAAGTATTTTGGAGGTAAAGTTTTAATAAAACCTCGAAGAGAAATGTATGATACAAGGTCAAAAAAAGAGAATAGAAAGAATAGAAGCACCGAATAAAAAATCAGTTTTCTTTTATTCTGTGACAGAAGTACGCTGCTCTATCAGCCTTGCGTATGATCTTATTTATTGAATATATTGTTTGTATTTTCGAGGCATCTATCTACAATAACGTGATATTTCAACAAATAAAATGGTGTTTCCTTTAAATCAGAGTTTGTAAATCTCAACAATCAAAATAATTAATTTGAAAACGTTATATTTAATCAGTTCCTACAATAACATAATTATTGATACTGATCAATTTGTTGCAGTGTCCTACTGTAATGAAAGTAAAGCCTCTGAATGTTAGCCTAAAAGCTGAAACAATATTCTATTGAGGAAAAATAGGGAACGAAATAAATTGAACAATTATCACATTCTCTTCAGAAAGATGACAGAATTACAATAAGATTGGATGCACAAATGTTTTATTTATATTCGAATACTTTGTACACGCCTGTAGTCTTCTGTTAGAGCCACTAAAAAATTATTTTTCAAATGTGTAAAATTGTATCTACCATAACAATGTATAGATAGTAATTTTTTCAACTTATATTGCTTCTTTGTTACTTCATCACTGAATTTTATCGGTTGTACAAAGTAGGGCAGAATGGACTCCCTGATTTGACGGCTGTATTGTAAAAAACCCAAAAAAGATCATTGAAAAAGCTTTTCATTTTCAAAAATTACATTAAATGTCATTTCATTTACACTAGGTTTTGTGAAGTTTACCATCCAGATCACGATATTGGTGACTAATACACATATTGAGTCGTTCAATAGGTTTTTATAATCTATTTTTAGCATATCTTGCAGTATTCCATCGATGACATCTGTATATTGTCTCTTTAAAAGCTTCCAAGGTCACCAGACCACGGCAGGGTGACTAACTTAATAAAAGTTGCATAATTTTCTCCACCTAACGTCACTACTCCCACTCCGCTACGTCACATGTGGGCTATTCAGTGATCGTTTGAAAATAGAGAGTCCATTCTGCCCCACTCTGTATAACAAAATACATTTTAATTAGCTAATTGAAATATTTCTAAAAATCAAATCATCATACTCTTGTTGATTTTATTGCAGTTGAACAATGTGTTCCACCTTATTACCATGCACCTTTTATTTTTCAACTGAACTTTTATTATAACAATCGTCACTTTCATCTCTTATAAGTAATAATGTAGGAGCCGTAGTTCTTCTAAACTTCTTTCTATAAAACGCCCAGAGGTTACGGGGTCATGAAATTCAAATATTTTGAAATGATATTTGCAACGTCAACTTCGAGAAATATAATGCTTTTTATCATTTTCAAACGAATTCTTATCCAGAGCCTATTCAAGACTATGGGTCCATCCATTCATCATTATTATCATCATCATCATTATTATTAAATCCATAAATTAATAAATTTTTAAATATCCTTATATCCTTGACACCGCAGTCATAATTGAAAAGGCTTGAGTCGGTCCTCAACTGAACTTATTTATTGATGTTCTTGTCATAATTTATTCTCAATCCTTCGATCCTACTATGTGTCAGAATTTTTCGAATCGATATTGTTAAAGGTATGAAGTGTTGGAGTAGCATCCATATTTGACATTTCAGATCATTAAACTTACTAATTATTAATTTTCCATTCAGAAAGGAACAATTGAATCATTACAGTTCCACCCTAGCAAGCATATTTGACATTTCAGTAACAATTAAATTATTACTGCACATGATTTCTGTTGAAGTTGTAACTTCCATTGGCAATTATTGCAAATGAATAATTCGTAACTGGTGATATGATTTTGAGATCTAAAAAATATCTAAAATTATTGAGTGTAAAAAATATGTACCGTAATCAAGTATTTATGAAAGTTTTGGATTCCATGTATTAAATGATAGAGCAATTAATACCCATTTTTTAAACAATTGTATACAATTCATTATTTTTAATATACAGTACATACTATCTTCAATCAAATACATACTTCCTGAGAAGACATCCTAATAATTTTCTATGCAATCGTGCCAAACATTTTCTAGAATTTTTTCACTGTTAATGTGCCACCGAATAAAAAATCCTCAACTTGTAACAGTAATTTGAAGTAGAAAAACTTCTAACCATTAAAAAATGTTTGGAGCAATAACGAGATTTTCGTTTACCATAAAGTTATGGCACTTATTCTGCAACTTATTATGTATCAAGTGAATAACTTTTCATAAGGTTATTTGGTATGGAACATTGTATTAATGGAGTAAAATCCTTGAATGTATTTGAATAAAATGTGTAAAGAACTCTCATTTTTTGTGATTAATTCTTTTCAACCCTTGATAAACTTAGCTGTTACTAATTTAGACATTTCCAGAGCAATTAATTTGAGAAAATTGATGCCAGTTTTGATGGTTACAGATAGATAAGTTACAGGAAATGTTTTTTCCTTCGTCAATCAAACTCGAACTATTATACTACATCAATAAGACATTTTTGCTGTTGTGACTAAATAAAAAGCATTGAAATGTAATTTTCAAAATCATTTGTATTTTCAAAAAAGAAAACTTTATATCGACAGACGAAAATGACTGAATAATAATGATCTGAGATTGGAAGTATAAATATCAGTTATTAATAAATTAGTTTCTCCAGTATCTAGAAATTGATTGCATTTTCTTCAGAGATTGTAATGCCTAATTTGTAGATGTTGGAGTAATGATAGTGAGAATGAATAGCTCCACCAATATTAATTAGGCAAGTTATAAAGTCATCTTATATTTCCTGATCAATTATGCCAAAAATTACTGGTAAAATTTTATTTGCTTGCATAAACCAGTACTGTTGAGAATGATTGTATTTTTGTTGCAAAAATAAAACGTTTTTAGTTAAATCTTTTTTTATCAATGACTGATAACTTTTATGATAATTTTGTTTGTTTGTCAATGGCTCAACAGCCCTATGTGGGCTTAGGCCTACCAGCTGGTTGCCAGTTTCACTGTCATTATCATTATATGATAATTTACAAATTCAGCTTCAAATAATTTTCTAAGTTTTGGGAAGATTTATAAAAGGTGTGCTATTATAATTATTGAGCTATTATATCAGTAAATACAGTAAATTTATTCATTATGGAAAACCCATATATTTCAATTGAAATCCACTTTTTTAAAATTACAACTACGCTAGCCTATCTAAATTCTGGTGCCTTACACCGGCAGTTTTCATATGCAATTTACTATTCATTTACCGGTACCGGTAACTGAATCTCAATTTCGTATCCATTCAAACCATTTGCTGAATAAATTTTCTAATAGGAGATTCGAGAATATCAGACTGCGATGAATAATTTTGCTCCGAACTTATTGATTTACCAAGCTTTTTCGTTTTAACGGCCTTATTATAGCATCGCGAGAGCGCATTGCCCTCAGCGAAATGAAATCATTAATTTTTCCCCTCTTTCAATCGACGTGCAACGTGCAAGCAGGCGCCGGGTCTCCCAGCAATTCGAAACTGTAGATGAAGAATTTTTCAAATGCCTATAAAGGGAAATCGTTGAATGCTTGATGAATTATAATAGGAAAAACTCAACGGTTCTCTGGCCCTAGCTGTTTTGAACAATAAAAGGGAAGGAGGTCATTTGATATTCCGGGGTTTTCACTCCCCTACTTTCAATTTATACAAATAATGAAC
This sequence comes from Laodelphax striatellus, assembly GCA_017141395.1. Classification (NCBI taxonomy): domain Eukaryota; kingdom Metazoa; phylum Arthropoda; class Insecta; order Hemiptera; family Delphacidae; genus Laodelphax; species Laodelphax striatellus. Next base: position 24,186,809 of record CM029538.1, read on the forward strand.
AAACCGGTTATTGGTGCTAAGTTTTTACGATAATTTGAAATGTTAGCGCCTGACTTCAGGGAGTACAATCCAACATTTTCCCCAATTAAAATTGACTACTCTAGCTTGTTTTACGAGTAAATAATGTAATGTCAAACTAAAAATAAAATGAAAGGACAGCTTGTTGGTTGGGCGCTGCGCTCGCTCTCTAGCGGCCGAACGACCAACTGTAGTTATCACAATGGCTTCCGCGAAAGACACAGCGACTTTCTTTAGTGAAGGAACAGCCGATCAGTTTTCACATGTATTAAGTTTATATCCTCAGGCGTTGCGATTAAAGGCCGAAAGAAAGAATAAGAAGCCCGAAGAACTGATAAAACTCGATAACTGGTGAGTAGTTGCATGATTAATATTGAACGGACGTTTCGGGAGCTATGTCATTGAACCTTGCTTTGTACTTGGCTGCATGTAGCAGACTACTAACCGCGATCAAGGAATGCTTCCCTGAGATCTTTAGCGCTGTTGCGGTCATTAAATGCCAAACGTGTCACGTGGGAATCAATGTCAACTTACGGGCCTCACCAATTTTTAAATTGTTATTTTAATCGGCAAATACAATGCATTCGGGGTGGCGTCATACTATAGCCTAGAACGATGACGTTAGACTAGGATCGCTTGTCTTTCGATTCGTTCAAAGCTTTCCTGTTCTAAAATTCGTTCCAAAGATTTCTGTTATTTGTAATTAATACACTTATTCATTACTCATGTCAGTCATCATTTACTATTATTGTTTTCACAACATGCTTGAAATTCAAATGGAAACACGTTTTATTTTCGAGCGTCGTTGTAACAGTAATCCAAAATGGAGACTGAACAAAGAATATTACCAAACTTAACTCGATTTTCTTTCATTCAGTCCTACCTATCAGAAATTTCAACAAATTCCAAGCATTCAAGGCTTAATTCTCATACTTCATCCATAAGTTCAATCCAGTGTGTCAGTTTAATTACTTTTTACAGAGTTAATTATTCATACCTCATGAACTATTCAGCCATGACCAAGGTGTTTTCTCTTTTCAATGCTGTTCAATTATCTGTGAAATGTCTTTCAATTCACTAAAATTGCAATAAATTTATAATAATTTTATTTTCCCTAAATGAAAAAGCAACTTTACTTGATGTAAACACGATCGTTATTCTTGGTAGACAAGGTTATCTGTCATTGTGATGCATCATAACCTCTTTTGGGAACTCTGTGATTCATTCACATGTCGTTCGTTCCACTTCCTAAATTGAAGTTTATTTAAAAAGCTCTTATTCATTAATCCATTTAAAGTAATCAAACTTCATGTGTGAGAATGTCATTCATCAATTTTTGAAGCAGTGAAATTAAACACTAAAATGTAGGAACTGAGAGAGACGGAGAGAGTTTATTTCAACGTGGGCTTTCCTTTGATTGGATCACCCTGCTAATATAATATTGTCAATAAGTTTATAATATTAATAATTTCCCCATAGGATTAAATAAGATTTTCAAAAGTTTTATTTGATGAAATTATCCCTATATTTGCCCTAATTTTTATTAAATATAGCCCTAAATATTAGCCCTATATTTGAACAGGTTTTTTTATGAATAGTTTTATTTTTTATTTATAGAGCCATTAACTGTTTTATAAGTTGACTAGAACCAATGCAATTAAACTTCCTAAACATTTCTAAAATTGATTTAATTGGAATTGGAATTTATTTTTTATGATTGTTATGTTGAAAAATGAATTTTCTCTATATTTAAAATGTTTTTAAGTAAACTCCTCTACGGGTGTTTTTAAGTAAGGTAGAATTTGTGATGTGGGTCTGGAATATTTCCCAGTGGAAAAGAACTTATGAAATAGGAATGTTTCCGGGTTTATTTCCATAGCCCGGGAATTTTGCCAAAAAGTGGGAATTTATGAATTTGCTTTAAACAATCCAAATTGAAAAATGTCAGTTTTATTTCACATAATAATTAATTAATCGTTATATTAAGGAATTTCTACATGCTTTCATATGCATAATATTAATGATCTAATCTTTACTTGCTTTGAAAAAATAGAAATACCCCAGATCTGGTCCATTTCATTTTTAAAGGCATTATTGACAATAATGTAATATAATACTTGATATATTTCGTATGTTGGACTATTTGTAAAATGGTGTGCTATTGTAAAGTTTTTGTATGTGTTGATAATTGCAGAATGGGGGGGGGGGAGTTTTGTTGGTCTATCCTGTAACTGGTGGTCTAAATAACTATGTTATGTTCATTATGTTCTCTACTCAATGGAAATTAAAACTTCTATAATATTTGAAATTCATTAGCTTGTATTAATTTATTTGATTTTGATTGTCAATTAGTTGTAAAAAAAAGAGAGTTTTTTCCATCCAAATAATGAACAAGTAATTTTATATTATTTATTTATCACAATACAATTCAATTGATATAATTAAACCCATATTTTCTATCACTTGAATGTGCCTGAATATATATTCGATGCTCAAAAATGAAATAGAATTTATTTCACACACATAAAATTACAAAATTCATAATCATAGATTTTCTGCCTATTATAGAATATTCACTTATATTCAATCAAATTATTTATTAATGTCCTTTCATCTTTCTCTTATCTTTTTTCTTATCTGTATAAAGGATGGAAACCTTATTATCTATCCTTCTCTCTTTAAACTCTTCATCAATCTAATAGGTCGTTCAATTTTTTTTCAACTTCGAAAAACACATTCTTATTACTCAAACCATATAATAATATTCATGTCTTTATCAAATTATTGTATTTATTGGTTTAATATCTGATCTAGCCAATTTCTTTGCGCTTTTCAACCATACTAAATAATATTTACCCAAGTGTCCTTCACTATTATTAATATTATCAAGAATAATAATAATGTCTTATCAATAATTCTTTCCTCCCAACACTTGTTATTGATTTTCAATTTTGTGATTAACAAAATCAGACTTCTATTAGTTTAGACTTCAACACATGACTTAATTATACTTTTAACTATTGCTATTGATTTCTCTTTCTATTAATCTTCAATTTTTTTAAATTCACATTCATATCACTATAACTAAACCATAATATTCATATCTTAATAGAATATTGTATTTGGGTTGCGTTTTAGAGTGTTCGTGACAGGCTTATAGCGTACTGGCTCAGTCATGGCATAGATTTTAAATTTAACTGCTGTATTCATTGCTTGGCCAGAGATGCCGGTACGTGAGCGTATTTCACATTGGCGGCTCGGATCGGCTCGATCTATTGGACTTGCGCAGTGCGCTTCCAATTGAGTTTATCGAAACCGAGAATACGCTTCCTATGCAGGGCATTATCAGCTTCGTAATTCAGCTTTCTATCTAATAATTTACGTTCACAGTAAATAAATATTAATTTATCAAACTATGAATCGTTGTAACAAATTCATTGGTTGTCACAAAATGAGAATACCTCGACTCTTGGTACTGGGTACAGACTCTGTATAATCATTATAATATTAAGATTATATCTGTAGTAAGTATTCAATTGAGACTTGAAACAAAATGAAATGGTGTGACTAATTAATAATGAAACAATATTGACATTTTTATAGACCTTTTTTATTTTAAATCAAACAAAGTAATATATTTTAAAATGCCTACTTGGTATGAATGACTATCAAATTCATGACACTAGAACTCAGTGTACAGTAATAAGCTTTTTTATACAATCTAGCTAGGTATTAAATACATGACATGTGTTGAGAGTGAGAGCTCATGAAATGAATACTGTAGTACCATACAACCCGTATAATAAAATTGAACACAGCCATAGTTTTCAACTTGAGAGGATAACCACTTGCAAGCATTATATGCTATCAAATTCGTGACAGAGTAATTCATTGTTCCAAATGACAAATAATACGTGAGAGATGTTTTATTACTGTCGCACGTATAATTTGAAAGTGGGTATCAGTTTTTTTTGCGAGTTCACCCTCGAAACTGAGGGAACCAAACAAAACAGGGCAGAACACACGTTGCGTTGTGGATGGGCAGTTGCATTCTGTGTTATCTCACTCACTCAACCCCTCTCTCTCTCACTCCCTCTCTGTCCTTGTTTCCTGCCTGAATAGGTTTCTCTTCTTCTGCTAGGGGTCGACCTTGAAACCGACTGCTATGGTAGTGGCAGGACCGCAGCAGTGGTAGAGGTCCGGATCCGTGGTATTTTTTTTTCTCTTTTTATTTTCAAAAACATCGTACCCAACCAACCGGCTAGTAGTAATCTTTCTCTAGCTCGCAGGCTTTTGTCCTATTCTTTTTGCGAGAATTCGCGAAGGATGATGGCACATTATCAATTTTATGTTGCACGCTATCGATTCTAATTTGAATTTTGGAATGGATGCAGTTCTACCTATTGTTGCAGCATCTAGGCAGTGGGAGTGAATCAATAAGATCTTCTTTTCATTTAATCTCTTCGAATATTTCACTTGCAAAGTGTTTTGATTGATAGATCTTTTAGCTCTTTTCAAAAGTTGTTAATAGTTCATCATTACTATATAAAAATGTTATCATTGTTATGTAATGCTGTATGTAACAGCATTCGTTTTTTAATTTCAAAAATCAGAATTTTCTTACTATTCAAACAATAAAATTTGCAACAATTTTTTGCGATTCGCTATTCCTAAATGGAAACTATTTGGAAAGTCCTTTTAAAAACTCACTACCTTGATTGAAACCTTTAAAAAACACGGTAAAAGATGCTTCGTAGTTGTCTGACGCTATTTTTTAACTTTGATGGTTTTAAATTGAAGGTGAACTTTGTCAGAATACTTCTCAAACTTTTATTATCGATTATAATTTTCTATGACATGGTATATTGCTCAGTCAATTAAATTTATCCGCTGTAAAATTACTTCATCGAAGGAACCAATGGAACGAAATCCCTTTCAGGTTCTGAAAAGTAAAGTATGTAATTTCGCAATGGTAACATTTAATTGGAATCCGTGCAATCGACCGTAAGGCTTTTTTAAATTCACTCCATGTTTATTTGAACATATTTTCAAAATAGTTTCTTCAAAAGGAATCATCCAGGATCCAGCTCAATCAATCAATTTTATTGAAAATAAATTACAATTTCGGGTCCTGCTAAAGCCATGTTTCCAGCATGCCCATTCAATACATATTTAATGTTACAAAGAAGTATAATATTATGAAACCAAACGATTTTTTACAAATAATTTGCATGCAAAATAGTGAAAAGTAAGATAATGAAAAGCAAAGAAAATTACAACTACAATCAAATCAAAGAAACATTTTACCATTAAGAAATTTAATTAAGAAGAAATTTAATAAAATATACAATGATGGAATAAGAATTTTCCACAATAAGTTGACTATTACTAATTTATTATTAAGTCGTTTGGGCTGGCGGCAGTGATTTTACAATAAATAGAATTTTATTATTTCTCAGTAGATTTATTATAGCTTATAGCAGTATCAATATTTCAAAAAATCCTTCTGATGTAGCTTACACCACATTGTTTTATGTATTATTCATTCGGCTGACGACCAAGAGTTTGAAAATTTGAGTGCTATTAGAATAATTATTCACTTTTGCGTGAAATATAGGTCAATGCCTTCATCAGCACATCTGAACACTTCACTTTCATAAAATGACATGCAACGTGTATCTGATGTGACGTTCAAAAAAAGCTCAATTCATTGACATAATTTTATTGGCATCAATATTTTATGGAATTTGACTAGAAAGGTTTTATCGAACCATTCAAATCAGTTATGGTCCTCATTTAGGTAAACTGATTTAAAAGTTTGAATCATGTTTCGATTGATAAAGACATGTTATAGTTTTACTAATTCTATACATTCAAAGGTTTCTTCTATGTCTTTTATGAAAATTGTAGGCTATCAACCAATTCTTTTGTCAGAAACAATGAATAAAGAAATAAAATAATTGAATTTGATAAATTCAAAGATTGTTCTAGTTTGACGTCTCAAATATTTTATTGTATATTTGACAGAAAATTTATGTATTGTCTCAAAATGGTATTGTCTTTCGAAGGAGACTACCAAAAAAGTAGTCGTTATCTCTCATCATCACCCCTTCCATTACCCACGCACAAGTCTAGAGCTCATGTAGGCATCACTTTCATGAAAAAATACATTTAATTTTTATTGATTCAGTTTGATGATTTAACCAAACTGTCATGAATACCAAGGCAGAGTTATTTATTCTGCATAATTATTTAATACCAATCTTTTTCTCATAACTTTTTTAACCGAAACTTCATTATGAAATTGAACTTCAAATTGAACATTTGAACTTCAAGGGTCGGAATGATAAATATTTGCTTATTCTGTGAGTTGATTCGGAATGAATAGTCTAAGTCTAACTCCGAGTCTAATTCTCATTGAAAATAGAAGAAAAGAAAATAATATGGAGTAAAGGAATAAAATAAAACATAGAACATGTCATCCGTGCTCCGTGCTTAATTGCAAAGTGAATGCAAGAGTCGCTTTCTATAGCAGGAACCTTTTAATTGTCATAAAACAGCTGATTGATGTACGCTCGTTTACTAACGTTGAATCAGATGTTTTCTGACAAGTTAAAAGAATCCTGCTATAGCTTGATAGCTCAAATTTCTAGTGTAGGATGAAACCTTTCAGCTACAACCTATTAGCCTACAGTAATAACTAACAGAACAGTTAATGCACTTACTTGACTGGTTCAATACTAGTAAAGTTGTCCCATCCTTTTAATAAACTATCATTATAGTAATATTCGATGCTATATTGGTGAACTAACTAGTACTGATTGATGCGAGTAAACTACAACTCATGATATGTCATTAATGTCGAATCCAATGGTTAGTAATCCAATGCTTAACGAGGTAATTCATTATCTAGAATGATATTTCGATTTTGAATTAGTGTTGGGCCTACCAAACCAATTACCTGGAGCTGAATAAGTCGTCGTAGATTTATTTGCTAGGGTCCTACAATACATGAAATTTATACTTTCAAATACAATTTTCAGAACCATGTTATGTTTTGTAAGAACTCAAGAAGTGTATACTTTCAAACTTTATTAACGTGATTTGATAATTTTTTGCGATATTTTAAGTAGCTATTACAATAATCAATATTATTTATTCTTGTTCGTTAAACCCTGCTTATCAAAGTACAATTTCTTGAGTTTCAAATAACATTAAACTAAGTTTCAAAAAGTATTGTTTTATTTTTCTGATATTATTTTTTTTCATTCCAGGTATCAAAATGAATTGCCCAAACAGATAAAATCACGAGGAAAGGACGCCCACCTCATTCACGAAGAACTAGTTCAACTTATGAAATGGAAGCAAGCGGTAAGTTTGAAGTGTCTTGTTATATAATTCACAAAACGTGGACTGTCTCAGGAAAATTTTCGTGAATTCGTCTTGAATTTTTCAAAGTTACTCGTTTAGTATTGTCTGAAGTATATTGAATTTTCGCAGTATTAAATTATTGTCGTAAAACCAACGTAAACGTCTGAAACTAAAATATTTGTAGGTAATGTAAAATGTGTGAATCAGTGGGACGAAAATGTGTTCTCATGCTAGAAAATTAGTTTAGCCTATTATGAAGAATCTGCGGTTTATATATACATAATACATATATGCATGTGCATTCATAGGCCAAAAATAAGAGAAAATTTACATCAATCAAAGAAAATCTGTAAGACACCTATAAAACTAATGCAGCTGATACAGCCTTGTCAGGGAAAACATAGATAAAACATTATTTGAACAGAATAGAAGTACTTATTACTGAATGTACCGCCCTAAAGGAGTCAAATTATAATGAGAATTCAAAAACCTTATTGTTACAATTCATTGTTGAATATTTACATGCTCCAATATTCCTTGGAGCCATAGACAAGCTTCCTCTCCAGCAGCATGAACTGCAGTCAACCCTCCATGAAATGAGTGCAGTGGAGACTCTGATATTAGGTGTTACATATAACATCAATATTAAGATATCTTTCCACATATTTCTCCTTTAGCTCTTGTCATGCCCTCAATATTTAGTTGAGCAATTCGGATTAAATGACTCTTGAGGTCAATGCTGAAAACTCAATAATATAATTAATTTTTTGTGTGTTGATTGGAAATTCAATTAATTATTAAATAAATATCAATTGAATTTGAAAATTTGAATTTTCTCCTACAGACAATTTCTGGTTAGTTAAATAATGATAAATTGACAATGACAAACAACTGGGTGATTTTTGTGACTTGTTCATCCATAAATTGTAACAATAAATAATAATGGTGATTTTATTTGAAGATTTCACGATTCTGTCTCCATGGGTGCTGAAATTAACGGCATGCTAAGAGATCTAATTAATAATTCGTAAGTTGAAACAATATATCGTAATTGAATGATGATTCTGTTTGGGAATTTACGATTCTCTTGTGACGCTGTGCTAATAAGATATCTAATTGATAATTTGTTGAGTTGAAACAATATTATATCATAATTAAAAATGATGATTTTGTTTGAACATTTTACTATTCTTTCCTGACGCTGTGTTAAAAGCGCTGATATTTTGTGATTTTGCAAAATTCGACGAGATCGATAGCCTTGAGTCGTTGGCTGCATCTGTTGTAACAGCTGGTAGGAAGTTTTTTCCCGACCAGCGACGCTCGTCAAGTCAGTTGTGCGCATGCGCCAGATAAATTATCGAGTCATGCGCAGGCCGCTGGGAATTTAGATGGAATTATTGTGAAACGAATTTTCCCGCTTATCAACAATAGCACGTGGATCCATTGTGTGTTCAAATTATTAAATATTAATGATACTGATGTCAAGTCACGAGCGCTCAGACTGCGATGGAATGGGTGTTCATGGCATCACTGGTTCCCTCATTGTTTTATTATATTGTTCCCTTATTGTTATTACTATAATTCACGATTTTGGATGACATTAATGATTAAATATCCAATTGATTTGGCAATATCAGATGCATCTAAAACAGAAATAATCGAATAAGCTATTAGCTAATCAACTAGGCTATCACCAATTCAGTTAGATCTTGAATGAATTTCATTTTAGTTATTTCTTGTTTGTTTATTGAAAGTGTATTCTCTTGTAAAGCTCCTATTGAAATAGTTTATTTACTGTTTGGATTATGGTGAAATCTCTGTTGTAGTACTAATGTACTAATGTTACCATCACCAATTCAATTAGAAATTCAATACTTAGCCTGATTTTTGTTCAGAAAATGTATTATTTCTATACTGTGAGCTCTAATATTAGTATTTTTTATCATTAGTTGTAGTATATTAGCTCTTGGCTTATGCGTGGGTAATGATCTAATGATGATGCTGCGAGTTGTATGGACTAACATCTTTAGGTGGGTTCCGAACCATTGGAAAATGTATGATGATAAAGATACAAATAAATAAGATGAATGATTTAGAAATGAACATTTGATTATAGTGAAAATAAAGCTATCCATACTTACTTTGTTTCTGTTTTTTGTTGCAGAGAGGGAAGTTCTACCCACAGCTGTCGTATTTAGTAAAGGTGAATACACCGAGGGCAGTTATGGCAGAAACAAAAAAGGCATTCCGAAAGCTGCCCAACTTAGAACAAGCCATCACAGCTCTAAGCAATTTGAAAGGAGTTGGAACCACTATGGCTTCAGGTAATTGTGTTGAAAATTATAATATTATTGTGTTATCGTTTTGCCTCTTTCATAAAAATAAGGAAGTTTTTGTTTCTTTTCCTACAAGCAACTAATTTTGTTTCGATTGTAACAAAAAGTATGGATGATTTATTGAAAAAGCTAAAATGAAAGTACTGGGTGGCGCAAAAAGAATGGATGGATTTCAGTAGGATAGTATCAGTGAACTAGAGCTGTCTGTGACCGCAGAGCGACACCATTTTGTAGGTTAAAGTATCCAGTTTTAGTATCAATGGTGCAATTGACCTTGCAAAATCGCTTATTCGCTGTAGAACAATATTTCCAATAGAATGAATCTGCAATCGTCGTTCAACGGAGCTTCAGCAGAAAGTTTCAAGTCGAGCTTATTGGCATAAGATTCTTCTTCACTTGAAATTCAAGTTTACTATCGTAAATATCGTTACATTGAAGATTTGAATACTGCAATACATGGATGAATTGCTGCTGTATCAAAAGTTAAGGACCGATTTGAGGCTTTTAATGAGCATTAACGCATTAAGGGCGCCATCTTTTCTATGTAATTTTTGAAATATACTCAAGTGTTTTGGAGTTTTTCATACAAATTCTCAAATTGGGTTATTTACTTAGTATTTTGGTGTTAGGAAGATAAATGTATGATTCAAATAAACTTTCTTATAACACTTTGAAAAACATCCGTTCTTTATGCGCCACCCTGTATATGATTGTGAAATTTCTATTGAAAATATGATTGTGTAATTTTGTTGACGTTTTAGCTCTGCTAGCGGCCGCAGCCCCCGACCGGGCCCCGTTTATGGCTGATGAGTGCCTTATGGCTATACCGGAGATTGAAGGCATCGACTATACAACTAAGGAATACCTCAACTTTGTGTCGCATATTCAGAGTACAGTCGAACGATTGAATAAAGAATGTAAGTACTCTACTTGTTCCGATTTGTAGCTTTTGATCAATTATAATAATTGGAAACAAAATCTCGGAAAGAGGCTCTAAAATAATATAGCCTAGTATGGTTAGCATGGCGAGGATGTAGTGCGATTCACGTCAAGAAGTCAGCATTGTTTATATGAGGAGCATTGATGCCAAGTTTCATTGAGAGAGAAAGAGAAAACTGCACCAAACGTGTTTGTTGGGACTGTGTGCGACAACAATGCACAGTGCGGCAACTATGCACAGTGCGAATAGGATAGAGACACCAGCAACTGTCTTGTGCTGAACAAGGATAGCGAACTCCCATCTAAGCAATGCTGACTTCTTGACGTGAATCGCACTATAGGTGCTTACAAAAACGACGATTGTTTCTCATATTCAATACTTCTCTCATTAAATACGTGCAAGTCTCCAAAAAATAACTTTTAAAATGTCAATTCATTATAGTTTTAATGGGATTTACATCCTACAGATAGAAAACATTTTCTTAAATTACCAATTGAACGAAAAATTATATGTTTGCTATCTTTTGCCTCTGTTTTGATTTCGTGCAATGCCATTGGTCGACCCCAACCAATAGGCATTCAATTTTCTTCAAATTCTATTAAATCTCTTTCACTCTTGAATCGTATTGAAACGTCTTGTATAGACATAGTATAGTCATGTATACTATGTATAGAGTATATCATGTATACGTCATGTATAGACGTATATTGAAACATCTCAATTGTATAGTTTTTTTTATCAATTTTGATGGATTTGAAAGTGTCTTATTGGATGGTGATTTGATCGTGGACTCACAGCTTAAAAAACACCCTTTATAATATAATTAGTGGGCTGTGTTGCAGCATATGGACTTCTGTTGATAAAGGTTTTCAGCTGTTTAGATTGAAGATTACAATTTATTGACAAAAGCCGATTTACTGCACTTGCTCCAATTTGTGTTGTGTTTGTGCAGCAAACGACAACTGGTGGAGTCCACACCGAGTGGAGCTAGCGCTGTGGACGCACTTCATCGCGTCGGAACTGAAGCCTGAAATGCTGGACGGCATTCCGAACGGCACACATCAGAACGGCGACTCGGCGTCCGCCGCCTCCGTCACCGCCGCCGCCACTGACACCGATTCCACGCCCACGCCCGAACAGACACAGCCCAGCTCGGTCAGTATTCAGCTTAATATATCACAGTGATCCTTAGCATCGCTCTCAAAGTGGTTCTCATTTTCACAATAATTTTTCTTGTCAGGGTCCATGTTTCACATCCATACAACAAGACTGGGATGATACACATCTGGAACAAGTTCCGTTTATTTATTATATCACAGTGAAGTAAATTATGCCACATAACCGATCAATACAGTATCAAATCTAATGGATAGACCGATTTTTCATTGCTGTGAGACTTGACTGGTGTCGTTGATTTTAAAATAGTGATATTTTGTTAATCATAATCATTTATTGGATCAAGTAATACAATCTTATAGGAAAGAAAAAACAGGTATTAATTAAAACTTCTTCTGTTCCAAAATTTAGTCTGATAAATTGTTCAAATTAAGGTTATGTACAATAGTTTTATTCACATCAACGATTTTCACTTAAAACACAAAACGAAAATAAATTACGAATTTTAAATTTGAAAAGGTTAATAAAAAGCCAAAAACACCAAATAATTCAAAAATTCAAGAATATTGAATTCAACCATTTATAGCAGGATCCTTTGAACTTGTCAGAAATCAGCTGTGTCGGTAATAATTAAACATTGATTTCGACACAATAATCAAAAGGCTTAAAAGTCTTAAAGACCTTTAAAGTTTTTAAAATACCTTTTTAAAGAAGACCTTTCAAAGAATAACTTTTTAAAAGACCTTTTCAATAATCTGCGAGATTCAGCATTTGTAGGTTAAGTATTGTGATATTGCTTGTCGATCATATGTTTTCTGACAAGTTGAAAGGATCCTGCTATACCATTGACTGAAGTTATTCAAACGAGGTTATTTTTGTAATGTGCGGGTGAAGAGGGGTTAAGACAAGTTAAGATGCTAATTTGTAACCAATAATCATGAAAATGGTACCAAATATTTCAGGTAGATCTGTAGAATTGTTATATAACCTAGAAAATTCTTATAACCTGGCTGAAATTTTTTCATAACCTAGAAAATTGTTATAACCTAGCTGAAATTTTTTCAGCTTTGAAATGGCTGTATAAAGTCAATGAACATGCAGAAAGTATCACTCATTTTAACCTTCAATTTAAAAAATTGATGAGTGATAATAACATTTTAATGTACAGCAATAATTCTAGCAATGTCAATATTCAATTTAAGACAATCCACATGCAGTATTTCTAGCTTTAAAAATAGCAATCAAAGGATTAAACTGCAGAATGCCAGTTTTCATCCTTTTTTCAATGGTACTGTATTTATGCTTCTTGAAGTATTTCAGGACAGATAAACTGCTAATGATCAAAATAAGTACTTACTCATTCAGATTACAAAAATCTGCTCTCACAGTTTATTGGCAAGATTGGTAGAATGATAGAGGCTGGCCAGTGCCCATAAAAGCCCAGAAGTCTTCTATTTATGTTGTGATATTACTGTGTTATTATATAATATCATGCAGAATCCCAATCATAAAAGCACTGTAGATTGAATTGTAGATTCCACTTAATAATAATAATTCCGTGTAACCTGGCTGGCTCAGGTCTGGTGTCAGAGTTTTCAGGTCACTCCTGATCAGTCCAGGCCTTGACGTGACAACGACTGTCTTTAACTTTATTATTTTGTTATAGTTTTAGCGTGACTCCATATATTATCTGTAGTTCAATGGTTTATCTAAAAGATGATTAAAATACCTTGAAGGCTAATAGAAGAATTTGTTAGGCCTGTATTTGTATTTATTTGGTATTTGGTTTTTACTTAATGCATGCTATGAAATGTATTACTTCTGAGTAATTCCTAATTTATATGGTTGAATTGATGAAGTGTGATTTGTGATTGTGCAGGATGGTTTAGAGTGTTCAGACGAGAGCAATGTGGACTCAGTGACAACATCAATAAGTGCAACAACAGAAACAGCCACGCCCACAACAACAACAACGGCAACCGGAGCCACGGGAGCAGCGGCCAACAAGGCGGCGACCAACGGTGCAGCAGTGGGGGTGGATGAGGTGCAAAAGGCGCCCTTGGCGGCAGAGGTGCTTGATGAGACGACGACCACATCGTTTCCGGGCGGCGAGGACAGCTCATCGCTGCCTGCGTCAGCACTTTCTGTGTCGGGATCAGAGGACCAGTCGTCCAGAGCCAGCCTGCCCGAGCCTGCTGACGAGGAGGAGGTGGAGCCCCCCTCTAAAAAGTCCAAACACGACGCTGCTGACGATGACAAGTGATGAACAGCCGCCTTCTCTGCTGATTGATATGAGCCAAGCTAAGCGCTTTCCAGTACTCTACTATTCTCATCAACAGTCTATTCTGCCCCTCCTGTACTCCATCTCTTTCATACATCCCCTCTCGTCATAAACAGAACTCTTATTATGTTTTATTTCATCAGAAATAGAACTTATGTGACAGTGATCCTGTACTCCATCTCTTTCATACATCTCGTTTCGTCGTAAACAGAACTCTTATTATGTTTTATTTCCCTATTACATTATTGTCAGAAATAGAATGTTACAGTGATCAACTCTTTCACAATCATTATCATCCATATCATTTCAATATCGTTATTGTCATCATTCTTTTCAAATTATGATAATATTTTGTACTATTATCAATACTTTTCAGATGCTATGCATTCTTCTCTTTATTAATACTTGATTTCTGAATTATTTCAACTCTTATCTGATATCAGTTTTCTAAACATGAGAGGTAATAGGTACAAACTTGAACTATCAACCTTTTGTCTTCTGTCATCGCATAGCTGTCTTATTTATCAATCATTCATATCTCCCATGTCATTCTTCATCTTTTTCATTCCTTTGTCATAAGTGAATAGAATAAACATACTAAATGCCAGTGAGGAATGATAATTTGGAATAGCAACAAGATATGGTTTTAATAGTAACTGAGGAATAGGATCTTAATTGTGGCAATGAGTTCCATGATTACACATATAAGCGAAACTTTCATTTTTCTAAGAAACTCAACATAAAATCGGTAGTGTTATGGAATAGCATTTGTAGTGTCATAGTGTAATACAAATTCTGAACGAAAACAGAAAGTATCTGAATAATGATTTGTAACAAGTGTTTTAACTTTATTGACAGAAGAGATATTTGATTTTTAATGAGATTTAATATTCAGAAAATGTCAAGACTCTCACAATGAAAATTTCTTCTTATAATATTTAATTATTGTTTTGGAAAAAAGTCTGTATTACGAAATTGAAAAAAAAACTTCAATTGTCAAGATGTATCTTTTAAACCTTCTTGCTTCTTGAAGACTCCCTACAGTTGAATGGCAAGTAATCATCAGTGCAGTTGAATCTGCATCACTCCAAACTACTGTTGAAACCTCCAGATTCTTTAAATAAGTATAATGTCGATATATTTATGTTAGATGACTAGCTGACAGTTATTTAATTTACAAATGAGTGTGTCACTTTCGCAAGAGGATATTGAGCTGGTCTCAATCTTCACAGTAAGAAATATTTATTTTTAATAGAATATTGTAATAGTTTTAAAAAATAGAAACTGATAATAGACTTACGTCGGTTAGTTATTAAATTGAATTCACTGCGAGATATCATGATGATTATTTTGAGTGTTACAAATCGCGGTAGATCGGGCGTTTTTCTTCAACAATTAATTTCAAACATATTTGATCCTCATTTGTAACTAGTTCCGCTTCCAAACTAAGTTCTTTGGAATTGAATCATGACTTTGATTAATTGAACTAATCGAATTAATTGACTTATCATTAATGTTTATGTAATTTCGTTTCGTCTTTGTCCTATTCGTTGAAAATTCTCAAATATTCTTAGTTTGTTGTTACCGATATTAAATGAGGAGTTCTATTTTTAAACTATTTATTTAAATTATTCGCCTATCCTGTTCGTTACATCACAATAATGAAGTAAATATTTATGTATTATTCTATCGGTAATATTGAGCTCATGCTGTTCATAATTTCAGTCTTCTTAGATTTCGTCTTGTTAGAGACTGATAACATCACTACTCAGGATAGGTCATTATAGCATCGTACTTTTTAACGGAGATATTCAGTTTCATAAAAACATAATTCTATCAAGTGGCAATTCATATATTTCTTAAATAATTCATAGTAGGATAAATAGCAGGAATATAACTTTCCAGTTTGCGATTCATTAGATATTTATTTTTTCTGAAAAACTTCATATAGCATTATCCCAATCGGCTGAATAAGATTTCATAATTATTTATATACTGTATTAAATTATTATTCGTATGTTTTGTATAGAATAAAATAGTCTTAATGTATTCCATTATTGTTCTGAATGTCCGTTTATAAGATTACAATTACAATAATTACTGAGAAATGACAATTCAACTTCCAAATTAAAAATAATATTACCTGATAAATCCATCATCAATAAATTCTTTTTGCTCTTAGATTTCAAATGATTTGAAAGAATAAGTTGTATTTAAGCATAGAAGACTCCCTAACTTAGCCAACTCATAAATTTGTAGTAGAATTGTCTTTTCTCTTCCATTGCATTCACTATCTCTCTTGTACCATCTTCATAAAAAGTTCTTATAATCTATAAAAATGAAAAGAATAAAATTAATATTTTTTATGAATAGATTCTATTACAACTTGTCTTCATTCCAAACAAAAATGTTATTAAATTTAAACCCTACATTTTAAAATCATTAAATGCACCATATCAATTTTCAGTTTTTCTATACAGATAGTACAAGAGAAATATTATATCAAATTAATCTCCAAAGACTCAATAATTTATTGAAAATTTCCACCTCTTAAAGGTAAATAATAGTTCAGTTGCGTGGAAGTTGGTGCCTATTACGCGTTTATTTAAAAAACAAATTTCAATCTTGTAATTTAAAATTTGCTTTATTCACTAATAAACATCTTTCTACTTATGATAGACCTAGATTCATGGAGTATAAAGAGCCACCTATTGCAATGTAGATTCTGTACTAATCAGTTCTCTATCTGAGTTGTATTCTAATTTGTTCCATCATTCACATCGTTGCATTTTGTTGTTCTTCTCTTCTTTCATTAATGGCAGTAAATACTCATTTCTTGATTAGGCCTACTACGTAATATTCCAGTTCTGAATGATTTCACCCTGTGATTTGTCTTATTTATTTTTCAGTGTAATCAATTTTATTTATCGCTTAGTGTCAGTTTTTTAATTTCCTAGTTATAAATTGCACCTTTCAGGGCATCTTATGTTAGACGTATTGGTGAAATAATTATTTGAACATGTCTGACTATGGTCGATAACTTATGCCGCAGGATAAAGGGGCATAAATTGACATATTATTATAATATTACTTTTATGATTACTATTACAATATTGTTGATATTGGAAGGCCGTAGTTGAAAAGTCGGTGTGTGCTAGAGGTGTGTGAGTGCCTGTTAGGTTGGTATGTCTGAGATTATCTAATGAACAAAACTTTTAATTTGTATTGCTGCTGGTGTATGAATATTAGTGTTAGTTATTTTTATTAAGATGATTCGGGTATGTTTTTTATCTCAGCATACTATTTATTAAGGTTGATAGGTTATTGATTTTGTAAATGGTGGGGTCCTCTTTAAATGTACAAATCACAATTTTCTTATAATTAATAATTAAATAGTTGTAAAATGTCTCTTAGTAATACACATAGTGGCCTTGAACTTAGCTTACATGATATTATTTCGACTAGAATCAATACCACACTATTTTTGTTGAATTTAATAATAATTTTAATTAAACATCATTTCACAAAGAAAGAGTGATTTTGTGAGAATCACATAAGTTTAAAGTGCTGGAATATGTAGTCATCCTTGATAAGCAGTGTAACATTCCATGTGGACTTTCTTGCCGTTTTTAGATTATATTCTGTGATTATTTAAAAATGAATGAGAAAATCGTCCTGAAATTCCCTCAACTTTGATTAAAATATATTCAAGTTAGTAACTCAAAGTAGGCTGTATATTACTTTGGTTAGTTTATGTTCAATCTTGGAATATTGTGTAAACGCCAAATGTAGCTATTCATGGAAAAATAATGATATAAGAAGATGAAAAATCAAGCTTATCAATCAAATAAGTTAGATAAAAAATGTCGACACTTGAAAGTCAAGTATATAAATAAAGAATTATTTGAAATTTTCTCATGTATTCAATTTGAACAATGCAGATTATCTCCATCCTGTGTCAATATCAAAATAAATATACTTGCAAAAATATGAGAGGCCCCATCAATTTACACATTGTAAAAACTGTATTGATCCACAGTGTTTTCGTTATTTTTTGTAGATCAAAATGAGTTGACGAATTTTTCAATTCTATGTTGCTAAAGATTTGAATGTCTCTGTATAGATCAAATTTGATGCATTTGGTTCTTGAGATCAGAAGCACGGTGTGTTGGGTCATTAATTAATTGTTATAAAACATTCCACTTTTCTTTTATTTTAGTTGTATTCACCATATTAGAACATTGGCTTGAGAAGTACTTTTCAACTTGGATAGTTTCTGTGGACCTTTGCTAATTTTGTGTGATTCAGATTGATGTGTTAGCTGAAAAACAAGCCTTCTATTGTAGCACAATGTATAATTAATATGAAATTTGACTGAAGAATAAGAATTGGGGATGAGTAATGTAACAAACTTAAATCAGAAATAAATAAAGTATTTGAAAGTTTTTCTTAGGGAGGTCGGATTTTTGTTTTACACTGTTATCAGCTATTAATATCCTGAAATGCAATTGTAAGTTCTGAAGTAGAAAACATTTCGCATTTATCCAAATATTTCCGTTTTTCTCCTCACATTATTATCAAATTATATTATTTGAAACGTGATTACTTATTCATAGTATTTTCAAGTAAAAGCATTTCGTCATCCATCATTTAACACAATCATTTTTACATGTATTTCAAATTTCCACTTTCCTCCCAAGGCAGGACGCGAGGGGCGTGATTTTGATATAACAACTAAACTCTGTATAGTCTTAATGAATTACAAGATACGATATTTATTAAAACATAGACTTTGATAACTATAAATGCTACACTTTTTTATTTTTCAATATTGTTTTTCAAAAATGACTAGAGGTAATAATATTATTAATGAGCATTATATTTAGTGGTGTCAAACATATTCACATTAAGTAATTAGTATACAAAGAACGGTAATTGTATACAAAGGTCTTGTAAATCATAATTGAATTACCTCTGGGAGAAGCCATCAATAATGCACTCTGTATTGTATTCATGACTTTGAAAATAACTGTAGCACTTATAATAATCATCAACAATATTAATAATGGTTAATTATTTCAATTATAGATTATACTTTAAAATTGTGTAAAATATTATTGTTGAGAATCACATGCTTCTCCTATGAAGAAAGCTGTAAATAAAATCGTAGATTAAAGTAAACGTTTATCAATCAATTGTTTCTTTATATTTTTTACTCAAAAGTTCGAATTTTTCAATAGTTTGTTTTTATGAACCACTCTGTTGTGCAAGTTGTTTAGTAAAACGTGTAGAGTTTGTTATGTATGGTTTAAATTCCATAATTAATTTGAGAGTTCTAACAAATTGATAACTTGTGAAATTGTTTGAATAAAACTCGATGGAGACTTGAAAAATCCAAAAAGAGACTGACCTATTTGAATAATATTTGAGAAAGGGGGTTCAATACATAGAACAGAATGTATGCAACATTATTTTGAATGAAATTGTTGATAGTAAGTAATGAAGGACTAGGATTTTGTAGGATATGGTGATATACGGCTTAGTAGTAAGAAAAGATTTAATGAAACGAGTCTAAATTGTGTGCACTTTTACTTATGTTTGTAATATTTCCTGTTATCTTCTGTGTACAATTTTTTTATTATCATTAATAATACTTATCTTTGCAATGTTCATAAATATTATTTTTAGTATACAGTCTTGATACCAATTGCCTTTACATAGATAGAGAATAAACTTTATTAATAAGGAACGATGTATTTACACCAGGTCATACCTCTGTCAAATAAAACTCACCGAAAATAAAAAATGTTCTTTATTTCAATTTTATACACACCAAATATTTCCCATTAGCGATCTTTCTAGATGAATTTTTGGTAATTTTAAACCATGATTATTATCATCCTATCAATGCATAATGATGAACAAATTGTTTATCATTTTCTTGAAACTCCTTCCTTGGGCAGAAGCTTTTAAATTTTCCCGATTTCAGCCAATTCTGTTGAATCGATAAGGAGTTAACCATTGACCATTATAATAGTATCACCCAGTCTTAGTACTCTAGAAACATGTTTGAAAGCTGAATACGAAATGATTGTGAGCAAAAGACAGCTTCCACTATTGCACAGTAGGATTGACTGACGGTAAGCCCAGTATTTGTCAAGACAGAATTCGAAATTTTACAATAAATCGATTGAATTGTCTAATTTTGTTGAAATTCCTATGATTTTCAATCATTCCAGGCCCCAAGGCGAGATTTGGGCTCATAATGTATGAATTGACAGAAAACAACAAAATTAGATAAATAAAATCTTTATCAGAATTTTAAAATGCCGTACGAAAGGTAATTTCAAATGCCTGGACGAGATTAAGCTGATAAAACAATAATATTAGATTGAGAAAATCGCTGCTATTATTAAAAAATGCTATCTCGTCATTCTTGATCAGCTGACTACTGTTTTGTTGCGTGTTGCCGCGAAAAATTCAAATGTACGCATGTCAGATATTTCAGCAATCGCAATTTCCAATGTTTCTGTTACTAAAAGCAAAGGTTTTTTCTGTCATTAATTTTCACTGATTCTCCAAATTTTCTCATTTGAAAAGCTTACTGTGTTGTCAATTTAGGAAGTTTTAGCTTCTCAACAGCTAATAAGACTTTTTTTCAATGAAATGGATTTTTTATCAGATTAACTGTTGAGATCAAAATCTCTATCCCACATCAAGTTTTTCAACGTTTACACCTAAAGGTGGGTTTTCGTTACTGCGACAAAGTGCCGCAGCGGAGCCCGAACCAGCGTTGCCAGATGCAATTAATAAAAAATCCCAACTATTTATAGTGGGGTTTGAACATGAGATGACATGGAGACAAAGAAAGCACTTTTTGATTTTATTTTTGGCACTTAAATAAAACACTTTATTTCAGTATTAATTTCATTCCTATTACAAATCGCATGATTTATGATTATTCCCGGTATCTATCAATTATTATCTGATCTAATAATTATTATCAGTAATAATTATCTACCAATTAACTAATCAACACATACAGCGATAATAAACAGGTCTGTGGATAAAGGTGGCTTTTCGTTACTGCGACCGAGAGCCGCAGCGGAGCCCGACTCAGCGTTGCCAGATGCAATTGATGAAAAATCCTCTATAGTGAGGATTTTTATACAACTATTTATAGTGAGGATTTTTCATCAATTGCATCTGGCAACGCTGGGTCGGGCTCCGCTGCGGCACTCGGTCGCAGTAACGAAAACCCACCTCTAGACAATTATGTGTTTTTAAGTTTCGCCATTAGGAGGGGGCAGTAGTAGTCTGCCGTATAGGATTATGTCCCATAAGAACAATGTTATTTTTTGTAATCTTTTGAAACATATAGCACCGTTATTTTTAAAAATAAAATTACGTTTGAGGTGTCATTTGAAAGAGAATATTATTCTTCAGGGGGTGGTCTTTTTTGAATTTTAAATATTATTTAAAAAAAACCCATAAAATATCAAAATAATTATGGAAATTTTGAAATTTTATTGTTTTTTTCAAAAAGGAATATTTGAAATTCGAAAAAGACCACCCCTAAAGAATAATATTCTCTTTCAAATGACACATCAAACGTAATTTTATGTACAAAAATGACGGTGCTATAATTAAATAAAACATCAAAATTATCGTTTATAAAAACATTTTTTTAACCAAAATATTAAGAAAAGCTTGAAATAAATAATTTATTTCGATTATGAATGGAACTATTTGATTAGTTTGCAATACATATTGATCAATTTCTTTGTAGAAGGACGTGCCAGACACAGCCTGTTATAGCATGATTATTTTAAATTGTCAGAAAATAGCTGATTTAACGTCAGTGAACTAGCGTACATCAATCAGCTGTTTTCTGACAATTTACAATAATCCTCCTTACTTATGACGTCATACGTAGTCAGCTGTTGGCAATACATAAAAGCAGCAAATGACGAGCTCCAATGACATTTCAGTTTTGTGCGTGGTGCAGTAAACATGAATAGATCGTGAGACCAACTTGTTTCTACTAAGTTATTAATTTGCTAGTACTTTAATATCAATATAATTTTACTTCAACAAGTTATTATGGAGAGGCAAACGAGTAAAATTGAAAAATTCAGCGAATTGGAAGTGTGTGTGTAGGCCTACTACAGTTCAAGTTATGAAATGCAATTTGGATATTTCTATAATAGCCTACTTGAGGTACGTGAAACTTCTCCAATATTATTCATAACTTTACCCTTTTATTCATTGTTGATTGATATTCAGTCAGAAATTTATCTCTCTCTTTCAAAAATATTGAAGTTGTTGAATAATTTTTATAGGGCAGATGTGATTAAAAAAAATTATTCTCACTCTTGTTCAGTATTTTTTCAGTATAGTTTCTATGAAAAATTATTATGAAGAATGTTTAATTACACTTTGTATCATTCTATTAACATTTATGAAGTCCTAATTTCCTTCCAGTTTTCTCTCTAAAGCTAATCTAATTCACATGAAAGCAATATTTTGTAGGCACGGTAATTGGTTCCATGAAATTAACTTTGAATAAAATATCTTTAGCTTTCAATGAGTAAATCATATCTTCTTACAATATTGGCAAGATACTAAATTTGCAGTACAGGAAGTATGGATATCCACGAACAACAAAATTTGTTCAACTTTCAGAATTATTATTTATTACTCTTTATAACATAAGCAATAATTTAACTATTAGTATTGGATTTTGCTACCAATTTGTCGATTATATTTTTAAACTTTTGTTTTATTCCTAAGGCCTACCCATATTTCAAGTACAGTATTCATTTCCCAAATATCATACAACACTATTCATAATTTTTTGGATCTCTATAATTATGTAGGTACTGTACCATTCCAAAAGAAAGTAACATTCTTGACTATTATTAATCTCTTCCTATTAGACTTGTGAACCAATGCTTATCTCATCAATAGATATTCATAATCTTCCTTTCACAATTTCAATTGAAATTTCAATCAATTAATTTGGTATTCAAGTACCGTAATATTAATATTAAACTTTGTAAATCTATTCACTCTAATGAAAAGTAGTGGCCTGAATTAAAACCTGCATTTACACGATCAAACTTTTTAACTATAAAATAAACTTGAATTAAAAAGCTGACTTGGTCAGTTAGGCTATTCTATTATTGAAGGATTTTTTAAGAAGGATAATGATTGTTATATTTAATGAAAAATTATTGAATATTGCTTGATTACATTGCTTATTGTTGAAATCCTAGCAATTGTTGCCTATAGGCTTATATAATAATATTGTTTTTTTTTCTTCAGCTGGATACATGAATTGATCACTAAAACAGAACATAAGAATTCATCATAATCAATAATGGAGAGCGTGTTCCTACTAGAAATCGCGAGAATCTTACATGGAATTGTCCAGTCTGTGGATTGTCAAGATGTGGATGGGTGATTTTGGTAAGAGGTATCTTTCTTTCAAATTACAAGTTGAAGAGTTAGGCTAGTCCTTGCTAACATTCTCCTGGAATAGAAGGGTATAGGGGGTGGGATGTTTGTGGTTGTTAGTCATGTGACATATTCCCGCTCAATCCAGGCAGTACCACGCCATCAAGCGAGTTTTGTGTTGGGGGTGTTGTCTAAACACTTTTTGGTTGGGAGCTTTTATAGCAGCACACCATAGTGCAGTGATGTTCATTTTCCCACCATCCGCAGCGATGGGATATGTGGTACTGTTTCATGGTTTGTAAAAGGATATGGTGCAAGGTAACAACCATAAATAGGGATTGAGCTGTCAGGGTCCCTGTAGGATATTTACAGTTTTCAGTCATGTATCGCTTTCTCAGTCAGTGCTCTGTGTGGTAGTTCTACAGCGTTGTCACTATGATTGCGGGCTCAGTCCAGCATCAACTTTATGACGAGGTAGTAACTATTACTCTGAAGCCTGGTGAGGTCTGTTATATGAGGCTGGAGATTGTAAATATTAAATAGTAGGCCTTCAGCAATGGGTTTTGGGTATAGGGAGAGGGGGTTTGAATACAGTTTATTGATTTATAATATCTTTTCAATTTTTGATTGCACTAGCATTGCCTCCAGCCTTTGCTGGTTGGCATGGGAAGGGGGGTACAAGCTATACTTGATGATAGCATTGGGATAAAATTCATTTCTTACCTTAGTAATAAGTATTAACTTGCATGCTATGTCAATGATTTTATTATGAGTTATGAACTCACAATAGAGTCCTGAAAGCCGAAGATATTTTTGAGTAGTAACTCAAAATATCCTTGATTGAATACTTTTCTACACAAGCTAGAAAAGGCGATGGTTTAAGACACTCTCTCACACACGCTGAGAGGTGCATATCATAGTAATATTAATTATTATTATTATTATGGATTAGTTATAATTATTTATTAGAGCCTTCATCTTTTTTATTCAAGAATGCACATCTCTACACATGCTAGATAAGTGCAGCAAAGTAGGGCATTCTCTCACACACGCTGAGAGATGCAGTTATAGTCATGAAATGGTTTACAATATTTGAATTAGATATAATTAATTTTGATCCGGGTTACTCCTGGCCTTATAATTATTTTAGAATTAAGTTATAGACCCTATCACATATATTAGTTTGTGTCGTTGAGAGTTCAGAACTCTCATAGATGTATTATAATCTGGAGAATTTATAAAAATTCTCATTTCATAAGTCGCTCTCCTACACACGCTAGGAGAACGCAGTAGCTTAGGGCACTCTCTCACACACGCTGAGAGGTGGAGTTATTAATTTAAATTGATTATTTTTATTCAAGTCTTGAATTTTAGTTTAGGGCCACTCCTGGCGGTTCAGGAGGGCAAATTATTCATTATGCTTAGTGATAAGTTAATGATCAAGTTTTCAATTTTGTTTTAAAAATTGTACTTAATTCCTCTTTTGCCTCCTAAGTATGTTTCAGATTGAAGATACAGTATTCCAGCTCCTCTTCTTGATCAGCTCCAAGTCCATGGCACTTTTAACATTGTTTAGTGTGTGCATGCATTGAATGTAATTTTTTGCATCCACAGCTGTGTAGTAGTAGCTTTGTAGCATGGTATTATTATTTATATGTTCGTATTGAATGTGTCCTTGGTTATATGCATCTTGGTAAGAATTCTTATAAGTAATTTTTCCCCCCTTAGCGTATTCAGCATGGTCTATTATTATTCAGATACATTGTACAGTATACTGTTGTTTTGGTTTTATTACCTAATTGAGATTATTTCTTCCAGATTACCAAGTTTCAGTTTTCATTTTCATAGGAGTGTTCTGGAATAATGAATTTAATTTACTGGGAAAATGAAGTCTACTGCTTATACATATACAAGGATAGAGCAGCGTTGATAATTGATAACTCAACTGGCATAGATGAAACCTCCTACCAACCACACTCTGATGAATGGCCAATCTGTTGGGTAATTATTTTTTACCAATTTCTCGCCTATTTTTAAACTTAGTCTTTTCACATACATATATTTAGAATATTCACCTCACTAATACCAATCAACTATTCATAAACCATTGGATCTGTTTGTTCTACTTAAAAGTAGAAATTCTTGATTGTTATTAATCTCCTCCTGTTAACTTATTGATTAATACATAATATTATTATTTAATAATATATTGGCCAATATACTTAATTAATATTTGTATTTTTTCAACAGGATATACATGAATGATTCAGTGAAACAAAAAGTATTTATGGGAATACACCAATATCAATGAAGCGCATTCCTATACTAGAAATCACAACAATCGTACTGGTGATATTGTCGAGTCTGTGCTGTGGATTATCAAGATGTGGATGGGTGATTTCTGTATGAGGTATCTTTCTTTCAAATTACAAGTTGAAGAGTTAGGCTAGACCTTGCTAACATTCTCCTGGAATAGAAGGGTATAGGGGGTGGGATGTTTGTGGTTGTTAGTCATGTGACATATTCCCGCTCAATCCAGGCAGTACCACGCCATCAAGCGAGTTTTGTGTTGGGCGTGTTGTCTAAACACTTTTTGGTTGTGAGCTTTTATAGCAGCACACCATAGTGAATGTGACTGAATCATTTTCCCACCATCCGCAGCGATGGGATATGTGGTACTGTTTCATGGTTTGTAAAAGGATATGGTGCAAGGTAACAACCATAAATAGGGATTGAGATGTCAGGGTCCCTGTAGGATATTTACAGTTTTCAGTCATGTATCGCTTTCTCAGTCAGTGCTCTGTGTGGTAGTTCTACAGCGTTGTCACTATGATTGCGGGCTCAGTCCAGCATCAACTTTATGACGAGGTAGTAACTATTACTCTGAAGCCTGGTGAGGTCTGTTATATGAGGCTGGAGATTGTAAATATTAAATAGTAGGCCTTCAGCAATGGGTTTTGGGTATAGGGAGAGGGGGTTTGAATACAGTTTATTGATTTATAATATCTTTTCAATTTTTGATTGCACTAGCATTGCCTCCAGCCTTTGCTGGTTGGCATGGGAAGGGGGGTACAAGCTATACTTGATGATAGCATTGGGATAAAATTCATTTCTTACCTTAGTAATAAGTATTAACTTGCATGCTATGTCAATGATTTTATTATGAGTTATGAACTCACAATAGAGTCCTGAAAGCCGAAGATATTTTTGAGTAGTAACTCAAAATATCCTTGATTGAGTACTTTTCTACACAAGCTAGAAAAGGCGATGGTTTAAGACACTGTCTCACACACGCTGAGAGGTGCATATCATAGTAATATTAATTATTATTATTATGGATTAGTTATAATTATTTATTAGAGCCTTCATCTTTTTTATTCAAGAATGCACATCTCTACACATGCTAGATAAGTGCAGCAAAGTAGGGCATTCTCTCACACACGCTGAGAGATGCAGTTATAGTCATGAAATGGTTTACAATATTTGAATTAGATATAATTAATTTTGATCCGGGTTACTCCTGGCCTTATAATTATTTTAGAATTAAGTTATAGACCCTATCACATATATTAGTTTGTGTCGTTGAGAGTTCAGAACTCTCATAGATGTATTATAATCTGGAGAATTTATAAAAATTCTCATTTCATAAGTCGCTCTCCTACACACGCTAGGAGAACGCAGTAACTAGGGCACTCTCTCACACACGCTGAGAGGTGGAGTTATTAATTTAAATTGATTATTTATTCAAGTCTTGAATTTTAGTTTAGGGCCACTCCTGGCGGTTCAGGAGGGCAAATTATTCATTGTGCGTAGTGGTAAGTTAATGATCAGGTTTTCGATTTTGTTTTGAAAATTGTACTTAATTCCTCTTTTGCCTCCTAAGTATGTTTCAGATTGAAGATACAGTATTCCAGCTCCTCTTCTTGATCAGCTCCAAGTCCATGGCACTTTTAACATTGTTTAGTGTGTGCATGCATTGAATGTAATTTTGCATCCACAGCTGTGTAGTAGTAGCTTTGTAGCATGGTATTATTATTTATATGTTCGTATTGAATGTGTCCTTGGTTATATGCATCTTGGTAAGAATTCTTATAAGTAATTTTTCCTTAGCGTATTCAGCATGGTCTATTATTATTCAGATACATTGTACAGTATACTGTTGTTTTGGTTTTATTACCTAATTGAGATTATTTCTTCCAGATTACCAAGTTTCAGTTTTCATTTTCATAGGAGTGTTCTGGAATAATGAATTTAATTTACTGGGAAAATGAAGTCTACTGCTTATACATATACAAGGATAGAGCAGCGTTGATAATTGATAACTCAACTGGCATAGATGAAACCTCCTACCAACCACACTCTGATGAATGGCCAATCTGTTGGGTAATTATTTTTTACCAATTTCTCGCCTATTTTTAAACTTAGTCTTTTCACATACATATATTTAGAATATTCACCTCACTAATACCAATCAACTATTCATAAACCATTGGATCTGTTTGTTCTACTTAAAAGTAGAAATTCTGGACTGTTATTAATCTCCTCGAGTTAGCTTCTTAATTAATATTTTTGATAGGCCTAATATTATTATAAAATGATATATTGGCCTATATACTAATATTTGTGTTTTTCTCAACAGGATATAAACATGAATGGTTCAGTAAAACAAAAAGTATTTATGGGAATACACCAATATCAATGAAGCGCATTTCTATACTGGAAATCACAACAATCGTACTGGTGACATTGTCGAGTCTGTGCTGTGGATTATCAAGATGTGGATGGGTGATTTCTGTATGAGGTATCTTTCTTTCAAATTACAAGTTGAAGAGTTAGGCTAGACCTTGCTAACATTCTCCTGGAATAGAAGGGTATAGGGGGTGGGATGTTTGTGGTTGTTAGTCATGTGACATATTCCCGCTCAATCCAGGCAGTACCACGCCATCAAGCGAGTTTTGTGTTGGGGGTGTTGTCTAAACACTTTTTGGTTGTGAGCTGTTATAGTAGCTCCCCATAGTGAATGTGACTGAATCATTTTCCCACCATCCGCAGCGATGGGATATGTGGTACTGTTTCATGGTTTGTAAAAGGATATGGTGCAAGGTAACAACCATAAATAGGGATTGAGATGTCAGGGTCCCTGTAGGATATTTACAGTTTTCAGTCATGTATCGCTTTCTCAGTCAGTGCTCTGTGTGGTAGTTCTACAGCGTTGTCACTATGATTGCGGGCTCAGTCCAGCATCAACTTTATGACGAGGTAGTAACTATTACTCTGAAGCCTGGTGAGGTCTGTTATATGAGGCTGGAGATTGTAAATATTAAATAGTAGGCCTTCAGCAATGGGTTTTGGGTATAGGAGAGGGGTTTGAATACAGTTTATTGATTTATAATATCTTTTCAATTTTGATTGCACTAGCATTGCCTCCAGCCTTTGCTGGTTGGCATGGGAAGGGGGGTACAAGCTATACTTGATGATAGCATTGGGATAAAATTCATTTCTTACCTTAGTAATAAGTATTAACTTGCATGCTATGTCAATGATTTTATTATGAGTTATGAACTCACAATAGAGTCCTGAAAGCTGAAGATATTTTTGAGTAGTAACTCAAAATATCCTTGATTGAATACTTTTCTACACAAGCTAGAAAAGGCGATGGTTTAAGACACTCTCTCACACACGCTGAGAGGTGCATATCATAGTAATATTAATTATTATTATTACTATGGATTAGTTATAATTATTTATTAGAGCCTTCATCTTTTTTATTCAAGAATGCACATCTCTACACATGCTAGATAAGTGCAGCAGTAGGGCATTCTCTCACACACGCTGAGAGATGCAGTTATAGTCATGAAATGGTTTACAATATTTGAATTAGATATAATTAATTTTGATACGGGTTACTCCTGGCCTTATAATTATTTTAGAATTAAGTTATAGACCCTATCACATATATTAGTTTGTGTCGTTGAGAGTTCAGAACTCTCATAGATGTATTATAATCTGGAGAATTTATAAAATTCTCATTTCATAAGTCGCTCTCCCACACGCTAGAGAACGCAGTAGTTTAGGGCACTCTCTCACACACGCTGAGAGGTGGAGTTATTAATTTAAATTGATTATTTTTATTCAAGTCTTGAATTTTAGTTTAGGGCCACTCCTGGCGGTTCAGGAGGGCAAATTATTCATTATGCTTAGTGATAAGTTAATGATCAAGTTTTCAATTTTGTTTTAAAATTGTACTTAATTCCTCTTTGCCTCCTAAGTATGTTTCAGATTGAAGATACAGTATTCCAGCTCCTCTTCTTGATCAGCTCCAAGTCCATGGCACTTTTAATATTGTTTAGTGTGCATGCATTGAATGTAATTTTGCATCCACAGCTGTGTAGTAGTAGCTTTGTAGCATGGTATTATTATTTATATGTTCGTATTGAATGTGTCCTTGGTTATATGCATCTTGGTAAGAATTCTTATAAGTAATTTTTCCCCTTAGCGTATTCAGCATGGTCTATTATTATTCAGATACATTGTACAGTATACTGTTGTTTTGGTTTTATTACCTAATTGAGATTATTTCTTCCAGATTACCAAGTTTCAGTTTTCATTTTCATAGGAGTGTTCTGGAATAATGAATTTAATTTACTGGGAAAATGAAGTCTACTGCTTATACATATACAAGGATAGAGCAGCGTTGATAATTGATAACTCAACTGGCATAGATGAAACCTCCTACCAACCACACTCTGATGAATGGCCAATCTGTTGGGTAATTATTTTTACCAATTTCTCGCCTATTTTTAAACTTAGTCTTTTCACATACATATATTTAGAATATTCACCTCAATAATACCAATCAACTATTCATAAACCATTGATCTGTTTGTTCTACTTAAAAGTAGAAATTCTGGACTGTTATTAATCTCCTCGAGTTAGCTTCTTAATTAATATTTTTGATAATATTATTATATAATGATATATTGGCCTATATACTAATATTTGTGTTTTTTCAACAGGATATAAACATGAATGGTTCAGTAAAACAAAAGTATTTATGGGAATACACCAATATCAATGAAGCGCATTTCCATACTGGAAATCACAACAATCGTACTGGTGACATTGTCGAGTCTGTGCTGTGGATTATCAAGATGTGGATGGGTGATTTCTGTATGAGGTATCTTTCTTTCAAATTACAAGTTGAAGAGTTAGGCTAGACCTTGCTAACATTCTCCTGGAATAGAAGGGTATAGGGGTGGGATGTTTGTGGTTGTTAGTCATGTGACATATTCCGCTCAATCCAGGCAGTACCACGCCATCAAGCGAGTTTTGTGTTGGGCGTGTTGTCTAAACACTTTTGGTTGTGAGCTTTTAGCAGCACACCATAGTGAATGTGACTGAATCATTTTCCCACCATCCGCAGCGATGGGATATGGGTACTGTTTCATGGTTTGTAAAAGGATATGGGGCAAGGTAACAACCATAAATAGGGATTGAGCTGTCAGGGTCCCTGTAGGATATTTACAGTTTTCAGTCATGTATCGCTTTCTCAGTCAGTGCTCTGTGTGGTAGTTCTACAGCGTTGTCACTATGATTGCGGGCTCAGTCCAGCATCAACTTTATGACGAGGTAGTAACTATTACTCTGAAGCCTGGTGAGGTCTGTTATATGAGGCTGGAGATTGTAAATATTAAATAGTAGGCCTTCAGCAATGGGTTTTGGGTATAGGGAGAGGGGGTTTGAATACAGTTTATTGATTTATAATATCTTTTCAATTTTTGATTGCACTAGCATTGCCTCCAGCCTTTGCTGGTTGGCATGGGAAGGGGGGTACAAGCTATACTTGCTGATAGCATTGGGATAAAATTCATTTCTACCTTAGTAATAAGTATTAACTTGCATGCTATGTCAATGATTTTATTATGAGTTATGAACTCACAATAGAGTCCTGAAAGCCGAAGATATTTTTGAGTAGTAACTCAAAATATCCTTGATTGAATACTTTTCTACACAAGCTAGAAAAGGCGATGGTTTAAGACACTCTCTCACACACGCTGAGAGGTGCATATCATAGTAATATTAATTATTATTATTATTATGGATTAGTTATAATTATTTATTAGAGCCTTCATCTTTTTTATTCAAGAATGCACATCTCTACACATGCTAGATAAGTGCAGCAAAGTAGGCATTCTCTCACACGCTGAGAGATGCAGTTATAGTCATGAAATGGTTTACAGTATTTGTATTAGATTTAATTAATTTTGATCCGGGTTACTCCTGGCCTTATAATTATTTTAGAATTAAGTTATAGACCCTATCACATATATTAGTTTGTGTCGTTGAGAGTTCAGAACTCTCATAGATGTATTATAATCTGGAGAATTTATAAAAATTCTCATTTCATAAGTCGCTCTCCTACACACGCTAGGAGAACGCAGTAGCTAGGCACTCTCTCACACACGCTGAGAGGTGGAGTTATTAATTTAAATTGATTATTTTTATTCAAGTCTTGAATTTTAGTTTAGGGCCACTCCTGGCGGTTCAGGAGGGCAAATTATTCATTATGCTTAGTGATAAGTTAATGA
This sequence comes from Laodelphax striatellus, assembly GCA_017141395.1. Lineage (NCBI taxonomy): Eukaryota > Metazoa > Arthropoda > Insecta > Hemiptera > Delphacidae > Laodelphax > Laodelphax striatellus. The sequence goes on from CM029538.1 coordinate 24,218,918, forward strand.
TCAAGTTTTCAATTTTGTTTTAAAAATTGTACTTAATTCCTCTTTTGCCTCCTAAGTATGTTTCAGATTGAAGATACAGTATTCCAGCTCCTCTTCTTGATCAGCTCCAAGTACATGGCACTTTTAACATTGTTTAGTGTGTGCATGCATTGAATGTAATTTTTGCATCCACAGCTGTGTAGTAGTAGCTTTGTAGCATGGTATTATTATTTATATGTTCGTATTGAATGTGTCCTTGGTTATATGCATCTTGGTAAGAATTTTATAAGTAATTTTTCCCCTTAGCGTATTCAGCATGGTCTATTATTATTCAGATACATTGTACAGTATACTGTTGTTTTGGTTTTATTACCTTATTGAGATTATTTCTTCCAGATTACCAAGTTTCAGTTTTCATTTTCATAGGAGTGTTCTGGAATAATGAATTTAATTTACTGGGAAAATGAAGTCTACTGCTTATACATATACAAGGATAGAGCAGCGTTGATAATTGATAACTCAACTGGCATAGATGAAACCTCCTACCAACCACACTCTGATGAATGGCCAATCTGTTGGGTAATTATTTTTTACCAATTTCTCGCCTATTTTTAAACTTAGTCTTTTCACATACATATATTTAGAATATTCACCTCAATAATACCAATCAACTATTCATAAACCATTGGATCTGTTTGTTCTACTTAAAAGTAGAAATTCTGGACTGTTATTAATCTCCTCGAGTTAGCTTCTTAATTAATATTTTTGATAGGCCTAATATTATTATAAAATGATATATTGGCCTATATACTAATATTTGTGTTTTTCTCAACAGGATATAAACATGAATGGTTCAGTAAAACAAAAAGTATTTATGGGAATACACCACTATCAACGAAGCGCATTTCTATACTGGAAATCACAACAATCGTACTGGTGACATTGTCGAGTCTGTGCTGTGGATTATCAAGATGTGGATGGGTGATTTCTGTGAGGTATCTTTCTTTCAAATTACAAGTTGAAGAGTTAGGCTAGACCTTGCTAACATTCTCCTGGAATAGAAGGGTATAGGGGGTGGGATGTTTGTGGTTGTTAGTCATGTGACATATTCCCGCTCAATCCAGGCAGTACCACGCCATCAAGCGAGTTTTGTGTTGGGGGTGTTGTCTAAACACTTTTTGGTTGTGAGCTTTTATAGCAGCACACCATAGTGAATGTGACTGAATCATTTTCCCACCATCCGCAGCGATGGGATATGTGGTACTGTTTCATGGTTTGTAAAAGGATATGGTGCAAGGTAACAACCATAAATAGGGATTGAGATGTCAGGGTCCCTGTAGGATATTTACAGTTTTCAGTCATGTATCGCTTTCTCAGTCAGTGCTCTGTGTGGTAGTTCTACAGCGTTGTCACTATGATTGCGGGCTCAGTCCAGCATCAACTTTATGACGAGGTAGTAACTATTACTCTGAAGCCTGGTGAGGTCTGTTATATGAGGCTGGAGATTGTAAATATTAAATAGTAGGCCTTCAGCAATGGGTTTTGGGTATAGGGAGAGGGGGTTTGAATACAGTTTATTGATTTATAATATCTTTTCAATTTTTGATTGCACTAGCATTGCCTCCAGCCTTTGCTGGTTGGCATGGGAAGGGGGGTACAAGCTATACTTGATGATAGCATTGGGATAAAATTCATTTCTTACCTTAGTAATAAGTATTAACTTGCATGCTATGTCAATGATTTTATTATGAGTTATGAACTCACAATAGAGTCCTGAAAGCCGAAGATATTTTGAGTAGTAACTCAAAATATCCTTGATTGAATACTTTTCACACAAGCTAGAAAAGGCGATGGTTTAAGACACTCTCACACACGCTGAGAGGTGCATATCATAGTAATATTAATTATTATTATTATGGATTAGTTATAATTATTTATTAGAGCCTTCATCTTTTATTCAAGAATGCACATCTCTACACATGCTAGATAAGTGCAGCAAAGTAGGGCATTCTCTCACACACGCTGAGAGATGCAGTTATAGTCATGAAATGGTTTACAATATTTGAATTAGATATAATTAATTTTGATCCGGGTTACTCCTGGCCTTATAATTATTTTAGAATTAAGTTATAGACCCTATCACATATATTAGTTTGTGTCGTTGAGAGTTCAGAACTCTCATAGATGTATTATAATCTGGAGAATTTATAAAAATTCTCATTTCATAAGTCGCTCTCCTACACACGCTAGGAGAACGCAGTAGCTTAGGGCACTCTCTCACACACGCTGAGAGGTGGAGTTATTAATTTAAATTGATTATTTATTCAAGTCTTGAATTTTAGTTTAGGGCCACTCCTGGCGGTTCAGGAGGGCAAATTATTCATTATGCTTAGTGATAAGTTAATGATCAAGTTTTCAATTTTGTTTTAAAAATTGTACTTAATTCCTCTTTTGCCTCCTAAGTATGTTTCAGATTGAAGATACAGTATTCCAGCTCCTCTTCTTGATCAGCTCCAAGTCCATGGCACTTTTTACATTGTGTAGTGTGTGCATGCATTGAATATAATGTGTTGCATCCACAGCTGTGTTGTAGTAACTTTGTAGCATAGTATTATTCGTTTTAAATGTGTCATTAGCTTTGTGCATCTTGGTTCGAATTCTTAGAAATCAAGTTTCCCCCCCTTAGCGTATGTAGCATGAAGCATGACCCATTATTATTCTGATACATTGTACAGTATACTATTATATTGTATTGGTTTTATTACCCAGTTGATCTAATTGAGATTATTTCTTCCAGATTACCAAGTTTCAGTTTCCACTTTCATAAGAGTGAATAATGAATTTAATTTACTGGGAAATTGAAGTCTACTGCTTATACAATATACATATACAAGGTTAGAGCAGCGTTCACAGAAATTTACGGTACGGTACTCTTCAATAATATTTATAAAACTTGAAACCCCAATGTTGGTAGACAACGTAGAGTCCGAAAGAGCTCCACTCACGTGAGTAATATTTTTCACTTTTAATTTTACAGAATTTAAAATTGCTATGTTGTACAAAAACAATTTAAGAGTGAACAGAACAATAATAAAAAATTTATTATTATTCTGTGATTGCAATGGTGGCTAGCTTCACTAGCTCCACCAGTTTTAGTTGTCTCATCAATATAATAATTATTTTACTCGCGAAATCTTTTTTATAACTACAAAGTATTTTTCTTTAATTTTTTCAAGTTCATAATGTTTCTAGAAAATACTTCCTCTAGGCTTTCTGCGGTGAAAGGAGGGTGACACTTGTTTTGATTACGTCTTCGAAAGGCATCTGAGAGGTTCTGTTCCTCTGATGCCTTTGATGATGTTTAGTATTCTTGGTGGGAGGGATTTGACTTTTCTGTTTTCTTTCAACTTTGTTGTTAGGTGGGGAGGGGGAGAGTTGTTGTTGAATAAGGTCTGTTTGTGTAGGTTTTTGAGAGTTACTGGAAAGTGCTCCAATAGGTAGTCTCCACCCTTCTTGTACCGCAGAAGACCCAGCGGAAGTATGTTTAATTTTTTTCAAAATTTCTATTCCAAATTGGGGATACTGTTGGTTGGCAGGAGAGAGGTGATCTGTGCCGGTACCCCATGGATTGTCTCTCGACTCCAACACTACCTCCCTCCGTCATAGGGTGTGTAGCAGTAGTAACAGTATTCCCGTGGCCCACAAGCCTTACGTCCTCGAATGGTGATGGTCTGGCAAGGTATAACAGAAATAAATTCCAACATTTTTCTGTTTCTACCTTGCTGGTACCTCACCGCGTGTGGGCCGGGCAACGTACGTCATGGGTGCCCATGGTTTGGTGACATCTTGCGACCAAATATCTAGTTTTGAGATGTCCCCGGACGGTGGATTACCATACAGTGACTGCGGCTAACAAGGCTATGGCGAAATTGTTGACTTCCAAGGCTAGTAGATTTTTAGATAAAATTTCTAGTAACCTTGGTATAGTCTCATTTCGTCTTCTTTATTAGGATATTTTTTAATAATTTACATTTGATATCATAAATTTTTCTTCTTTAGCTATACGATTCTTCTTCAATTTTATTCTCCATGACGTACATCTAGTTAATAATTCACTTTAAACTTGTTTGAATACGACATAGAGCTTTAAATTTTGAACTCAAAATGTTGATGGACGTAAAGTTCGAAAGCCCTCTATTCAAATGAGTAATAAATATGTTTCATACTATTCATTACTGTAAGTATACTAAGTATTAATGTAATACTATTAGTCATGTAAGGTAGCCATGACTTATGAAAGAAAATTGAGTGAATAAAATTTTTCTGAATTTAATCCTCTTGTAGTTAGTTTTAAAGTACAGTAAGCAGATACAAGTATATTATCAACATATTTTCTTATAAATATATTTTTCACCCAAAAAGTTGCAACTTTTTTTAGCAAAATTATGTGTTACATTCTCAAGATAAATACTACCAATCAACAATAAATTATTCTGCAGTAGCCCATTCACACCCAAAATACGAGGAATAAAAATTTCCCTTTCAGAAGCAATAAGGTGTAATTTCTCTTACCAGAATTTCAATAGCTGGAATCTACAATATACAAAGATTTTAGGAATTCCATGTATATACATGAATTATTATAAATGAAACAAAAGTTTCTACAACAAACGTAGACGTCTGTTTCAAATTTCGCGCTTGAAAAACAAGATCAAGAGCACCTTGATCAATATCAAAAGCAATATTCATGCACCTTGTTGTTGTTGAAAATTGAACTATTGTGAGGTTATGTCTTCTTGTTTGTGTAGTGTGTCACTCCTAATTTTTTATGTTTTGTGATATTTCGAGCGACTTTTTCCATGTTTAAGAAAACAAATAAGTATTCTTCTATCTTGAAAAATATTCAGGTAATCTATAAATTATGCTACTTCTATTGCCAACTAACTTACGATAACTAACTCATTTGTTGTTTATTGGGCAAGTCTGGTGATTCATGTGGCAAATTTGCGTCATAAATGTTATTTTAATTAACACATTAATTATTTTGACACTTGATTTGTATGTATTTGAATCATCTCCTATTCATTGACGTCATATTCAAGCCGTGAACACTATCGTTATTATTAGGTATTTCTTTTGGTCTACATTATAGTGTTCGTTCTGCACTAATTACTATGATTACGAATGACGATTTGTAAAACGCGTATTATTAAATTGAAATATTCGCGATAATAGTCTATTAAGTAAGCTTATGTCGAATTTATCGTTAATTTCTTATTTACATTGATGCGATACCATTTTCATAATTTTGAATAGATCTTAATAACTTATTGTTCTAATCACAACTCCACATAATTATTTGACTCACTGAAGCCTGGCCTTTTTTATCTACTCCATAGAGTGTAAGTTTCATTTTAGATTTCAAGCTTGAATTGTAAATAAAATCATCTTACCGAGTTCAATAGGTGCAGTGTCTCCTTGAAATCCCTCCTGGACAACTATGCTTGTGATTGCTAATTATAAATAATAGGTCATTTAATTTGGAAAAAATAAGAGAAGTGAATCACTAGTTATTTGATGCACTCTTGAACGTTCAATTGTTCTATTCAATTTTATTCAAATACAGTACGGTAAGACAAGTGTTGGAACTGTAATGTGAACAATTTTTTTTCAGATTTGAACACTGAAACAATGACGTTAAAGGAAGAGAGAACATACTTTGGAATGGATCTGAGTACTCAACAGGTATGTATGCAAACTAGAAACTCTTAATCTGTTTCTTCTGTATAAAAATGGTATCTATACTTATGTCATTATAAACCAAAGTATATCATTAGAACCTTTTCAATATAGATTTATATGTTGTTAATGTTGTCATTTTATTTTTGTTGTCATTTTGTTTTTGTTGTCATTCTGTGCCTATCCCTGAAATCTCTAGATAGCCTAATGAGATTATCATGAGGTTTATTATTATAGCCTAATCATTATGAATATTATGTGTGATAGTTAGCTCAAAACTGTTTATCAAGTAATACTGTATTTCTATTTCAGCTGAAAGGCGTTATTGTCAGTGAAGATCTTGAAGTACTGTATGAAACACATGTACAGTTCGATAATGCATTGCCAGAATTCAGGTTTGTTGCTCTCCATTCCGTTATTTATATTTTAATATACCGGTATTTAATTGTGAATGTCACGTTTTAAAAATCAACCATATTACGTATAGTTCAGTACGGCGGACATAGATCCGACAAAAGCCGAGAGATGGCGCAACGTAAACTTCTAATTTATTTCATATCTAGTACCCATTAAACCTATTTTTCCAAAAATACAAATAAAACATGCAAATGAAGGTCCGCCAGTCTTTTTTTGGCGTAAACTTTTTTCGCATCTAAATTTGTCCTAATATAACAGCCATAGTCGCTGCCATTAGTTTTCCAAATATTTTTTTGTATACTGATGTCTGGATAAAATAAATGAATCAATCAACTGTATTAGATTTAATATGAAAGGAATTATCAAATTTGAAATTAATCAAACGCTATGAATAAATAATAATTTAATTTTCTTTTCATCTATTACTGTATGTAGCCTATTGGATTATTTTTATTATAGGCCTACATATGTGTACATAATAAGCATGTAAATGTGTTCTTCCACTGTCAAATATAACAATTCATTTCTATTACTGGTTGAATCTGAAATCATGTCCCCTGGAAGAAATTTGTTGAGTAAACAACTCAACGCAATACCGATAAGAGCTCGCCAACATTCCTTCTCCTCTTCCCTTCAGACTTCAGGGGTCATCATTTCAGATTCAACCAGTATATTATTCTCGTATTCTTTTATTTTTTCATGGACTGTGTTATACAATAATTTTCATTTGTTTTGCAGAACTCATAGCGGGGTGCTATTAACGGACAAAACAACAGTAACTGCCCCTGTTCTAATGTGGGTGAAGGCGTTGGACATTCTTTTGGACAAGATGAGAGTATGCGGTGCTGATTTTTCAAAAGTTTGCGCTTTATCTGGTAGTGCTCAGGTTAGTATAATTTCAATTCAATCTTTATTGCCAAAAAGATAAAACAACTACAAAAATTATGAAAACAATGGAAATAATATACAAACTTGAAATCATCACAAATCTCACAAGAAGTTTTGGCATCACTTGGCATAAAATGCAATGTTCAATAAATGAAATCCGTTCAATGGGCATCCATTGTGCATTTACAATAATGAAAATTTGATTGATTACCGTAATTTTTAGTGCTTCATTTTCTGCTCCTAGTGATTTATTTATTCAATTATCGTACAGCTCTAGGTCACGTTTTCATACAATTCATTATTAATACTGATGATTTCTTATAAGACAAAAAATCGCTTTGTTTGCCCTGTATTCAGTGTTATCTAGAGTGCACCTAATGGTAACAAAAATCTTTGTTCATTTCAAATTCAAATCCAAAAAAAATTTAATCAAAAAATTAATGATTAGGCTACAAATGAGTATCACAAAAATTATCATTATACATCGATTCACTCCGGCTGTTTTCCGTGAAGCTCCTTCAATTTTTTTTATCGTATGGCTCTTATTGGTGGGGAGACCCTTACGGGTAGGTTCCACCTCGCCTCATTGCACTATTTTTTGTGTCGGTCACCCATCCGATAGCTGTCTTGAATGTTTGTTACTTAACCACATGATTACTTAGCAACCGCTCTCACTCCTTCAATTGACTCCACGTATCTTCTCAATTGAATTGATCTCAAAGGGATATCTATTGCTCAATTCATCTTTCAGAATACTAACAAAATCCTCTTCATTCAATTGAGTCTCTCTTATTTGCTTCTTCTTAATAAAAAATATCTTCTATTTGGGAGTAATAGTTTGCTCATTAAAAGTCATGACTGTGATTTGTGTCCTCTTTTATATTGACAAAGCTTATTGTATAATAACTCTGAACCTTATGGCCAATGAATATTCTTGATTCTTGATCAGAATCAAAATTGAACCTTTTCATCACTTCCAGTGAAGATACGATGTGAGGAATAGATTTCCAGGTGAATTAGCGTAGTTCATATTTCCAGCAACACGGAACTGTTTACTGGAATAACGGGGCTGAAAACGTACTGAAGTCGCTAGACCCGATGGAGTTTCTACATTCGCAGCTGACGTCTAGTTTCTCAGTGTCCAACTCACCTGTGTGGATGGACTCAAGCACAACTAAACAATGCCAGAGACTGGAAGCCGAAGTGGGGGGAGCAGAGGTTCGTATAATGTTTCAATTGTCTTATGGAAAATAATATATATGAATTTTTATGTTGCAGTATAAGAATATATGAAAAAGCAGATAATGCGAAAAAAATTCAAATTAAGCGAAAAGTTTTCAGTGTAAGCCATTTACACTTGGTGCTAAGTGACTCGCATAATGACTGATCCTTGTGCACGAACGAATTGTGTACTATTGCAGGTGGCCACACTGTGAGAGACTTGCCTAGTTAGGTGCTAACTTAGTCACTAAGCGAGTCGCGTCGCTTGCAGTGGGGCCATCTTCAAGGCGTTCGTTTACTATAGTCTGTGCAAACCTTAGATTGCAGTGTTACGTTTATGGGGCGCAGTGTTGCCGGATTGCACAGTAGCCAGCAAAGCCAATTCGGAGGAGTAAGTATTCAAAACTTGACATTCTATGCAGTCGGCTCCAATGACTGCTCGAGTTTATCAAACCACGACACTGCATAAAAGAACTGAATGTTGAAAAATGCTTTCTCAATTAATTCTATCTCTGGGTGTGATAGAATACTTCTCATTTATGTAGTTTTGATAGAATAAGAAATGTAAACAAAACAAGAGAAAGAGCGGAAAGAGAGCGAGTGAGGAGTAATAAACAAATAAGCAAAACATGGCAACAGCGCTTCCATATCCCCATAACAAATAGCATTGCCATTTAAACGCTTACTGCATTCTAAGGTTTGCACAGACTATAGGATCATTCACTATGCGAGTCACTTGGCTCTTTAGGCTGGTTTTCACCATTCTAGTAGACATTCTGGTTACTGGAGGCAGGTTACCAGAAGCAGGTAAACTGAACCGTGTGGACACGTACTTGAATAGGTTACTGGAAACCTGCCTTTAGCACCAAGCGAGGCTCCTTGGAGTGCTGAAGCTACACTAAAAAGAGTTTTGCTTCGTGATGAGAGCCAAGTGATTTTCAGGTTCGTACACACTGGTTGTCAAGACAAGACAAGATTAGTCACGTTTAGTCACAGTATTCACATGGTTTTATGAAGCAACACACCGATTAGTCATTGCATCGGTGTGATGCTTCATAAGCAACTATAATAATTGTGACTAAACGTAACTAATCTCGTCTTGTCTAGTCTTGACTAACCGGTGTAAGCCTAGCCTTATAGTTCATAGTGACTGATCTTAGTTAGCGAACGCATTGCGTACTATTGCAGAGTTTTGCTTCGTGATAAGAGCCAAGTGACTTTCATAGTGACTGATCCTAGTGAACGGACGCATTGCGCACTGCAATCTGCGCTCTTGGCACCAAGCGAGGCTCCTTGTAGTGTGGCTTTAGCCTTACAGTTTACAATACAAGGAGTGAGGCATTTAAAGAATTTCTTCGTAATCAATAATCCAACACAACGAATTTGATGATAAAGTAATAAGTCATCATTCATGTTTTGAATTGAGTATCAAGAATTGAGTTGATTGTATCAACAAAATATGGAGTGTGGAGTAATTTGTTATTTGTTCTAGAAACTTGCGGAAATCACAGGCTCCAAAGCTTATGAGAGATTCTCAGCAGCTCAGATTGCTAAAATTGCGGAAACAAAATCTTTCGCTTATAACAATACTGAGGTAAGATAGCTAAGCAGTTATAAATGGATAAATTATTACTAAACTTACTGGTAATACTGTATTATTCATTCGTGCAACTTACACAAGATCTTATTAAAAAATATAATAATGTATATTATTTTTCATAACTACCGAATTGAATCTATTGAAATACAATGTACAATTTAGTACAAACAGAATACCCGCAGGTATGAGTTGGAAAGAACATTAACATTAATAAATTTCTACAAACTTTCAATCAATACTAATTGCATAGCCCCCTTTAAACTACAATTTTAATTTTTAATTTTGTAGTTTAAAGGGGGCTATGCTAATTGTCATCAACTCTATTGCTCATAATGTAGATGAGGTTTTCTTCTGAAGTTCTTTTTACATTATTTTCAAAATACTCCAAATAAACATATCTTCTATTTTTACTTGTTAAAATTTTAGGGTATTTAAATGACTTGGAAAGTGAAATTAGTCCTCACAGTTACGTTTTGAAGCTATTTCGCAGTGTTGTTGTGCATCCTCAGAACACGTTACTCATTAAACCGCTCAATATGTAAATCACTGTATAGTTTGTTCTGTAACAACAATGCGAAATAGCTATCAAAACATATTTGCGAGTACTAATTCAACTTTCTAAGACATTATTTTTTATACTCTTAATGTTGAAATTGTGAATCTTTTTGCTTTCAGAGAATCTCATTGGTCAGTAGCTTCCTAGCATCTCTATTCTTGGGTTCATATGCGCCCATCGATTATTCCGATGGCTCGGGTATGAACTTATTGGACATTCGCTGCAAAAAATGGCATCAACATTGTTTACAAGTAAGTTGTGTCAGACAAAAAAATTTTCAAACAAAACTTTGTTGATGAAATAAAATGTACAGGTTTCATTTTTTCTTTTATAACTTCTCTTAATTACCCAACTCATAATATCATACCCTACTTTCTTACTGTTGGTTTACGCCTGAAACTAACTTAAACGCCAAGTCATATCGATACCGAGGTACTCCTCATTTTAATGTCAATTAATTTACTTCAAATCACACTATTTGTTTCCAAAATATTCATTTTTTTATCGTATGGCTTTTTAACGGTGGGGAGACCCTTACGGGTAGGTTCCACCTCGCCCAATTGCACAATTTTCTGTGTCGGTCACCCATCCAAGAGCAGTCTTGAATGTTTGTTACTTAACCACATGATTACTTAGCAACCACTCTCACCGAGTGACCACTGATATTACTAAAAATATTCATTTATTCATTTGTACAAAGTTATAAGCTATACAAATGAGTTACTTGCATATAAATTTGAAATGGTTTTTTTAAGAAAGCACGAAATTATTATTGTTCTAGATAACGGTCTACGAACAAAAAATATACAATTACGGGTGATTACTAACGTAATACTTGAAATGTTTCAACGAAAGAGATAGATTATCAGTTGAAATTCCGTGTTGGACTACTCAACGTACATGTTTTCCATATTCCCCAAATCATTAGGGAATATTGGATGATTCGGGAAGGCGGAACACCCAAGATGGTCTCCCCGCCTAAAAAACATGAGCTTAAAAAAATAAAATTCATCAATTAGTTTACATTAATCAATACTGCTTATGCAGTGTAATTAATGAACGCTTTTCTTGTATTAATTTTATGTTACCGCAAATCACCAAGTTCGTAATTACTATAATAATTTTAGTTCTATACTAAAATTACTATAGTAATTAGTTACTATAGTATAAGTAAAGTTATTTTATAGTATAAAATAAGTTAAAGTTACTATAATATATTAAGTAATTCGTAATTACTATAATAATTTATTGTAACATAATTTGTAATATTATCTCAAAGTCTACTTGTTTCATTAGATGATTGATGTTTTCTCAGGTGTGTGGATCGAATTTGGACGAGAAACTCGGTGATACGGTAGCCTCGCACACGGATTTGGGTCCGATAAGTGATTACTTTGTACAGAGATTCGGGTTCGACCCTCAGTGTAGAGTGATCGCATTCACTGGTGATAATTCTGCCTCATATGCTGGTGAGTGTAATAATTAACTAGGCTATTCACTTATGAAAAAGACAGACTATTTTTGTTCGAAATTCTCAATAATTTTCTTGGAACTTGAATTGTATTTTCTTGCTATTGTAAATTTACACTAACCAAAAACAATTAGAACAATTATTAACCAAATTAGGCATTATTAAAATGTGTACAACTAATTCCACTTTTAATTCCACTTTGTAGTGGATATGGAAATTCAGACTTAACCTCAATACTGTATTTGAACTATGAATGTCATTAAATCCAGCAATTGTAGTATTGGGCGATTGGCTGTTTTTATTTTCTAAAAAATTTTATTCGTTCTACTGATCTAATAAATTTTAAATATTTTTTTCCGAACAGGTATGCGCCTAGGTCCTAGTGATATGGCAGTTAGTCTAGGTACCAGTGACACTGTGTTCTTCTCCTTGGCAAATCCTAAGCCTTTGAAGGAAGGACACATTTTAGTTAGTCCCATAGACCCAAAACTATACATGGCTCTTCTTTGGTGAGTATTTTTCAAACTTGAATACTTATTTCAATTATTTATTTCTACTGAAGTTTTTTAAAAATTATCTTGTCTTTGGTAAACATTACTTATTAAAGTGAAGTTGTTTGTTCTCATGCCTCTTTGTCAAACTTCAAAACATATTATATTTTCATTTTTTTACTGATTGAATTATTAGAAATAATCTTGTGTTTGTTGAACATAACTATAAATATTGAAATAGAATAGTACCGTACGCTCCCTTGCATTTAGTAGACTAAAACACAACTTGTTCACTCAATTCTCTATTTTTATTGTAGATTTTTTTTTGTTACCGCAATTTCTTCCATTATTACCGTTGATACGTTTTGAATCATACACATTGATTCAATATCATTGATAGGTAGATAAATGACTTTATTTTTCACTTTTACATTACAAAAGTATTGCAGAGTCTTAAGAACTGTTATCAAACATTTGCCCAATTGACAAGTTGACTGATTTTACACCGCTTAATAACCCTACAGGCTTGATAATTCTACAGGTGAAATCGAACACAGGAAATTCAATTTCTTCGTATTATAAGCGATGAATTGTGACTTGAAATGTTGGAAAAGTTGAAAGTGACATTTACTTCATTTGATCTTCAATCATGAATATTAATCTATTGACTCTTGAATTTTTGGAAAATGAAAAGTGACTTAACATTTGCTTTGTTTGATTTCCAATCGATTTTAATTTTGTTCAAGTTTCAAAAACGGATCATTGGTTCGGGAACGAATAAGAGATAAGTACTGCAAAGGATCGTGGGAAGAATTTGGAACGCTTCTGGAAAGCACGCCTAGAGGGAATTTTGGAAATATAGGTAGGTTCTGTGTACAGGATACCTATAATTATTGTACTAGAATAGTCTGTTTTCCTTAAAACTGGGCTCCAGGAAGTACATGATTATTTCATTGCTGCATTTTCTTTCTTACATATTATTCCAACCATGCCAAACGATGGAAACTTTCATTATTTCTATTTCATTATTTTTTTTCATGTTTTGCTCCATTTGGCAATAAATTTATACATAATTGCTTTTGTTTCGCTTTTTTATTTCAGGTCTGATAGTTTCTTTCCGATTAGTAGTCTATTTGATTTATCTAGTTTTCTTTTATTGGCCTTATTTCCTTCTTGTGTTCCATTCATTATTGTTCATTTATTCCAGGATTGTATTATAATTCGATGGAAATAATTCCGAAATTGATGGGAGATTTCAAATTCGATCGAGCTGGTTCGCCAGTGACGAAATTTTCATCACCTGAACAGGAGGTTCGAGCTTTAATCGAAGGACAGTTTATTGCCAAAAGAGCTCATGCTGAAGACTCGGGATTTGTTGTTGGTATGTGAATTATTCCCGATTCCAGAATGATGTGAAACTCACTAAATTATGTGTTATATGCTAGTGATGAATTAAGATTAGAAGAATGACTCGTAGAAATTGTCCAAATTTTTCTACATTCAAATTGGTCACATTCTTCTTGTCCTCAATTTGAAATAGAATAAAAATAAATAATCGCTTATATAATTTGTACCTACAAATAGTAGGTTGTGGAACCTCTGATAACTTAGTAACTCATGATCATAAGATCTAATTAGTAATCGAAATCAATAAAACATAATGATTCAAGCAAACATGAACCCATTTACTCACTTGTCAAATTTCTTTCAAGAAAAACATAATTAAAAAAAACTTTTCGAACATTAAAAATATTCTTTCTACTCTTGGTATTATTTTAAAAACTCAGAATCGTAAAAACTAACACTGGCAAAGGCAGATTGTACAGAGACTGTATAAAGATTATTAATTATTATACAGTCTCTGTAGCAAATTTTAGGTAAGAAGTGGAGTACTCAACATAACATAAATGATTTTCGTATCATTTCAATGCAAATATTTTAGGAATAGGCAAGTGTGGTGGATTTGTCAGAGCAAACCAATCAAAAGTGTAACATGAAATGGCCACATTGTTATTATATAGTCTCTGTAGTATAGCATCGGACCTCTCACACTGTTTTTGCTTCTCATATTGGAAGAAACTCCTCTTGGACTTGAATTTTCTATATACGATCAGACGATTTCTTGAATGGAAAGTTATTAGCCTATGTAATTATATGAAAACAATGATTCTACAAATTATTATCGATAGAATGCAAACCTCTTATAACAGGATGTGTGTAATTACGTTTTCAATACAGGTCCAGAAACTAGAATAATTGCAACTGGGGGAGCCTCAAGCAATAAAGCCGTTCTGCAAGTTCTAGCCGATTGTTTCAATGCTCCCGTCTACACTCTGGTGAGTATTCAAATAGGCTAACTTGCATCAGTAAATTTCACGCAGCCATGTTTTCTGAACGTGTTGGATGTTGGACCATACGTTGATGACGGTTGTTGAAAATTCGGAAAATAGATTTTCATTGAAAAATTTCCAAGCAGAATACTTCTTTATCATAGGCTCTTATCTTAGACTGTGGTAATACGTTAAAAGTGTTATATATGTACAAAATAATCTACTGGAAGCCTTAGAGAACGAAATATTCAATTCACTCGACTGTAAATTGTATGAATTGAATGATTATCAAGATATTTAAAATGAAAGCTTACTGGAAAACAATACACTGTATTATGTTACATAATCTATATCCATAACATAAAAGGCTTTATCCTGATTTAAAAAGATAGAAGCACAGTTTACGATTCATGCATTTATTGATTTAGTTTTTGTAATATTTCATGTAATTTTACTATTTGGTAGGATTAATCAGCGTTTATATGAGTATGATATTACATAGGAAGTCTTTAGGAACTTGATCGTCAATCATTTCATTAGGCTAGTCACTGATTTTTCAAGAAATTTTGAAGAAAACCTTGATATTACAGGATGATGCTCACATAAGCTCCAGGCTTGTGCGTAGGTGCGTTGTGGGTAATGGGAAGGATGATGATGAGAGATGAAAGGACCTGCAGCTTTGACCTTGTATAAAACACTGACTTTATTGTCCTTTACATGCTGCAGTACAGCTTGAGAAAGATCTGTAATAGTATTATCTATCAATTTTGTTTCTTTCGAAATTTCCATTCATTTATTTAGTAATACACAAATTTCTAAATCCAAAATTTTAAATTTACCCGTGGATTATTCTCAAGGACCAGAAATTCTTGTGACAAGTGTGTGTAAATACATAACCTTGTTTTGAACAGCATTAATCTTCAAAATTCGGAAGAAAAATAGTACTCCCTAGTTTTCCTCTCCCAGATTTTAATATTATGATTTAGTGATTGTATCGATGAATAAATAAAATTAATAGAATCATGGCAATATGATTTGGGAGAAAAAAATCCGGCTTAGCTCAAAACTCTTTTTCACCCGAATGTTGTTGATAATAATGTAGTCTAAAATTAGTTTACGTCTTATTTTCACAACGTAATTTATATCTTTTGACATATTTTTGAATATTTTGACTTTGAGTTGTGCCGAATACCGTAGGCTTTTTGTGAGGCTTGTGATTTTTAATCTATGACTGATGTTGTTATTGAATACTTTAGAATTTTCTCGATTATTTACTTATTTCGATTATCGATTATCTCGTTACTTTCAATTTTTTTAAATATTGTTTTCTGACAGGATCTGTCGAATTCAGCGATGCTGGGTTCAGCTTACCAAGCGAAGTACGGCGAGCTGAGGCGAAATGGCGAGGATGTGGATTTCCTTTCGGTGACGTCAGCTGTTCCTCCCCCAAAACTGCTGTGTCAGCCTTATCCTGACGCGGCCACTGTAAGTTGAATCTCTACATTTTTTATCGTATGGCTTTTTTATCGGTGGGGAAACCCTTACGGGTAGGTTCCACCTCGCCTAATCGTACAATTATCTCTACATTAAGGCTATTGATTACTAGCATATTAGTACAATTACATGCATCTTTCTTATGAAAATACTATAATCATTATTTGAAGATACTGAAATTATGCACATTAGATGAAGAATGTAAATTATTATAGATGCTGAAACCGTTATCTACGAGTAAATAAGCAAGTTCCTGATTTATTCACCAAAAACTTAACAATGATGATATACGAATATGATTTTGAACATGAATATGAATATGGAGATGCGAATATGAATATGATCTGCCCAAATATGATTATTTCTTCCCAAATTTGAACTTTTCATATTTTATTCCTTTCTTTTTAAATAATGTATTCAATTTTGATGTTGAAAAAAATTTAAACTCTCAAACCATAATGTGAATAATTTCGTTAATTTTAATATTCAACTAAAATTCAACAATTATTATTATACAAATGATGATTTTAAATTCCAATTACTTCCCTTCAAATTCAAACATATTCGATGTGATGTTTAATATTTGATTTTTATTTTAAATCAATAATTCCAACTTACAGGTCTACGATCCTATGGTCGAACGCTACCGGGAAATCATTGGAAAACTCGAAGAAAAAGCGAATCTTGCCAAGTGAAAATTTTTCCCAAGTTTGTCAGCCAATTCCCGTCTTTTGGCAACCAATAGTCATCGCAAAATCCTCAGATAGTCCGCAGAACATTTCTCATTCATAACCAGCATGAAAAACAAAATGACACCTCGCAGTTTTCTTTTAGCTGTATCTATTTTCTTGCGTCTGTAGAGACTCTGCGGATAGTCTGTGCATTTAATTTAGCTTTAACTTTAAGGAATCTAACTATTCTTACACTAATTTATTAATGTGTAACATGAATCATCATCATTTATCAATTTTATATATTTGAAACCTCTTCAGAAGAGATTGAAGCATTAGACATGCTAACGTTCCTCATACCAATAATAACCTAATAATATTAGAGGGCGACTTTATGAAAAATGTAGTTTTTTCTAGTTTCATAATTATAGAAAGTTTGAAATCACTCCTCTTCCTAGAATCAGTTTTCTTCTCAAGTTCAAAAGAGAGGATTCGAAATTAATTTACTACATAAAATTAGTTAGAATTAAGAATTCTAAAACTTGTGAATATTTTTTTATTCCAAATCAGTTTTTTCTTATTGAAAATTATTTTTAGAATTGATTTTTTCACAGAAAAAGGTTGTAACTGCTGTGTTGAATTTATCGCTAATAAGTCGTAAGTCAACAATAATTCATAATACTGCTTCATGATCTGAAATTTTTGAAATTGTTTAATTGTTATTATGAAATATCAGGTCCATTCACAGAAAATCGGGTCTATGATTCTCAGGTATTTCAACGAATTACTTAGTTTGATTATTCTTGAAATTTTTCCTGAATATTTGAAAACTATTGTGCCTTATGATAATGCCTTCCAGTTGATGAAATGCAAACAATTCAAAGATGATTATTACAATACTGTAAATGTACAGAATTCTTCCAAACATTACATTTCAATTATTTGAAATACAGCACATCACTTTAATTCACTCAAACCTATTCTAAATGATAATTTTTTTTCATTTGGGAATTCTCATAACTTGAAAAAAGAAACGTGAATTGGTTCATCCAGACATGCATTTATTAATTTTTAGGAAACTTTTTTTGTTTGATCATAAAAAAGATAATATTGTATAGTTTAAGTTTAAGTTTCCAATTTTTTTAAAAGACAAGCAAATGTATAATCATTCCAATTCTATAAACATAATGATCGTGCTTTATTCGTAATGCATTTACCTTTATGTAGGTTTCTTACTGGTTACTACCAACAAATATAAGACAAAACTAACACAAAAACCCAATTTTTAGTTATAATAGGTTGTCGCTATTCTTCTATCATTCCATCAAGAATCAGATTATGTATATTCTATTCATTCCATTTTGTGATTCATGTTTGTAATAGGAATTTTATTCATATTTTTTATTGATAGGCTATACCTACTATGTTATGTTTGTAATCTTATTGTTATTTTTTTAAATAAATTAATTATTTTAATTCCCAGTGATTATCTTTTAGAGAACTAGAATATGTAAATAATAATTATTAAAAGCTCATTTTGATGAGTTCCTTGGAATTGAGTGCAATATAATATTATGTTTCCTTCTCAATAACTTGATAGCATAACAATCAAATAATGCTTGTAATATTTAGAAACTGAAATTCAGAATTCTTTAATTGACAAATGATGACTTCCACCTTCATTTAGAAATCAAACTATAATAGATTTTTATAACATGTACTTGGCTTCTGAGTCTGCTGTATTATTTGTGTTGGAAATATACAGTATTTGTAATATTTCGTTGGGTGAGATGGGAACTTTAGTCTTTCACAAGTACGTCTATGCTACTTTTATCAGCACAAATAGAATACTTAGATCATCATAATAGTTTTTAAGCTAGCTTAGGTGAAGGTTCGTGATCTATTTCTTAGTTCTTAGTTTTAAGGGTAATGCACCGTAATTTTACATCACATTCCAATCAAAATAATTCCAAAGAACTGACCAAAATATTGTAGAGGTTTTTTACTTCAGATATAATATCAACTATAATTTATTTGCATTGTGAACCTACCCCTCATAGTATGTCTTCATTAGCTTAGTTTGTTGTATAAAAACTGTTGATTGAATTTTCGAATATTTTATAGTGAGATATGGGGTTTATGAAAACTAATTTTTTGAATACTTCTGTGTGTGTGTATTGTTCTGTTATCTCAAAGATTTATTTGAGGCTGTTAATCATTCACGAAATGAATCGTAAATTAATTTATTCTAAAATAAGTTCCGGATTTAAAAAAATTCATATCCACTTATTTGATCATGAACACTATTAAGTGAAGAAAAACCAGGCAGTAGTTGAAAACTTCTTCTGTTGCAAAATTTACTCAAAAAATTTGAGTACTTGTTTTACTCTTGTTACATTTTATTCCAATTTTTCAGTAGCATTCCTTTCTAGATGAGTCCTATTTATTACATATTTATCACTGAACCGTACCTATTTATTCATTCAAAAACTTGCTTTTACTATTGAATAACTTGTATTTTATATTTTTCTTATCTTGTTTTGAAGCAGCGAAAAGCAACGATCTAGTTATATTTGAAAATGCACAACATTTTTAAGTAAGTTATCAACGCAATTATTGAAAACTAATATTCTTTTATACCTTAAGGAAAAATTGTTGTAATAACTTGTAGTTTAGCGTTTGTGGTACTCCTTTGAAGCTTTATTAGATTGTTACTTTAGGGACCATTTTTAATTCTATAATAATATTAAAGAAGTAATTAACATTAACCATGTACTGGTCAATCTTTACTTTAGTTTGTATCTAGTTTGTTTTATTTTTTATTAATAAACCATTTTCTGTCTAAAATATTTCAAAGCGCTTCAATCAATGAGTAGAAAATTTCAATTTCCTTTTCCATTTTTCCTCTTCCTGTTTTACAAGACCTCTAAAATTTTATGAATTCTTGGAGAGGATTTGGAACATCTGACCTCACTTCAGTTGGTCAATTAACATAGAAAGTGACTGCTAGGTCAATTTCACCCCCGTGAAGTTAGCCCCACCATGTCATGTACAAAATATGAAAACTATCTCACAATTCTGTGCATATTACTATGGGCTTTCAAAATATCCCAGATTTAAATTTTGGACTAAACTGGGAATATGCTTTATAAGCATTTATATATTGGCGGGATAGTTTCACGGTTAGCCCCCCCACCACAACCGATTTCAATGAAAATGCTATCAATGGATAGAAAATATTTTATGCTTCAAGAATATTTATAACGTTTGATTTCTGTGCTCATCAAATACAACCGTGAGAGGAAAAAAATGTATACGATCTTGGTGGGCCAGCTTCACGGTTAGCCCGCCACCATGACCGATTCCAATAAGAATTGAATCAATGAATAAGGATATTTTGTGCTTCCAAAATATACAGAGTTTATATTTTGGGCTTGAGAGATACGCTTACAGCAGTGAAAAGAAAAATTCAGTACCACAAGCCCTTTCCTGCCCCCAGAGAAGACCAAATTGATGAAA
Source organism: Laodelphax striatellus (assembly GCA_017141395.1). Taxonomy (NCBI): domain Eukaryota; kingdom Metazoa; phylum Arthropoda; class Insecta; order Hemiptera; family Delphacidae; genus Laodelphax; species Laodelphax striatellus. Next base: position 24,239,294 of record CM029538.1, read on the forward strand.
TATTATGTATAAAGATGGGGATATTACTATAGATGGAGATATCTAAAACATTCACATTATATAACATTTTGCTCTTCTCTGGTGGCGGCGAGGGGCCATCAACTGTAGCCTTGGCTCCAGGCTCTTCTTTTTTGGCAGTCGGGACTGACGGCTTTTCGTCTTTATCACTAATATTCCTTTTTGTAAACGAAAAAAATGCTGCCTTTAATATGGTACATGTCTATACAATATTTTTTTATACGAGTTAATAATTATGTAACTTACTATATGTTGTAATATCAGTGTTAGCAATTCTGTATTTTTATTTGTATCAATTCGCTATTGTTGATTTGAATGAATTATATTTTCAACAACTATTCGCTCATTTATTCCATTTTCATATTACCCAGATAGATTTATTATCATTATTATTGATGTCTGTTTCAAGATTTGAGTCTTGGAACTTGAAAATTCTGTAGTTGAAGGTAAGTAAATGGCAAAAATATTGGAATTATCATTAAATTAATAATTTCAATGAAAATTTCAATTGATAGAGAGTGTACTGAATTCATTAGATAGGAAGGAAACCCGTAAAATCAAATTTATCCATGCTTAGCTGTTGCTGATAAGACAGCCTCTGTTTCAGGGATAAGGGGATTAAGGCTGAAAAAATAACTCATTTAATGCATTTTCATCTGGAGAATCGTTTAAAAATTGTTAAAAGCATGTAAATGAAACATTTCCCGAGTAATCACGAAAAAAACAATATATCCTATGAGTTTTTTTGAAATAAAATAATTTTTACTCGAAAAATACTTGAAATACGTTCTTGAAACATACCTAGATCGATTTATCAGATGTATTTACATATTAATCGACCTTTTCCAAGTTTAAATCGAAATGTAAAGCCGTGAAAATCTCAAATTAGCATGAAAATGCACAGAACATTTGAAACTGCTTAAACACAAATTATTTATCCTTGCTCTGCTGTTGGTGAGAAGACAGCCTCAGCCATCTAGCGGCAAAATAAGAAACTGGAAATCGTCAAATGTATATGACAAGCTCGATATAGTAATATATGCGTTATAAGGATTCGCTTAAAACTGACCAAATTCAGCACACTGTACCTAAAAATTTTGCAACTTCGAAATATCGAAATACAAGTTACGGACATGATTCTACGTGAAAAGTTAGGATAGGAACATCTGATAAACCATGGTCCGCAAATGCACCGTTATCGAGTAAAAAATCGCCAAACATGCGAAAATTGACATTTTCTTTATTTTTTTATGAATGTGGTAAGGGGTTGCAAGATTTATAATTAGTCTCAAATTATGCAGATTGAAAAGACGAGTCGTTTGAGCCCGGTTTCAAGGATGTGGCTACAATATTATTCGAGATATGGTCGAAAAACCGAAAAACGCATATAAAAAACCATGATTTTCCGTGAATTTTCACTTAGTGTGGAAAAACCACCGTAGTAATCCACTCGAAAATATTCTCAATAGATTCTCCAGTTCATTTACTAGATTTGATAACGTTTACAGTTCATAAAACTTCCAATTAGCTTTAGAATTATTGAAATTTTAAAAGAGGGTATAATCATGGAAAAGTGGATTTTCAATTTTCCTGGTTTTCTTATGGACAGGAAAGGTTCCAAAAAATACCATTTAGATGGAAAATAGGTCCAGAAATCGAATGAGGCTAGTTTCGAAAACTCATCTATGAAGGTCATTGAGATAAAAAAATATAATCAAAATTTTTTTTCAACTTCTATAAATTACAATGACCTTATGTAAACTTGTTCTTCATCGAATTCTAGGATAGGAACATCTGATAAACCCATACCCGAAAACCATGCGTTACTGAGTTACACGCAGTCAAAGTTGTCAAAATTGATAATTATTTTATTTTTTTATGAAGTTAGATAAGGGAATTAAGGCTGAAATAATAACTCATTTAATGCATTTTCATGTGAAGAATCGTTTAAAAATTGTTACAAGCATGCGTAAATGAAATATTTCGCGAGTAATCGTGAAAAAACAATATATCCTATAAGTTTTTTGCAATAAAAGACTTTTTACTCAAAAACTACTTGAGATACGTTCTTGAAACATACCTGGATCGATTTATCAGATGTATTTACATATTAATCGACCTTTTTCAAGTTCAAACCGAAATGGAAAGCCGTGAAAATCTCAAATTAGCATGAAAATGCACCGAACATTTGAAACTGCCTCCACACAAACACACAGCATCGCTAGGACCACCGAGTTTCTTTTTCCACTCAGAGGTGGCGCTACTGTATCTATCTGTGATATCAATTTCGCGGCTGGTTTCAAATTGAGAAAGTGCTGATTGGTGGTGTCAACTTTTTTAGAAGAAATCGCTCGTTAAATCAATTATTCAATCAGAAATTGAACAATTAACACATTCAGATCTTCTATACGGAGTCGAGAAGATGAAATAATTGAATCGAACTCGAATCTCAATTCGAGTATTCAGAAAATAAGGCTCTGGAAGGACGTTTTTTGATAAGCGATAGGCCTACACTTGTTTGTCAGTTTCATTCAAAGGTTGTTATAAAATTACAATATTTTAAAATAAACTGACAAGATAGAATTTGAAATTTTACAATAAATCGATTGAATTGTCTAATTTTAATGAAATTCTAATGATTTTCATTACCCTACTGATGAGGATGATGAGTAATCCTTACTTTGTCGATACAATGTATCGACAAAGTAAGGATTACTCATTTATGTATGATTACATGTCATGTATTTGTTCATGGCAATAAACATTTTTAATTTGAATGTTTATAAAAAGTGGTCTGACTTATATAGATGGCTATTATATGTCATAATCTTTTAAAGGGTGTAGAATGTGAAGAATCAATTAATTTTCTTATATTTGACAACAACTACTCTCTTAAATCAACCCCTCTTTCATGTTATTATTTGGCTACAAATAGAGGAAATCTAAAATACCCATCAAATAATAGTATATTGGATTAATTGTTGATTACCGGTTTGAAGGTTTTCAAAGTGATGTTGAGGAGAGTTATGAATATTCATTTTTGAATTATAATAGTCAGAGAAATACTCTAATAAATTTTATTCTCAATGCCCTTGCCGTAGACTTTGATGATTGCAAAGCTTGTGATAATGATTTCAATGGTTGTTCGAAAAAGTGTGTTTACACTTTGTAATATTTTATTGAATAATTATTGTAAAACGAGGAGAACTAGTCTCATTGAAGGAGGGAAGAAATTTTCAAGAAAGAGAAAATTAGATAAGTTCAGTAGTGAGGTGTAAATTTAATAGTGTCGTATAGTTCAAATCAAAGTTATATTCTCAACGGACTTTAATAGACTGTTTTGTAATGAAACATCAAGGCAATGAGCTTGAATAAAACGAAATATCGAATCTCAATTGTGAATCTGTTTTTTGGTGTTACTGTATTATCATTCAGCTTATATAATGAATCCAATTTTTGTGTTGAGCTAGGCAAGAGTTTCTTGTAATTTGCTTTCTTTTTGCTATTTTATAACTCATCTCTATTTATATGATTAAAAATTTATCATTAAAATTGCAAGACGTTTCTAAAAAACTTACTAGAATATTGTTGTAGTTTAGCTAGGCAAATACTCAGTACAAGTTACTATAATAAATGTTTACAAGTACGGTAAGCAACTTGTAGTTATTATTTTATTTTCCATATACCTATCAAGTATTCAATGTTTATAAGAGTCTCTTAAGCTCGGTCTAGACGCTACGATAAGTTTGTCAAACTTATCGTTCCAACTAGTTGGAAGCAAAAGTTGGATGAGTTGCATCGCGTCTACACGCTACGACTTATTAAAAAGTCATACCTCTTTTCATACGACTTAAGTTGGACCAACTCTTAATTTTGCCATCTACACGCTACGACTTTGCTTCCAACTAGTTTGAACGACTTAAGTTTGACAAACTTATCGTAGCGTCTAGTTGGGACTTTAAATAAGTTATTAAATTACAATAATTTCTGTATTGGAATATTGGCCACTCAAAAAGCAGTTTATTATTAAAATATGAAGAGGAGAATGGGCTATGCCAGAATGCGAGAAGCTTGTGAGTCAGTCCGACTTCTCTTGTGACGTCACGTTTGCAGCATCACCAGCCTGTTCATCTAGTTGTAGCCTTGACTACATCTACCTATCAATTGATATCCAATTTTATTCAGAATGCTCACTTCTCTAAGGTTTTGGTTCAGTCCCACAGCCTTTTCTTCCCCTTGGCTTGAGAGATTAATGCTCGATATCAATGCATTTTATCATTCTGTTTTCATAAGTATTCCATCTCTAGACATAAATTAATAAATTTATATTGACAAAAGCCAAAACATACCGGTACAAATCAATAATGATTCAATACATTTTGGCATTTCTGAAGCAAGAAAGTTAAGAGCTGCAGTAATCAACTGAACTGGATCCTAGGAAAGTAAAATTGAAGCAATAAACTTAATATTGATAAGTTCTTATTCACAGCGTATATTTGGGTATTCTCTATTCACCTCAGAAATGCCGTGATATACCTTGTACCTTACTAAATTTCTCAGGAATCTGGTCATTCACCATTATTGATTATTCATAATTATTATCAAAGACAATTCAATCCTCAGAAGAAAATTCAATCTATAATTGAATCAATGGAAGACGATTCAATGTATAGAAAGTTTTAATTTACAGTGAAAATAGTAATAGGCTATGTGTGGTGGGAAATAGAAAAACGAAATATAAGAAAATCATTTATTTACAAGAAATGAAGGTTACACAGAGAAATTGATCGAATAAAAGTCAGAAACAAAAGCAATTCATAACTATCATGACATTAAAAAGAAGAAATTTTTTACACGAATGAAACAGAGCATTTATTAACTTAATGACTGAAATGAGGACTATCAGACTATCAAATTAAGTTTATTTTACAGAGAGAGAAAGAGAGAGTTCATCTTGCCAATATCTCCGACTCAATAAATAAAGAGCGTTCACCTTTCTCATCCAAGAAACAGGAAAGATACAAGTTACAATACGAAATTGAAGATACAACACGGAGAATGACAAAAGTACTGTTCACATAGTCATCGGAATGATTTTTTCGCCCTCCAGTCTAAAAACTCGTCAAAGTCTGGCTCCTCATCACTGGAATCCCTTTCTGTTGCTTCTTCCATTTTTGAGACAGGCTCTGCTTGAATTTTCTCCTTCTTCACTTCCAAATCGAGGACTCTGCAAAGAGAATTTATATTAATAACAGGAGAATTACTTCTACTAACTATATTAATAAATCTGAAGATTTGACTAATCTTGGCTTGATCATGCCAAATTTCAAAAAAGTCAAACCATTCTGGAGAAAAAATAAATGAAAAGAAAAACAAAATTGCTACTAAACAAAACATTTTAGGACCCATGTTCACTGGAACTTTTTTCTTAATTTCAATGTTAGAACAGCTCACGACGTTTGTCGGTCTATTTTGAAACAGGAGTGATGCCTACATAGATATAAGTCAATATGAAAAATGGAACGAGGAGCATGCTTAAATATAATTTCAATGGCCACACTGAATTTATACAATAAGCTATACATTTCAAGACAAGACAAGACGAGATTAGTCATTTGAAGTACTTAATATTTAAATAACACACACCGATTAGTCATTGCATCGGTGTTGCTGCCATTTTGAAATTATTTTTCGAAAATTGCATTTATTAAATTTATTTTGTTTGAGAATTGATCATGCCAAATTTCAACAAAATCTATCAAAAAATTCTGGAGAAAAACAAAATAAAAAGTGAAAAAAAAAATAAATTGAGAATTGAAAAAATCAATTTTTATTTTTTGTTTTTTTTTGTCCTTTTATCAATTAATAAAGAAAGTTTTTCTCTAGTTCAAGAAACAGATGTACAAGTAGAAGTTTAGATAAAAAAGTTAGAAGGAAAATATAAAAAGTCAATATGAAAATGATTCAATGGCAATGTTAAACAATAACACTATGTGCAATAATATCTATCTATCTAATGCCAAGCGTCAAATTAAATGAATCTGTACCAATAATTAAAAATAAAATAATTAAAGAAAAATTAAGTGTACCAGTACTATCGTTTTCATCAACATCTATTTCAACATTTACCTTGACCAGTTCCTCAGCTGTTCATCGATTTCATCAATCTGTCGTTCAGCTATCGCCTCTTCTTGGTCATATTCAATAATTTGGGCAGAAACCGTGTTTTCTTCTTTGATTTCTTTCTGAAATCGATCCCATTCTTCTTGAATAGGGTCTTTATATTCGATATTCCTTGCCTGTAAAGAGAACATTCTTTTCATTTTTCAACCACAAAGATCAAGTATTCATACATAATAAATATAAAGATCGAGTGCAATACATTACATTAATGTTACAAAATACACAAATAAAGTACTTAAAATTTATCAAAAAGCTTGAAATTAGAACAGCGTGGATGGTTTCAAATTTGAAAAGTGGATAGTGGAGACATACATTTCCAAAATACCAGGCTGGTGAATGGTACTGTGGTACTGCAGAGAGATTAATCGATTGATTTATTTATTATTTGCACTAGGTCTGAAGAGACCCATTGCACAAAAAAAAAAACAATACAAAATACATCTTGAAATTAATTACATACATAATAAACAAAGTAAACAATATAATGATTAGATAGCAGCAAATTAGTCGACAATTTTATTATGTTATTTTTTTAGCGTATGGCTTTTAATAGTGGGGAGACCCGAGTAGGGTTGTTCCACTTCGTCAATATAACCAATTATCCCTTGGTAGGGAACTTAATTGAACCAATTTAACTTAAACTATTTTCAATATTAAATATAAATATGAAATATTATTACAGTATTAATAATATCAATTGATTGAACGGAATTCCTAATTAATGCCATATAATATTCTGAAGACTTCAGCTACTGCAAATATTGGCAACAGAATAATAGCTAGTAAGGAAATTCGATGAACGCTGCTGCACAAAAAACTTTCCCGGGCGGGAATCGAACCCAGCTCCTCTGGTTTGCCGGAGATCTTCAGCAGCGTTCATTTTTTGACTTAGCCAATTCAGCCAGATGCCGCGAAGATCCGAAGGCGAGATATTGCAACTATACGAGTAGCAACTATCATATCTGGCTGAATATTGGCTCAGGTCAAAATGAACACGCCCAATTCAGATAATTTCATTCATTGTATACATACGCCCAGTTTTATCATGAGAGAAAGCATTTTTCTGTGATATTGGGCCTTTGTTGGGGATTATGTGGATAGTTCATGACCATGTTGGTAAATAATGGGGGCCTTGTGACAGATGCTTTCTCTATGGTCGTATTTTACATTTACATTACATTTAAAATTCCTATTTCATGGTGTTATTATACAATAGCTTAACACGCTGTAGTATCATAAGGGTATTCGTGCATCAACCTTAGAACTTCAGCACAAGACTCTCATCCTTGGGATGCAAGCTTTAATAAGATTTTTTGTCCTTAGGCTGATGTTGTGGACAATTAGGTCTTGTATTCGCAATCCTCTATACTTAATAAGAAAACTTTCTTACTGAGTATTCGTCACCTGTAATATATAAATTATATGTGAAGCAATACTCACTTTGGCATCTAATACGGGATCGTCGAAAAAACCTTCCGGGAATTTCAGGAGTGGATTTCAAATCTTTCATCAGTTCTTTCCACCATCTTCAACGTCTTCTTCCTTGGGCATCGCTGTTGGCAGCGTGGTATTCGGTCACCGTTCGAGTCATCAGTGTCGACTTCCATTTCTGTAAATGTTTTGATGTCCACTTTGTCGTTCATCCCGAAATTTTTTTCTCGTTCTTCGAGCTCGAAAGAAAAGCCTTCAGGTAGTTCTGGTTTAGAGGGGAGTTTTTAGGATTCCTGAGAAAAACCGTCATATTTACGATCCAAGTAATAACCAAGACTCAGGTTGAAAACAAACCACCATTAGCCTACAATAAGGCTGCGGTTTCAAGAGGTCAGAGACCTGGTAAGCCACCGGGCATGCAGGCTGGGTCATGATCTCCACCCATACAAACAAATTTCAATCATATGACCAACCTGCATGCCAGTAACCTACACGTCTACTGGTATCGTGAAACCGCGCCATAAGAGTTGTATAGGCAAGCTGATTATCAATGTGATTCCTTGTCTATGATAATGGCAGTGATCAATATACAATAACAACTATTGCTTTCTCTCTGCTCTCTCTCTCTCTCTAGAGGATCTCTTTAATTTCCTTTACTAAGAATGGACATTCTGTTGTTGTCCACATTTCGCCTTTTCGTCTAGATAACACACAATTATTATATCATCAGTATATTATTGTTTTACATCTTCCTTACTGTATAATTTATATAAGTTAAATGCACATTTGACGAATAATTAGTAATGTATTTATTAGTTATTACAATCTAGAATTTAAGATGCAATATTTAAGTTATTCACATGAACAAAAGTACAACCTAATATAAATAGAAAACCCCTCTCTCTCTGACATGACTGTGATATAGCGCATATGTATTTGTTATTGTTATATTTGTTATTATATCTGTTAGGGTTTTAGTATGTTTTCATTTTTGACTGATACTTGTGATATTGCTGTAATAGTATAAAATGAAGCTCCAAACTTGTGAATGAGAAGACACTGAAAAGACTCTCATGACTTAGATAAATCCGAAATATGTGACAAAGCTCTATGTTTGTTGTAACGAG